>VXBZ01012272.1:9719-26299 GCA_013399135.1 Heliornis fulica
CCCCCCAAACCATGCCATGCAAACCCACAACACTTGTGCACATGAAAGGAAGAAGGGACCTGACATTTATGGTAGGGAGGAGAGGCTTTAACCACTAGAACCAGAGTAGTTTTGGTGTGGAAAGTCAGTGGGAGATTGGTGCAGCAAGGAGGGAAGAACCTGTGTCTTGGGCACTGATTTAGGATGTTGTTAATCCAGGCTGGCTTCCCTGTTAGTGCACAAACTTCCTAAATGTTCATACAACACAGAGACAGGGACCTTTCTGAGACCTAGGTTGTTCCTTAGACAGTAAACTCTTGGGCAGTGAGACTCCTGCTGGTGATATACATGTGGTTTTCACTTAGGTCAACGAAGTTCTGACTCTTAAGGTAATCTGAATTAATTTTCAGTTTAGTGGCTGAGCCAAATAAATCAGAGTTGGGCTGAAATGGGTTTGAACTCATGCATAGTAGAGATCTCTGGGGTTTATTTGCATTCATGGGAAAAAACTGTAAAATGTTGCTCTGGGTCGTAGAGCAAACTTCATTCAACCCAAAATGAAATCTTTCTTAAAAATCTTGCAGTGGAAGAAGTTAAATAGCAGGCTAACATTATGAAGTTGCTGATGGCAGCAGACACCTCTTCTGCAAACACAAGGACTCACGTAGGCAGTGTAAAACTCAGATCTGAATATCTTCTTCTGAGAAGATCTGAGTCGTATCTCCCATTTCTCACAGAAGCATCTTCTCAAAGCTGTTCTCCTTCTTCCAGATTTATCAAAGGGAGGAACTTTGCCTAAGGTTGTGATCTGTTTTGCCTTGTGCTTTGATCTTGCTGTGAAGCAAATACATTTCTGGCATGTTCCTCTCAATGTTATCAACATTAACGTAATTTTCGTTTCAGCCAAACTATGCTGCAAAGTTGATGGGCAGTTAATCATTGTAAGTGTGTGTTGAAAGAGGCCAGTTGTCAGCATCTCATATTGTTCTTTGATGGTTTATTTGAACTATCCAATGGGCTCCTGTAAGTAGGGCATAATCTTCTGTTGAAATCTATAAGAGAGTGGAAAAAGCATACAAATTATACCAGCTTCCTGGGGACTCTTCCAGAAGGACTTCTCCTTTATTATAAAAGAATATGAAATAAAACTACTGCTCGAGGGATGTACCAAATTTTTTATCTATATTTTAGCCTCTAGTGTTGGGAGGCGCTTTTTTTCTGTAATATATTAGTGTAGTCTGAAATAAGTGTGAGTTGACTCACGGGAGAAAAACTGAATCACAAAGAGTAGCTACTTGAACATACACGTCAGTGAACCCAATTACCTCCATCAGCGTCTGCAAATTGTAAAATTGACTGAACGCCATGTGAGCTGACCAATCCCCACCAGAGGAGAGAGAGGAAGAACAGCAGATGAGACAAAGGACGGATAATCAGAGAGCTGTTAACTCTGCCTCCTTCAAAACCAAGACTTTTTTTGAGGTCTGCAATCCAGTTTGTGCTGTAAGTCCTGATAAAACACATCAGCAGATTCTGCTGCCAACATGGATGTTGAAAGCCATGGGTCCCAGAAGTGGAGCCGGCTAACATGGAGCCCACATACCTGCTGGATATGGGTGCCCAAATGGAATGGCAGGAAGCCTTAGCCCTGGTATAAGAGGGTGTTTGGTAGGGGAGGTAGAACGGGGTGTGGTGGGTCTGTGCAGGTCCGGGACAGTCCGAGGGTGGTGAGCAGTCGGTCAGTGTCACGTCAGTGCAGTGCTCAGTGTTACCACCTCTCTGGGTCGGTGCAGTGCTCCCTGTTATCACCGTGTGTGTTCTCTCCCGGTCTCTGGTGCTGTTCCCTTTCCGCGGTGCTGTGCCAGTAACTGTCCTTATCCCAGCCCATGGGGCTTTGTTTGGTTGTTTTTCTGGGAGAGGGGTGAGCCAGTGGCTGTGGTGCTCAGCTGCTGCCTGGGGCCAAACCACGACAGATGGGTATTGAAAAGGCCTCTCTGGGACATTTTAAACATAAAGTAGATACTGAATAAAATGTTTTAATACAGTTCTGTTAAGTCATATTCACTCCTGTGTTTTTGTCATTTGGGAGCAGAGTGTGTAGGATTCCCTAAAGCATAAAAAGATGTATAAAACCCAAAACCATTGGTTTTCAGCTGCTTCAGTGTAGAATAAATGCATAGGTAATTATATGATGCAGACATGTATTTTGTCAGCATTCAGCAGATGCCAAAAGAAAATATAAGGTTTTGGTACAGCAAGATACAGAGCAAGTATACAAAAATCACAGTATGATGAGGCTGTCTTTCCATTTCCTGAGCTGAAAGTAACTGGAAATAACCAAATGCTTAATTTTCAGCATTTCTGCTCCTAGAAATACTACATCAGGCATTGCTGAGAACAACCATAGAGACTGAACCAGAACACTACCATCCTCATCCCCTACCTTGTATAGGTTTATTGTGTCTGAAAGTAAATCTACCCCACCAAAATATTCTGAAAGTTATTCATGTGCAGGGGGACTGAATGTACATTGCTAAAGCAGAATCTTCTGCTGCTAGTGCTTGAAGTTCATCAGGTGAGGCAGATACTGGAGATACCCCCTTCTCTTTTGCTGAGTCCATGAAGATTAAGCTGATGAACGAACATTTTCATGTACTCAGTTTCAAAAATTTCCTTCCCTTCCCAGCCCTTTCTTTTTGAAGGATCTTTTAAAAATCACTATGGTTTCCAACATCATCCCTTCAAATTGAGAAAAACCAATTGCTTCAAATAATTTTCCAGATTTTCTTTAGGAAGAACAGAGATGAAAAACTTTGCCAGAGCTCTCTTCCAAAAAATTAGCACCCACGCTCATGGCCCAGGGTTCATTAGCTTTCTCTTCTAGTAGAGTTGCAAAGGGAGCATCACTAGAGGCTCTCCTATCACATACTGGAAGGAGAGGTGAAGTTGAGAATGCCAACTGAGCTGCCTTATCCAGAACAGAAATCCAAGATATTTCGGAGGAAGAAGGCTCCATTTTCCTTTTTTTTTTTTCCCCAGATTTGACTAAAATTTCCAGCTGCAGCCATTCACCTGACCAGCCAGGCTTTGTTCTGCTAGCCAAATGAAGGGCAATGGGACCAGCTGCCTGGGGATCCCAATCCAGTTTTCAAATGTTCCCACAACAACCCTGCTGTGGGACAGTGACATCACAGCATGGCCTCCATCTCCTGGAAGAATGAAGCTGAGGCAGAAGAAGTTACTAAATAGCAGCAGTTGCTTTTCATGTAGAGCTGCAGATATTTTGAATCAAGGGTCTGGAATTAAATCAAACTGTATTTGCAATTTCTAAGTCCTTAAATGCCAGAACTGTGTCCAGTTGCCCTTGGGATTTGGTCACCCAGGAGCAAGGCAGAAGGCTGCAGCGTTATGTCCCAAACCTGGAGTTTTTAGTTGGGCACCTTTCACCCACACAGAAATGCCTGTACCTTCTGTGTTCTTATGGTGGCAACTGTTGCCCAACCGCTGTGCTTGTGTGCTGCTCTTCCTCTAGACATGGCTCCCCCATCTCCATGTGGCACTCCGACTGGCTCCCCACTGGCTTCCTTTATTTACTGGTGGATTCTCCAGCTGAGCAGTGCTGCTAGAAGATAACAGAAATCTATTCCCAAGTGCCTCCCCATTTCTTCTGTAGAGTAACCCATGCCCTGTGGTTTCAGTAGCACTGCTTTGTAGTGGGCTGTCCACAAAACGAGGCAATGCTGTTGGTTTTCAGTAGTATCTCAGTGACTGTTTTATATAAACTGTAAGGGAAAGGCTACTACTGAAGGACCTTTTGCAAATGAAAGAAGCAGGAGATATGCATCCCAGCCCTTTCTTGGGTTGGCTTCCTGTGCTTTTATTTGATAGTTAGCTTTCAGAAATCGAGCCAGCAAAACCAATGATGCTCTATCAAGCTTTGAAATTCAACCTTCTCTGTGGGATTGCATGTTTTCCAGTAAAGAAAAGATTTGATCAAAAGCCAGTAGGAGTCAGTCATTCTCTTCCCTTCAGCATTTGGATCCAGCTGTGGGGTTTTATGAAGCATGAGGGCAGTAAGGATGAGCCCTGCAACAGTACAGGCAGAGCTAATAAAGGCTGGGCATTGGGCAGAGAGAGAAGGGTGTCCCTGAGCTCCTGAGCACTGCTGAAGGCCTGACCCAGACAGACGCATGGAGAAAATCATCTGGACTTTGCTATTGACGCTCAGGGAGAGAATACAATGGGAAATAAGGGCTGTCCAGGTGAGCTGAGAAGCTGTGGCTGGGCCAGGCTGAGCAGAGGCAGCTGCAAACAAGCTTTTAACAGCTACTGCAGTGAGCTAATACAATAGCTGTGTCAAAACAACACTCACAGGATCTAGTATAAGTAACATAACTGGTGTGCTGGCTTTACTAACATTCATCATGCAACGTGTCGATATGAGGACAGGAATGAGGAAAACAGCTTTAGCTATTATTAGCTATTTAGCTCTGTCCCTCTCTAAATAAAAGGCCAAGGCTGTCAGTGCAGTCCAAAGACCTGAGCGTGGTTCTGGCATGGGCTGGTGGGCAAGAACGCCCTTACTGCTCTCTCTGAGGCTGCTTCTCTGCATTGCCTTGGTCATCATGCTGTTGCTTCTGTTGCCCTCTGGTTTTTTACTTGTGCTGCGAGGAGGACCAGCCTCATCACTGCAAAATACTTGGAGCTCTTCTACATGTAGCTGCAGAGAGTAACCTGTTCATTCATCCTGTTTATGTTGTGTCGGTTTGTTAAAAAGAAAGGCTGTCCAGTATGTTTACCTTAAACGTGGATGGAACAAAACATGTGGAAACCAATTTCATGTCAGTAGATTATCTAGTACCTTGTATGTAAATCCTTGGTTTCAATTTTTGAATAGTACAAGTGAAAATAGGAAATGTGGGAAAGAAATACTTCCTTGGAGACAGTGCTTGAAGGGATGTTGAACTGAGGGTTGAAAGAGAGAACTTGATCAGATTCTATTACAGAAACAGCTGGATTTCTACTTTAGGTGCATGGTGTTAGACCTGGTCCACAGCCGATTTGCATCAGTAGGTATTTTTCTTTGGATGTAACTAGGAAACATATGCAAACTGTAATTTGTGTTTCCTGTTACAGCTGTTAGCTTTTGGGGGATTATTCATGGATTATCTACATGCTGGAGAAAGAGCCAAAACTTATGTCAGGTGTGATGTAATCCACTTTATGGGATCCTTCCCAGGGACTGATCTGATTTATTATTCTCAAATTATTACGATTATTTCAAGTGTAACAAAACATTAATTAAATGCTTTAAAGCCACACCGATACCCATCATTGCTGCAACAATTTCACATTTTGCTTATGAAAAATCTCCCACAATTGTAAATGTCTAAGTGTATTAACAGATAATATTTGACTGTAATCATCTTTGTGTAACAATTTGGAAAATCAAGTGCTGTAATAGTTATTCTAATCCCATTTGCCTGGAAAACAACTTGTGTCTCAACAAAATCAACCAAAACTCACCCACATTTATGCTCACAACATGTTATATACACTTTGAAATGTTTGAAAGTTGAAACAGAAAATAAGCCATCAGAACTATTCCACAATCAACCCAAGACCACCTTCACAAAGGCAGAGAGAAGAGGGCAGATGCAGGCTTTTTGAACTGCTCTGTTGTTGGGGAGTGAACTTGGCATAGTTTTTAAAGAGTCCAAGGCCCCACTTTCCACTTTTATAACTTCCCATACCAAGAAAATGTCTCCGATTCACCCCAAATTCGAGACAAATAAAATAATAAAAAAAAATTAATCATCAAGATGGAAGAGCATAGTTTTGACAGAGAAAAAGATGAGAGTCATCTATCAGGTTTTAACAAAAAATGAAGTTGCAACGTTAACTTCAGGCGTTACCATTTCTTCCACAGCAAAGTGTTCTGCACTCCTCCTGTGAAGATCATGATCCTTCTTTTTCCACAGTGGACAAAAGCTGAGACACATTTTCTTTCTGTGTAAATGCAGTTGTAATGTTTGTTCACATTAGAGCTTGCACTTGGGGGACTCTCACCTCCTCCCATCCATCTTTCATCCAAAACAAAAATCTCCTTGTCTGACACTGAAGCTGCCCCAGACTACTTTTCCTCTGAGTCCCTGGTTTGCCAGGGCTATAAGGACTCCCCCTGTCCTTGCCATATGTTTTTTCTGGGATACACTATGTAGGTGCTACTCAGAGCCTTGCCACAGAAGTTAATTTTTCCATCAGAGAACAAGCAAGCTGGGGAATATAGGAAAACAGAGGTGAGGGGTGTTACATGTCTGTGCAGAAACTCAGCTGGCCACCAGCCAGCAAAGCCTTCACTGAAGTCAGTTAAAAAAGAAAATGTGACATATGTAATATTTGATAACATAATGTCAGAGTCCGTGACATCACTTGCTTCCAGCTGATGATTAATCATGTGAAAGAAATTAATTTGGACATGGAACTGCATTCAGAAAGTACATAGGAGGGAAGAATTTATCAAGTGTTTGGTCAGATTAAATAGTTTATTTTAAAACAGCTCTAACCCAAATTCTCTGTGCCCATCAGATTCATTACAGTGCCTGATTGCATTACTGTATGATTCGGTCTTTCGGCTTCACGGAATTACTCCTTGTTGCCACATGAGCAGAGCTGGCCATCAGCTTGATTGAGATGAGGTGAGAAAATGACAAGGAGGGAAAATAAAACCACTGACAATTTAGGAGTTTCAGTGAGGCTGAGCAGGGAAAGAGTCCCCAGCATGGGTCTCAAATCTCCGGGGAGGCTTCCAAGGGCACCTACCACTTCCAGTAACATGGGTGTTTTAGCACTTTCATTCCCCTTATCAACTTTCAGAAGTATTCCTAAGAGTTCAAAAAACCTGTGTGTACTCATCACTTCCCATCCTGGCCAATTTCCCTGGGAAGGGAAAGAGGATGGGAATGTGACAGCACAGGCACATCAGGGCTTTTGAGTAAGGGCTTGGGAAGCCTGAGATGCCACTTAGAAAATGCTGCTGGTGAGATCACTGTTTAGACAGTAAATCTGATGGTTGGCACTTTGTTAGTTGTTAGAGTTCCCCTCCTAGTCTCCAGTGTTCAAAGGAAACCCTGCTGCAGCAAAATGGAACCTGCTTTGTAGAAGCCCAGAGTTTCAGCTGTTATTCTGAAGTTTCTTCCCGTGCCTCTCCAGCTACTAATGGGATGACTTCCAGAGAAGAGCTGGGCAGATCTTCTGAGCAGGACAGCTCTGATGAATTCTGTTCTTTGGTTCATCACAGATGCAGCACTTCCTTAACTGTTAAGGCAGTCTCCAGCAGTCTTTCCTGGAGGTTTCAAGTCTGGGTAGACTCATGTGACATTTCCTCCAAAAACAGTGCCCTGCCTAACTCGACAGGCTCACACAGGGTCTGTTCCTACACAGAATCCAAATTTCCATCTGTCTAGAGTCTGCTCCACCAACTGCAATAAATTTCAGCCTACTCCATCCTTCCTCCACATCTCTTTTTTGAAGCAATAAAAAAAGTAGATGATTCCCTGATGACCACTGTGGCTGATGACGCAAATGGCACCTCACTTACTGGATTCTGGAAGTCTTGTTCAGTCCCATCCATCACCTTCGTAGAAAAGGAGAGATGTTAAGCAAACTGTCTCTTAATGATGGATGGGACTGTAAAAAAATATTTCATTGTTTCAACATTTTGTTCCTTTTAGGAAATGTCAAAAAATGTAAAACAGAATGAAACAAGTGGTTTGGTCTTTGGGATTGGTTTGTGGGGTTTTTCTTTAACATAAATCACTTGCAAACCAGTCAAAAACAAACAAACAAAAAAAGAGTCCCTGAGAAGAGTTAAAGAAATTTGGTTGTGTGGCTAAAGAATGAAGTATTTCCATTATACTGTCTCTCCTATCAGAAGGGGTCATTCTAAGGCATTTCCCTGGCAGCTTTCATTAGTCTCCCTCTCTCTGAGCCAGAAGGCAGAAAGATGTCAGATGACTGAGCTCTTGCACCATTCCCATTCTATTCAGGACAAGGCTGTCCCCAGCCCTCTTCTGCTCACTCCGTTGGTGAGTCCTGCCCTCTTCCCGCTCCTCGTAAAACATCCTTGAAGTAAAGTAGTTTTGGTCTGCTTTTGGTGGAGAGATCACAACAGCTGCCACCTTTTCCAGTGCCTTCAGCTGTGTGGGGTATAGTCAGTGTCCCCAAGGGGTGAAGAGGCAACATCTTCACCAGCCTCAAGAAGCCACAGTCTCTTGAGGGCAAAGCAGCCCACCTTACACTGGGGCCAGCATAGCTTCACCAAGTCCTGGCCCTCCTTACTCCATGCTCTTTTTGTCTGGGCAGGTGTCTCTCTGTCCCACTCAACGGACAAGTACCACTCTTCTCAAACAGCAGACTCCTGTGAGCAGAGTGGCTGGAACATGGGTGCGTGAAGGCCAAGCTGGAGACCTGGGAGCTTCCCACCAGGCAGCCACGGAGCCTGTTTGCCAAGTGCCTCTGCAGCACCCACTCCAGGCCAGCCTCAGGTCCTGAGTACCGCTGTCAGGGGTCATGGGAGAATGTTTCAGACAATGACAGCTATAGGTATATATATTGGTATATAACCAAAAAGGAGAGTGAAGGATGGAAAAGGATTGAAGAACTAGTGGGAATTAAACACGGGGGTTCTTCTGAGGACATGCAGGCCCCACAACTCTCTTCTTCTGCCCTCACTTTTGCATCTCATTAAGTTACGTAGGCAATTAGGTGAATTCCCCTGGGAAGGATAAAGTGGCTATCTGGAACTCTGTGGTATCTGTCCCCATCTGGCAGGAAGCAGGGAGCAAATACGTAACATTTAGGAAGCCATTAAAGTTGCAATCTAGCTCATCAGCTCTCTTGCAGCAAGCTTGGAAATGGATGGTTGATGGGACAACCTCTGTCCCATATCTCTGGGACAGATATTCCCCTTACTCAGCTGTAATGGCCTTTTAGATACCTGATTTCAAGGAATTGTCAGTACCTGCCAGACCATGAATTATCTTTCTCCTTTTCCAAAGGAAAATAAGAATAGGGAGCCCCTTCCTTAGAGAGGTGAGGGACCATCCCAACTCTTGAAATCTGCCTTCCTATATGTGGATTTAAATGCTTCAACTTAGTTACACAGAGGTGAAAACTCCCGCTGCAGGAACTTGCTCGGGATTAGGAAGCACATGATGGTGGAGTGGGAAATGTCAATTATCCATAACTCTGTAGTCTGCAGCAGCAGCTTGAAAATCCTTCAAGACACGTGTCCCTTGAGAGATAAATAAATGCTGATTCGGGAGCAACCTGGAAACAGTGGCGGGAGGAGGGGGGCAGCACAAGAGGGGGACTTGTCCTGTGCAGACCAGCCAGACGGGGTGGCCGCACAGCAAGGAAAACCAGGCTGCATGTCTGAAACTGCTGCTCAGATCCAGGCGTGGGGAGGCACTCGGGGAGCTCAGAGCTCCACGAGTGGATATCTCCAGAGCAAGGGCAGGGGGCAGCAAGGAGACGGAGGCTCGGACTAGAACTAGCGGAGAATGGAGAACCTGCTCCTGGTACTCTTAACGTACACACTTACTATGCCTGAGCAAACATGGATGTATGTACTGAAACTTGTAATAAGGATGAAAATTTTCCTCGGAAGAGACACTGTCCCTTCCGTACGGGTTTTACTTACCTCTGGTTGTTCAGAGGAAAGGCAGGACCCAGTGCGTGGACCTCAGCCTGCCTGGGCAGGATGTTCTTGCCTGGAACAATGTTATGTGCACGGAGCAGTGCTTTCCAGTGCCTGCTATAATACAGCTGCTATTCAGGGTCAGGGTCTGATGACCTCTGCAATTTGTTGCGTGGCAATGAACAGTGCTACACGCAGAAAATAGCACACATAATACTCTGTTGTCTGGCAACATAATTTAGGAATATTTTCATAGCTCTATTGCTTTAGCTGTTCAAGATTATGAAGAATCAACTAGACCTGCCAGTTTATTAAACTGTGCTGCACTTTTTTTAAGATCAGCTTTGTTCCTTTCACAGGCATAGAAACAAAGGTAAACATATGTCCATCACAGAAATATAGCCAAAAGTAATATATATTCCTTAAAATATATTATTATACCAGAAACAAAAATAGATTATTGGGGAGACCCAATATGCTTTATTTTCAATTAAATACACACAGCCCAGTAAGAGCTTTAAAACTGTTAACAATGTGCTCTTCAGTGCCTTCCCTCTCCCAGGTTTTCAAAACACAGAGATCACTCGTGGCAGAGTGGTAACTTGGACAGCACTTACTGTGATTCCACAGTCATCCCTATAAGGTGTGGTGGAATCTCACAGGCCTTGGAGATTGAATATCTCTGTCATATACGACCAAACCCAAACCAGTCTATGTGTCACACTGCACGCTTAAAAAATAGCTTGTTTTTTTCCTGCTGTGATGGCAGCTACCTCAAACAAGTTCAAAGCTGCCCATTTATGGTTATGTGGTCACAGTCAAGGGGAATATTGTGACCCATGAATAGGAAAAACCTCTTCAGAGACCGAGGCAGTATTTGCACTCCAGTTGCCCTATCCCCTTGACCATGGACATAGGTACGGCTTTTAGTAGCTTCAGGGTCCAATGGGGAAGGATTTCCTTTTATAATGTTATTTCTAATGCACCTCACTAAAACTACACCATACACATTTCTCCTAGTGCCTCTGCTTCTGCCTGTGCAAAAAAAAAAAGAAATGCTGAATCATGGGTTGCTCTCCAAACACACATGTGTTTATGTTCTCATTATCAGCAAATACCAACTGTGGGCCAACGTGCCAGCATAAAGCTCTGCTGCAGTGCAGGGGACCACACGCCAGCTGCAGAACTGGGATCTTCTCTGGCACCAGGAAAAACTGGGAAGGGTGGCACTGAAACTGCTGGGCGTATTCAGACATAAAACCCGTGGGCATTCACATCAGACCTTCATATCTTCACCCTGGGGAGTTTAGTAGCTGAGGGGAAAATAAAGGTAGCGCTGGGACATGCGCATTGCATCAAGAGGAAATGTAACATCTTGTGCTTGTTCTAGGGCTCTTAAACTTTCTTGCCTGCCATGTGTGTATATAATCCCTTGTCAGATTACTTTGCTGAGCATAATATTTTCCATACATACTTTTCAATCTCTTGAGTTCTGGAACAGTTCTCCAACATTGTGTTGCAACACCTGGTGCCAGTGAGTCAAGCTGATGGATGTTCTTAGCCCAGTGATAATGCTCTGAGTATGTCTGCTGTGCATGGATGTACAGGATGTATGCAACCCTTTGTCACAGAATCACAGAATCACAGAATTGTAGGGGTTTGAAGGGACCTCCAGAGATCATCAAGTTCAAGCCCTCTGCCAAAGCAGGTTCCCTAGAGCAGGTCGCACAGGTCAGCGTCCAGATGGGTCTTTAATGTCTTCAGAGAAGGAGACTCCATAACCTCTCTGGGCAGCCTGTTCCAGTGCTCCATAACCCTCACCATGAGGAAGGTCTTTCTCACATCAGTGCTGAACCTCCTGTGGTCCAACTTGTCGCCATTGTCCCTTGTCCTGTCCCCACAGGCCACTGAAAGGAGGTTGGGCACCTCCCTTTGTCTCCCACACTTCAAATATTTATAAACATTGATGAGATGCCCTCTCAGTCTTCTCCAGGCTGAAAGGACCAAGAAGTGGTCCTTGTCCAAGGACCCAAGCATATATTAAACTTCAGGGAGGTGACAGCCACAGATACCCTTGGATACACAGGGTGTCTTAGCACGAACTGTCTGTTTCACGGGCAGGGGAAGTGAAGTGGGGGGAGGCACTAAGCCACACTGCTAACACCCTGAGGTGCAGCAGGGGCAGAGCCAGGAACAGACCACTGAGATCTTTGGCTGGCTTCCTTGGCTGTGAGGACCTGAATGACTTGGTGCTGCGTGGGGCGAGGTGCAGGCAGGAATGTGAGGAGGAGTTTTCCAGAGTACAAAACTGCTTCCTTTGAGCCCTAGGTGGACGTAGGAGCTCAGGCAGACGTGGACACGGTACACAGACTGTCCTGAATTACATGGACTTGCTACAGGTGTCTCTGCAGAACCCTGTGTTCTTGCTCCCTAAGCAGGAGCTGGCACAAAAAGTATTAAGCAATCACTGCTTAGTTCTGTCATGATTTGTGTACCTGTGGGATAGCGGGAGGGGAGCAAACGGCCAGAAAACCCAGCTCAGAGGTCGCTGGGAGCTGGGAAAAACAGCGTCTTCCTGACCTGTTTTACCACTGAAGCAATGCAAAGGGGCTGATGGTGCAAGATAAACATCAAGAGCCTTTTTCTTGGGCCTCCGTTTCCCCTGACAGTCCAGCCAGACTAGAAATGTGCCATGCCCGTGACAGTCACCTGCCTGAACACAGACAATTCACAGTGCATAATTCCATGTTGCGTTTCCTCTTCAGCCTTCTGTGGTCCTTTTTCTTGTAAAATATTAGCCAGATTTAATCTCTGTCACACTGACATAAACATAGAATAAGACAGCTGACTATAGCGCTACTTTGCTCTTATCCATTTATTTCTGTAGTTTACGTGATTGTAAAATCGTACTCACTGCTGAGGAAATGCTGGAAAATACTGACTTCCACTGCAGGGATGCTGATGGTCCTTCTGATGCTGAACTGGATGAACAGTGACAGTTTGGACAGCTCATCTTTGAAACACAGTGAAGGCTGTCTTATCCAGCCAGTCCAAAACATGACAGAGCAGTGATTTTTAAAAATGAATCTTATAATGAGGAGGAAAGGGAAAGGAGGAGGGTATTTTATAATGGAAGGGGGAGGGTACTTTAGGATTGCAGTTGTTTTATGATTAAATTGTTATGATTTTTTTTCTGTTTTGTTTTTACAATTGGATTGATAATAAGTAGATTGGTGTCCGTTCTGTCCTGTTTAAGCTTTACCGTGCAGCCCACACCATATTAATTGAGTTTCTCCGAGGATTTAAGAGATGGCCGATATCTGTTATGCAACTGTTCTCCCTTCTCCATGAAAGGAGGTATTTCTGCAGTACAGGACCTTGTTTTGGTAAGGTGCTTGCGGGGAGTGGGGAGCATTGCTTGCTATTGTGGTTTAGATTGGGAAAGGGGTTCTTCTACAAATCAGTACGTGTCTCGGGGTTTTCCCTGAGGAAAGTAGGTCAGGGGAAGGAATATAATGTGTACTTAGAGTGGAAAGCGCTGAGACAATGCAACACACCTCAGTCATGGGGACTTGGGGACATTGATATGCCAGGATCTCCATCTTCACCTTCACGCTCTGGTACCTTTTCTGATACTATCCCAGGACTCAGCATAGAAAGTCTTTAGATGTGGACAGAGACCTTGACTCTAGAGGAAGAGGGTATAAAGTATCAAAAGACAGGTCTGCCTGTGCTTGAGAGGGTCACCAACACCACACGGGTCTGCCAGGGCTCCCCTAGCTGCAGGGGGGCTGTGCCTGGGAGCAGGTTTTAGCAAGGGACAGGATAAAACATTAGCTAGGGTCACTGCAGAGGCTGAAAGGAGTAAGCCTTGGCTCTACTGTCCACTTTTCCTATCCAACATTCACTTCCTGCGCAGCTGATCTCCACTCCTGCCTGAACAGCCCTCTCATCCAGCTCCAGTGGGGCACAGGCTGCAAGAGCCTTCACTCCCAGTGCAGCCCAACCTCCTCTTCCCCCACGTGCTCACACGCAGCGGGGCTCATCCCACTGCCCCTGCAAACAGCCACCTCTCCTCAGCCCTCGGCAACCCCTAACCAGGGGCACAGCAGCCGTAGCCCAGCTGAGCCAAACACACAGGGCACAGCAAACACATTTGGGACAATTATTTTAAAATAAGACACAATAATTAACGTATCTCACTTCAAGTATGCAGAGGTGCTGGGAGGCCATTGACTTGGGCAGCTGTCATTTCTTCCTGTAAACACTTAGAGACAGTGTGTTATGGAGATGTTCCACAGGGCAGCTCCAAGCTCTTCTGTAAGAGTCTGCCCTTGCTTTGTTTCAGGCCTGAATGCATCCTGCAGTGGATATATGCCCTTCCTAAGTAGAAGATCCTGTTCATTTTAACAGTCCCACTCTTGAATAAGGACAACTTGCTCCCAACAAAAGCTGGCAGGATCAACTGCTGCCCAAACCTCATCAGCCTGTTTCAGTATCCTCAAGTGCTGCAATTATATTCCTTGGAAGCAGGAATTACACATCCAAATGATGAACATGGCTTAAGCAGAAGCAAAGTCTTTCAAGATCCAGCACTGGGACCATCTTTTTGTTCTCTTTATACGGCACTTCATGCACCGATGATGTAGCTGTGGCATCAAGCAACTACAGCAGTGCTGATGCCTGAAGATGTCTGTCTGTTTATGAATGAAGCTTGTCTCCCATGCCTCCATCCTCATCCCTGGATTAGACTAGCAACCTGTTTCAGTTTGTGCTTTCTGTTTAGGCTAACCTCAGACGCTCGTTTACCACTCAACTGGAAACAAGAGTGCCAAAATCCCTCTGCTCTTTCCTTCACTATGCAATGTGGACTGCTGCCTGGCTCCAATCTGGAAACAACCATCTCTCTCCTGTACCTACCCACTCTGAAAAGGGATTTATCTCTAGACTTTTTTTTTTCTTTTTGCCACTTCTATTAGCACCTTCCTTCATAAATCAAAGCTTGTCCTTGTGTATAATGCCGACAGAACAGCTTTAGCTCTGGATGTCACATATTTCTGTTATATGACAAAAATGCTGCCATGTTTTAAGGTCGAGTCTCCCAAATGGAAGTTTGTATCTGTACATGTGCCATAATGAATTTCCTGCTCCTTTGCCTTGTTCTGATAGGATGAGTATCTTATGATGCTTGAACCTGTGTGACATTGAGAAAGGGCTTTAAGCACTCGTTGTGGTTACGCTGGTGTAAATACTCTTAAACAACCTCGAAGAACAGTCAAAACACGCATGGATAAGCAGTAATGCTTGCAAGTACATGCAGAAGCTGTCAGCATAGTGCAGTACAACTGCTTTAGAACAAAAGAAGGTGCATGCAAGCCTGGATTTATTATTTCTTTCTGAAGTTCCTATTTTTAATGTGTGTGCAGACATGGGGGCATGGGAGCAAACAGATGACCAGAATCTGCAGATATTTGCAGACAGGGAGAAGTTCATGCCCATGAATAGTGCCATTATACTCATCGGGGTCACTTTTTGGAAAAAGATTGATCACATACTTTATTTTGTGAAAGACCAGTTCCTGACCAAGCACAGACATTGAGGAAACAGATTGGAGTGGAAAGAGTCTAAAAATCTCTTTTCCTGAGCTGAATTCAAAATAGCATTTCTCTTACTGGAAAAACAAACATAAGCTCATTTTGGGTGTCTGTCTGTCTGCCAGCGGGATTGGCAATCCACACCTTCTGCAGATTTGGAGACTTCTCTGCCACTGTTTATGCTTTAGAGGCTGGGTCTTAATTGCAAAAAGCTGATCCGCTCTGACATCAATTTCCCTCTCTAGGGGAAATTCCTAGCTCTGAAATCCTTGCCAATCGTAGTTCTATTTTTTGTTCTTTTTTTTTCTTTTTTCCTTTGACCAGTCCAGACCTACCCCAAAACTGCCATCTGTGTTTGACCTTGACTGCTACTTTCAAATCGCAGAGCCTGCTCTCCTGAAGTGCTGACATACAGGCAACTATTTCCAATGAGTTATCTTGATAGAGAAATCGTGCTGTATCACAGCCAAGAGCCTGCTCCCTCTGCCAAGCGGGACCTGTGCCTGGGGGCCACGGGAGCTGAGACGGTGCTGTCAGTGGCCTACCCTAGAGCAGAAACGACGGACCTCTTCCCAGGCATGTCGGCTGCAGCCCAGCTACAACCCAGGGCAACCACAGCAAGTGGACGCGCCCGTGACAGCTTACAACCCTCGTGTTTGGTGTCGTTTCCACCCGTGGGCTGCACTCATCCAAAGCCAGAGAGGGCTTCGCACTAACTTTGCTGTGCCCGTGACAGATTAAGAACCCTCGTGTTTGGTGTCTGGAGATGCGGGGGTCATTTCCACCCGTGGGCTGCACTCACCCAAAGCCACTCTGCGGAGCGAGGGCTTCGCGCTAACTTCGCTCCGCTGTGCGTGGCCATGCCGAAAGGCACCAATCCCGAGCGGCTGTGCCCGGGGGAAGGGAGATGCTGCGCCGACTGCCGGGCTGGTCCGACCCTTCCAGCTGCGCGCAGGGGACGCGGGTGGCCTTTGGCTCCCCGTGCCGTGGGTTGCTCTGCAAGGGCGGGGGTGGGGAGGCTGCTGCGGCGTCGTCCGCCCCAGACCCCGCGGACCCTCCCAGGCTCCGCATCGCGCTCCCTAGCCGCGGGTGGAAAATGCCTCGCGTATCTTTAGACCCACGGCGGCCAGGACGCGGCGGCGGCGGGTTGGGTGAGTTAGTTTGGTTGCTGGTTTTTTGGGGGTTGGGGTTTATTTTTTTCTTAGTTAACAATGGAAACTTTTTTTTTTTCAGCGTTTCCCTCCAGCCCAGCAGCACCGAGCAGTGAAAAAAAAAAAAAAAAAACAAACTTGTTCCGCTGAGTTCAA
>VXBZ01012272.1:26739-65395 GCA_013399135.1 Heliornis fulica
AACAGCCGCGCCGGGAGCTCTCCCGCCCCACCACCCCTCCCCGGGCTGTGCGCGGTTCCAGCCGGGCTCCGCGGGGAGGAAGGGGCGAGGCGGAGGCGGGCAGGGGAGCGGGGTGCTGCTCCGGGACCGGGCAGGCTGTCCCGCACCCTGCCCTGGCCTCGGGCAGGATGTCCCGCACCCAGAACCTGCCCGCGCACCTTTCCCACCCGAGCCGGGAGCGTTGCAGTGCCGGGGATCCCTGCGGAGAGGGGGTGCCCGCACCTCCTGGGCTCCAGGCGGTGCCCGGGTGGATGGGGACCCGTGCGGTCCCTCGGACACTGAGGAGTGCGCTGAGACCTGCGGCGCTTACCTGCCAGGAGCCTCACAGGGACACGCAGGAGTGCCGCTGATTGATAGCATCACACACTGGTGCTTCCAAAGACGTGTGCCGGTACCCGTAGTTAGCACACACACGTGTAAACAAGTGTGCACACTCCTGTCGGCAGCGTGTTTGTGTGGGTCTCAGGGGTTCCCGTGCAGACACGCTGTCCGTACCTGGGATTCAGGCCGTGACTCGGATGCGGTCAGCGCCCTAGAAGGCAAACGTTCCCAGGGGAAGTGTGCTTAGACAGGGCACACATGATGCACAAAGCCACGTTGTTACAGATGGTAAGTTAGGGGAGCAGAGGAGACGTCCCACGCTGTACTGTGTGAGCAGGGAGCCCTCTCAGGTGAGGGCATGGAGAAATCCATGCCTGAGGCTTGATCTCGGTCATAGGTGAGAAACCAGAAGGTGGAAAATTTGTGCTGTCGGGGGTTTTTGCCTTCCTTCAGAAAATGTCAGCTTTGGGGGCCAAAACTTGAAAGCTGCTGACTTTGAGCTCACCCCAGCTGACCATAGCTCCCTAGCTGTGTCGTGGGAATGGCTGCTGACTGTGTGTCCGCTCTGACAGCGCTGCTGCAGCTGCGCCGACAGGCAACCTGGAGAGGGGACAGGGAAGGCAGGAAAGAGGGGAGACAGCCCCAAATCTCACCTCAGCTCGTACCCTTCTGACAGATAGGTTGGGTTGTGTCCCCTGGGGGGGCATACTGAGGGTCTGTGCAGGTGTGTGCAGGGACTGGCGGCAGGGTGGGGAGCGGCACACAGGAAGGAAAAAGTCTGGCCAGCTGTGTGCATAGCTGGAGAATGATCTTGGGTGGGAAGTGCAGAGCGACTCTCACCACTTGCCTCCTCCTCTCTCCCCAGCCATCCCGATATATGGAGCTGAGGGTCAGGACCAGCCCAGCTCCCTTGCTGCCAGCCGGCAATGATTCTGATCCTGGCGTGGAGAGACTCTCGGCAGCCCCGCGGAGCCTGAGTGCCGAGGCGGCGGCGGCAGCCCCCCTGTGTGCCCCGGCTGACTACTATGGCCGTGTACTGCTATGCACTCAATAGCTTGGTGATGATGAATAGCAACAGCGAGGTGACAAGCGGCAGGAGCAAGACGCCGCCTCCAGGACAAGGGCTGCCCAGGGGCCCGGAGACACCCAGCAGCTGCCTCCCACTCCCTGTCTTCAGCCCGGTTCAGGTGCCTTCCTGCTCCCCACATCGTGGCCCCGCTTTCCTCTACCCCCCGCTTGAGGAGCTCCCAAGGCAGCCGGGCAGCCCCAGGGAGCGTCGGAGCAGCTGGGGAGAAGAGGGGCAGCCAGGAACCCCCACAACATGGCAGCTTCAGCGGGAGCTGCACAGTGTCCAGGTGAACCAGAAAGTGGGACTCTTCGAGGCACATATCCAGGCGCACAGCTCCAGCACACAGCCCCTGCGGAGCCCCCAGCCGTCCTCGCCCCGGCCCCGGCCTGCTAGCCCCACAGCACCAGTGGTAGGACTTGGAACCGGACCCCGGCCACGAGCCTATGGGGAGAGTGAGACCCCCAGTGTTGGTGGGGTGCAGGTATGGCCGAGCTCTGCAGAGCCCTCGGGACGGCAGGTGGTGATGGTGGTCCCAGCTGTGGGGCTGGTGGAGGGCAGCAGTCCCCTGGAGCCATCAGGGCCGGGATCATGGCGAGGTGAGGTGGTCATGGCCACCACGGGACTTGAGGGCCAGTGCCCAGCCGTCAGTGGGAGCATCCCCGCTGTCATTGTCACGGACCTGGGGGGCCCAGAGGAGGAGGCAGGCACGGTGCCCCCCAGCAGCCAGCCTGTCCGGAAGCTATCGTCTTCCTCAGCCTCTTCCACTGGCTTCTCCTCATCCTGGGAGGAGTCTGAGGAGGACATCTCCAGTGACCCCGAGCGCACCCAGGACCAGACCCCGGCCTTTCTGCAGACCCTGGACCAGCAGAAGCCCCGAGTGGTGAGTCTTGCACCAGCGCCGGGGGAGGTGGGGTGAGGGCTGGCAGCATCCCTGCTTTGTCTGAGGCACAGCTGCAGTGGGAGGGCAGAGGTCTGTAACAACAGAGGTCCACAAAGAAACTTTCCATTTGCTTGGCAGTGTTTGCCTTCCTTTACATGAAAAGCTTATCCCAGTTTCTAATTCGAAAATTCCATACTTGCAGGAGAGGGCAGCTGTCCCCATCCCACTCTTGCAGAGCTTCGCCAGCACTACAGTCGCCCGCCATTGTGCTTGTCATGCACCACGGGCCACAGCCTTTTGCTGACATGTGGTTATGAGCCTCAGCTTTCTCTCCGCACTGCTTTCCTGGGTGCTGAGGATTTCCCATGATTTACATGAGCCTAGGGGAGAATTTATTTCCTCCTTGGAGTTGAAACTGTCTGGGCCAACTATCTGTTAAAACTTATATGGATTCCCATCACCCCTTTGAATAAAACATTTTTCTTGTGGTGGATATCTTGTATTTTAAGTAAGCATATTTTTGTTAGGTATTTATGTTGAGTTCATTTGTTTCTGGATCTTTCTTTGTTGTGGGGCTGGTTGGAAGGCTTCAGGCAAGAGAAAACATCAGTGATATGTCAGCCTTAGAGCAGAGAGGTCTCCTTAGAGAGGAGGACATTGAAGCTCTCTTCAAAGGCAGACACTCATGGCATTTCTTGCGTCCTTTGTGGAGTTTCTTCCATGTCTGAATGCTCTGCACAGTGTGTCCTTTGCTCCGAGCTGCCTACACAATTTACCCAGAGGGCTTTGAACCACTTTGCCCCAGTGCAGAGTGCCCATCATAAGGTTCTTCAGCCAGGACGTGGGCTCTCCCATCATCCGGCTGTGAGACATTGCATTGATTTGAGCTCAGTGCTGGAACCTCGCTTTGAGAAACCCTGAAAAATGCAGGGCAATCCAGTGGCTCTTTCATTTAAAGAGTTTGATAAAAGGCCCATCAACTTTCAGTGATGTGGTTCGCTATGTATAACTTTCCATAGGTGCATGATAGTGGAGCTCTTGTAGAGCTCCGTGGCACAAGGAAGACCAGTGCAGGAACACACCTAAGTAAAATCAAGGTATCAAACTCATAAAAACCTGTCTGAGTATGGTTTGTAAAACACTCAGCAATAAAAATAAGTATATTTGCTTTTCTGCCTGTTTCATCCTGTTCTAAGAACTCAGGCTCAGTTCTGCTCAGGATGGAGAGGCAGTTAAGTAATAGTGAAGTTACAAGTCTGCAGCTCATTGTGTTTGCAGACAGTTTTGTATTTTGGGGCTCTCAGTTGATGAATCAGCTTGCTGCCTTTCGGAGCTGCTACAGACCCTCTGCTGATTAAATTCTTCTGGTTTTGTGTGCATGAGCTGTAGCAGTCTCTGCTCTGTTCTCCACACTAATGACTGTTCCCGGCGCTGGATCCCACGGATTTGCTGATGAAAACAGTACACTGATGGGCAAAATCATGTGTGGTGCTGTTGTGGAAAACTTCCTTCAGCCTCAGCCTGACTGCACAGCCTCCCGTGGCCTCCAGCAAGCTCAGCTAGGCCAGTGGCTCGGCAGCCAACAGGCAAGGCTGTTGGTATTGCCAGGTGGCCTGGACCAGAGCGAGCTCAGATCAGGTCTAAGATCAGACTGACTCTGCTGGGCTTGGTGGGACTGCTCCAAGCCGAACAAGGTGAAGATTTGGTCCAGAATGTGTCACCAAGGAGGTGTGCTTGATTTTTCTGTTTCATTGCTGGAGTCATCTCCACAAGGGTGGCTGGGGTGGTTTACAGTGATACTTTCTGCTGGGCTCTGCAGGTCCCGTGCAGGGCTGATCACTGGCTTTGGCAGGTTATAGTCAACTTCTCAGCAGGATCATGCGCAAATGCCCAGCAGTTCAAAGCTGATTCATGTAAATAACACCCAACTCCGCGTACCGATTGCCAACATCTTTTAAATCCATAACCACAGCAGAAAGCAGCTAGTGGAACAGGGTCAGGTTGCACACTCATTTGTTTTCATGAACTCACGACTTCCTTTTAACAATGCACATGGTCTGGAAATGAGATGTGTAATGAGGGAGAGTGTGTGAGAAGCGCTTTCCACAACTCATGCTTTTCCGTCAAAATAAATCCCGGGAGACCTCGGCGGACAGAAACCAACATTGTTCCTCTGAGTTGAGTAGGTAGACGCTGTGCAGGTCAGAGCCCTGCCTCTCTGCAGCAGGATGCTACTGTCACAGGGGAAGGTGAGTGTACCTGGAGGAGAGGTAAGGACGAGCGGCAGGAAGAGAGTTCTTGGTGCAGGTGTGGTCTCTGGCACACACCTCTCACAGCCTGTTTACAGGTTTGATAAACAGCAGGCTCGCTTCTGCCCTTCCTTTCTGGAGGCCGCCTGGCTTAGCACATCTGTTAGGGATGTCCGGCTGTCTACTGTAGTTCCTCCTGGCATCCCCAGGAAACCGGCTGGCACAGACCAATCCTCTGCAGGTAGGAAATTTCATTGGTGGTCAGGCCTGAAAATTGGCCAGTAAGAGAATTATTTTGCCCTGTGAGGGAAGGAGTGTGGCCGCTGTTCTGGACAGCTGGAGCAGCTCCATGGCTGATACGGGCTCTGTCTCTGTTGAAACAGTTCACTCAGTGCACTGCCTATACCTGGAGCACTCTGCTGCCCGGTGGGCTGCACAGCACTGGGCAACACTGTCCCTGCTGTGATTATAGCAGGCTTGGAAAGCGCAGTGGCAGTAGGAGCAACTTGTTTTGCTGTTGTCTGAAAGCAAATTGCAAGTCCATTTAAGGTCTGAGTAAACCTCTGTGTAAGGGCTTTTGCAGCTGTGGCTTTCCCCGTGCTGTGGGCTGCTGCTGGAGAAACCCTGCACTTGTTTATTGATGCTTGCAAGGTTTCAAAGTCACTTGAGCAATTACACTTCTCAGGCTGTGTGGGAGGGACAGCTTGCCCAGGCAGCAGTTGGGATGGGGACACTGCGGTTTGACAACGCTGCGGGGCAGCACTGGCTGCACGCCCCTTGCGACAGTGGTGGGAACAGTTTGGGGAAGGAGCAGGTGCCTCTGCTCACCCACCTCCCAAGGTGCTGCAGCTGTCTCCATCACGGTGTGTCTCACATCACGGGAGCATTTCTCCTCTCCTGGCTGATGGCACAGGTTGGGCATGTAGGGGAGTGAGAAGGCGCTCCCTGTGCCAGGCTCTGAGATGGCAGCCCAGCTCCTGAGGGGGTTTTTGCACCCAAGACAAGCCCCCTTCTAGCTGTGAGTCCCATTCACTTCAGTAGGAAAATACGACTCTTGAGTTTTGCCATGCCTGGGGTACCCTTTTTGTTCATCCCAAGGGACTGCTGATCGAGGCCAGGGTGCACTCGGTGACAGGAGGCTTGGAAGCTGGCTGTGCCCCTGAGGGGAAAAATATTTCTCCAGTGCTGGGCATTACAGTGAGTTGTCATCGTTGACCTAAATCCTCTAGTTTGTCAATTCCTTGGCAAGTAGGGACANAGTAGGTGATGTAGAAAAATGACATGTCGAGGGGGAAAAAACCCACCTTCCTGGAAAAACAGTGCAAGACGCCGCAGTGTTCCTCTTCCTGGCTTTCCCGCAGCTGCTGTGGAAAGACAAGGACGTACGGCACAAGAGTAATCAAGTGACTCTCGGTGCGTTGTGAAACCCCTGCACCCTTCAAGAGGCAGAGTAGCTTGCTCAGAATAGGAGACTGCCATTAACCCGTGCAAAATGGCAAGAGCTTTTGGAAAAACACTAATGGCATTGCTGCTGACAGGTGATTTTTAAAATTGATTTATGTGTTTGACTCACAATGGCTGTAACGCATTTCTAGAAAGGAGCCAAGTTTAGATAGGGTTAGTGTCAGCCAAGGGCCTGCGGGACCCTTGCTTATTTCACTTTGAGATGTTCCAGGGCATAAGCTGACAACAACACTCCCAATTTGTTCCTATAAAAATCAATCAAATTAAATACACTTTCATTAGCTTTCCTAGCTGTCGCTGCGATCAGGAAGTCTCCGTGTAACAGAAACCATGACCACATGGCTATGGTGATGCATGCAAGTCCCGTGAATGTATTCTGGGTGCTGACTGTGTATTTTATTTTTATTTGTGAAAATACTTATGTATTTTCCACCCTCCTCCCACTGTGTTTGTCTTAAAAAGCTCCTCAGCTTCTGAGTTGGTGAGTGGTATCACCGATTTAGTATCGATACCATGTCTAGCATATTGAGGTCCCGCTTGCTTGCTCTGTAGAGTGACTGATCCCACAGTGATGTGCTTCATTGCCCAGGAAGGTGCTCCATTGGAGCACCTGCCGAGGGACAAGAGCCTCCTTCAGCCCTGCTGCGGAAAGACTAGGAGGAAAAGGAGAATGAGGTGGGCACCTCTGTGTTTGCACTCTTGGGACAACACACCACGCTCGGCAGACCTGACAGCACGGCATGTTTTTTCTGTTGGGACGAGATCAAGACACCCCACCCCTCCCTCCTGAGATCAGTACCTTTTGCCCCACAGTGCCTGGCCAGCTTGGCAGAGCTTCAGGCTCTGTAGGTGGAGGCTGTGCACTCTGGGCAGTTCACGAAACACCGCTCCCTGTTTGGAAGCTTAGCTTCTACCTCCTCATGTAGTCTTCTCGGGGAAGGAGCAGCCTTTTTTATGGGCTCCCACCGATGGAGGCTAAGTGAAGATGACGCCATAACCTGATGGGGGATGAACGATGCTATTTCAAGTCCATTTTCATCAGCTTTTTTAAGCTTATGGGGAAGGGTTTCTTATCTGCTCGCATTCTTCATGATTGACAGCACAGGAATTGCATGCCACATAGCAGATCCTTTTCATAGGGATGGGAAGGACATACTTGGTAGCACAGCTGCTGTCTCTTGCATTTTTAAATTGCTCCCCCACCCTAAACAATTTCACACTCTAAGGCATTCATAAAATATGGAAAAAAAGCCCAAAGCATTTCTGAGGTGTGGGAAGAACAAACATTAGGCTCATCATCCTTAGGGTTCCCAGCTCTGGAGGCAGCCAGGGTTCCTTCCCTTCTGACTGGAATGGCAGGATGTCAGGAGCTGGGCTGGTTGGACCTTTTGGCTTGCAAGCTGTGTGTCTGCACCATGAGGTTCCCAGATCAGCAGAAAACCAACAGTTTTGCCTTTACCTTTTCAGAGCCTTGCAACGATTAAAAAACCCAACCAAGCCATAGTCAACACCTGTCTCATGTTTTCCATCTCATTTCTATACCGTGTTAGGACAGATTTGCATTTGAAGAAAATTTGAGTGGAGCTCTGAGCTCTCGTACCATGCGATGACTGAAAGCCAGTGCTGAGCTAATGTTTTCTTTGCATGTGAATCTACTCTAACTCACCAGAGGAATAATGGTGTGTATGTGTGATGTTAAATGCTGCTTCAACTAAGATTAGTCTTCTGTAATTGTAAGAGATTATTTTGTTTATACCAGCAGGTAAATTTGTGCAGTAAATTCGACCTGCTTTATTCCAATGAGGCCTAGCCAAGCTTTCGAAGAAAGATATGTTAATATTTAACAGACAGCGAAAACCAAATGTTAACATTTTCAAATCACCGAGTAGCTTCACAGCCTAATGTCTGTTCTCAAATGTCACTTTTCAAGGAATGTGGTCTCCCACACTTGCTGGGTCACTCAAAACGGCCATTTTAGAGAATTCATCTCGCTCAGCCTCATTGGATGTCTCCTTGGGATAAGTCTTCTTCTAAGGTACTGCTCTTTGATGTGATCTTGAGGATTAGTCCAAGAGTGTGGTTAAGACAGAGGAATCTGTTTCTGAGGTACTCATGAATGTCTTCTATAAAATTTATTGGAATTTCAGTCTTACTCATGTACATAAAAAGCCAAGTCATGCATAGCCTGTGCAACGGCTGCAAGTAGTTCAGGAAGCTGCTTCAGCCTGAGGTCTACCAGCTTCAAAGTAAGAGCTTCTGATTTGGCTTTTAAATCAGTGTTTAGCCAGCAAAATGTGTGATTTGCTCTGTAACAGTGTGTCCACCAAACAATTCCTTTCATCATGAGTTGGCGTGGGTATGTTCAGAAGCTTAGTGTCTCCAGCTGCAGGTTTTGGTCTGGGTACATGCCATGAATGCGCTCAGAGTTGGTGGAAGCTTTCGGAAAACGTAGATCGCAGCTGCTCCTTTCCCAGCTGTGGTGGGAGTTCAGTGCCACAGAGCTGCTGCCACAGCTGCATGCCTGTGGAGATCCTCACTGCTGTAGGCAGCCATGGGTTGAATTGACTGAGTGCCAGCATTTTCAGACCTTAGTTTCTCGGCAATAGGCAGTATCAGAGTCTGACACTGCTACAAACTGCTAAGACCCATATTAGCCTTTTCCTCTCACAATGTGTGTTTCAGTGGTATCATATATTTCAGCCATGAGAAGAGTGAGTTTCTTATAGTACAGAACATTCTTTTCGTTCATGATATGGAATGAGAGACAGCCTAGTTGAAGGAATTCAGTTATTCCTTTCAGATCTAAGATTTATTGCTAGCCAAAACAGAAGGATGGCTTTTGGAAGGAGAAGTAAGGGGTAAAACAACAAGTTCTTAGCGCTTACAACTTCTTGTAAGCTGTACAGTGTATTATCTGATCAGCGCTGCACAACAGGAACTGCATTAGCATTCAGCACTGTTGCGGTTTTAAGTAATAGTAAAGCATCCCTTGTCTCTGAGAGACATACACGGGCTCTGGGGTGACATACCGATGGATGTTTTAATGAGTTCAGTTCAGAGGGCTGGATCGGATTGTCCCATGTTGGTTTGCAGAGAGGATGGCACCTGTAGCTGCTGTGGACCTTGCTGGATTGACACAAGTCTTGTGTGGGGTTTCATCCTTAGCTTCTGGGGCTCTCAGCTGTGATGTTTGTCTTGTACATGAGGATTTGGAAAATAGAGCTCTTGGACTGTGTGAAGCAGAGGGAGGTCTCAGCTAGGTCTCTTTGCCTGTCACAAAACTTCCTTCAGCCTGAACGTTTTGGGCTTGGCCTGAATGGTGACCGATGTATCAACACTGGGAATAACCAGAACGACTTGTGTCTTGGAGCAGGCGCAACCCTGTCCCGTCAGAAGGGACCATCACAAATGTGGCACCGAGTGGAAGATAGCAGAGGGCTAAACAACAGGCAGCACCTACCTTCGGCATCACCCCCTCCTCCTCCTCCCCCTTTGCTTCCTGTCCCTTTGCCCTTGCTTGGGCAATTCATCTGCAGCAAGATAAAAATCAAAGAACCCTCTTCCTTTGCTAAACAATTCGCTCCTTTTGTTAGGGTCAGATAAAATGCTGATAAAAGCTGTTGTAGCTCCTACCGAAGCCAGCAGGAGCATGCTGCGGATCTGGTCCTTGACGGTTTTCCGCCTTGCTCTCCCCTTCGTGTATCCAGTTACATCGCGCAGTAAATCCAGCGCTAAGGTGGATTAGTGGAGCACGGACGCAGACCCCGCAGTGGCTTTGCCCATTGAGAGGTATACTGCGTCAGAGCCTTTGGGCACAGGAGTTTTAGGAAGGGAGAGATCTGCAGGGTGACTTTTTTGAAAGTGAGTTTTAGGGTCAGGTGTGTTTTTTCTTGTTCCACACTAAAGAACCTCCAGTCCCTGCTGCTTGGGAAAAGGGCAGGAGTGGAGCCTTGTTCACTGGAGCTGAGCTTTGACGAGGCATCTTGAAGAGGCACAGGAATAGCTTTTATCCCTTGCAGCTAAATGCATTCAAAACGTTTTCCTTAAATGGATCCTTAAACACAGTGGTTGAGGGAGCCCGGGTGTACCGCTCAAAAGAGACGAGAGTAGGGTGCCAAGGAGGGGCAGGGGCGAGGGGGAGGCAAGCAGGCTCCTCGCCATGTGCACCATAGGAACTTCTCCGCTGGCAGCTGCAAGCCCCAATAGATACCCAGGGGCATCCTCCCACTGCAAGCGAGGTACAGAGCAATCAGGGGAGAATTAGTGACGTGTCCAAGTGTAATATGGTTGCTATTATGGGTAATATGTATTTAACACTCTGCAGGGACCATTCAAGCCTGCATCTGTGGGAAGGGAGAAAAAAAAGTCAGATTTGCTTTTTTGGCAGGCTGCAGATCAGAGTGTCCAATCTGGAGTCTCTGGGTATGTTTTATGTGGGTGGGTTTTGTTAAGTTACAGGCAAAGTTATTGCACCCCTAGGCTACTCACATTAAATGTTTCTCTGATTTTAGCAGCATTCTTTCCAGGCTCAGCTAGATTTGTTTTTATCTTCTCTATGGCAATTGATGATCTAAGTTTAAAATGTATAACTCCACAGGATCTCCTGTTATATATTTCTTCCACAGCTGTAGCTGAATCAAGACAGTATAATCCAATGACACGCTGTAATGCCTAATGCTTTCTTTAATACATTCCAGATTAAAGGAGTCACCAAAGTTTACATATCCAAAGTAATAAATTTAAACAATAGGAACGACAAATCCCGGACCATGATTATATCTTGAAAGTGTTGGGTTTTGGGTTTTGTTTTTTTGGTTTTTTTTTTTTTTTACCTTCCTAACTTCTCTGGTCTGGCTTAACAGAAACTCAACAGGACAGATAAAAGATGATGAGACAAACAACTTAATCCCTTAATAATGTCAAGTGGAAAATCCAACAACAGATTGGCAAGGAACTGAAATAACAGATGCAAAGTGGCCCTTACTGAGGACTACAGACCTAGTTTAAAGGCCAAGCTTGGGATATAATTAGAGATGAACCTGAATTAGTGCCCACAGGTTCAAACATTTCTTTGAACTCCGAAACAGAGCCCAGTTCCATTGTTTAATCCATGCCTGAGTAGCGTCAGTTTAGCTCCACTGAAGCCAGTTCAGCATCACCTTGTACATCAGTGAAATGGCAGTGAGTATGCGCTGCCCAGATGGGTTCCTGTCATGGCAGCGTGAGGAGGAGGAGAGCTGGGCACAGCTTCCTGCCACTGCACTGGCCTCCCAATCCCATCCTGCCCTGGCCAGGGACTGGCACACAGCTGCACCCTCACCCAGCAACCCCCATTCCTGCGGAGTCAGTGCCATTCCTAGATGCATCTTGAAAGCAAGGCATTTGGTTGAAGAAGTAGGAGGCACTTGGAAATGCAATTGCCAAGTGGCTTTGGGAAAAGGGTGTTAATTATTATCTCCATGGAGCTGTATTTACTTAGACCTGACAGCCCTTCACCCTGGGGTTTAGTGGTGGGAGTGTCTTGCTGGGGTGGAGACCGGGCATCCAGAAAAGAAACAAAGGAAAGAGATATTAGAACTGTGTCTTATCTCTATCCACCTGAATTACTGTTGTGTTTTAAAAGAGTATGTGAAACCCATTGTTTGAGTAAACCCTGACAAGTGTGCTTTCCCAGCTCCATTGTTTTAATGTTCTCCTAGGAATTTGTATAGAAAATGTTCCCAATCCAGTTTATCTCTCTCTGCTTGACAAATCCTGCCTTTCCCTTCCGTAATTTCAGCAGAGTGGGAACTAACCTTGATCTTTTTGCAAAGCCAAGAGAGTTGCCTTGTGGGTGTCACGTTGCCACCTTCACACACAGTGTCATGGTTTTTGGGCAAGATGTACCCCACTGAAAGAAGGTCTGTGTAAAGCTCATACCTTCAAGATGAACTTTTGGAAAAACTGTTCTGATCTTAACCAGTTCCTCTCTCAAGAGGGAGCAGCTAATGCCCTCTAGCTCTCAATGCAAGTCCCATTGCACAGTTAAATGGTCTGAAACCAAGGATAAAACTCAGCCCCTCCACTGGTAGCAGCCTCTGGTGTACGTCTCTTTTTGAATACAAAAAACTTGGCCTCTCTCCTTGGGTCTCTGTTTTCGTGTGTTACCGTTCATTGCTGGAATGGCTTTTTTGAGCCTAGGAAGGCAGTATGAGTGTCCAGAAGTGACCATAATGTTGAACAAGTACCGGGGCGGTAGCGAGGGGAAAATGCAGAGGTAGCACGATGCCGCCTTCCCTGTTCCTGTGGATGGGAACCCTTCCCAGAAAGCAGAAAGCTCCGAGGAGCCTGTTTAATATAGGCTGATCTCATGCGTGAGCATATGCAGTTGACCTTTCAGCACTGAAATGAGAAGTGATGGGAATAGAATAAATCGCAGCCTTGAAAGAAGAGCCAAGGAGCTTAGATTTGCACCTCAGGAGAAAGAGTCAAGGTGGGGAGGCTGAGAGAGCTGTAGAGAGGCCAAATGAGAGGTTCAAAAAGCGATCTTTCACCAAGCAGTGGGTTTGGTGAGGCTTTGCAGAGCAAGCCTACAGAGGAAAGGCTATTGAGATGTGAAGTCGAGATAAGAGGTGATGAACCCCAGAGGTCAATTTTAGTGGTGTGGGTAGGGTAGAAAGACTCTGTTAGGGATGGTATCCTGAATAAATCTGCAAGACTTACAGATAGGTTGGATGCGAGGATGTGAAAGAGATCCAAGTTTTCCACCTGCTAAAGGTTTCAGGGTAGGAGCAAAACACTCACAAATGAGAGTGGTAACATTTACACTGGTATTGCAAAGGCATAAACTGTTCTGTGAATTGCCAGGCAATTGCTGCAAAGAATCAAGCCTCTGTACTGGATTGCAATCCTCATAGCCATCATGATTCCTTTGAAACCAAAGCCAAAATTTCCGTAAACCTGATAGGAGGCAGCTCTGAGCCCCATGGCACACCCCCGCCTTGATCTTCAGGGACCTGGCGTTGAATGCAAGATTTTTTCCAAGAGAACCAAAACTCAAAGCAGTCCCCTAATATCCGGAAGCCGCAGCACGATGAGGAACTCCCTCTGTGTGGTGGCTTCTGTTGGAGCCTGACTCCCCGTTCGGTCTCAGGGGAGGGTGGCTCAGGGCTTTTTCAGGGCAGGTACAGCAGAGGTTTGGGCTGCTCTGCAGGACAGAGCCCATCACTGCCCGGAGACAGGCTGGAGTTTGTCCTTCTGGCTTGCTTCTCGTCTGCGTATGCCATGTCCCCAGTGTGATCAGACCTCCAGCCCTCTCTGGACAAACCTTTGTGGGACAAAAGGTTGTAGGAGCTAGCTGGAGCTGACAGAACAGTTTTCTGTCAGAGAGTAAATTTTCCAGCAAATGTCAAGGGGGAGGGGGAGTCAAAATGATTCACAAATTCAAACACATTTTCTGAATAGTTCTGGCCTAGAAAAAAAATACAGAGGTGGAGGAAGAGGGAGGGATGTTAAATATAGCGTTGCATGTCATTCTGACACTTTCAGAATGAACTGTTTCATTTTGGGAATGGTTTGTTTATGTTTTGCAAGCATTTGAAAAGGAGATTTGATTCAAAATGGCATTTTTCACTTAAAAGTTGACCTCACTGCTCAAACACATTGAAAGACAAAAAGTTTTTTTAGAACTTACATAACCTGGAATGAAACACCTCCTTTTTTCTTTGGCTCCAGATGAGATATTTTAGAGTTTCCTTTCCACAGCCCCTCGATTTCAGCTTTGTTCAGTCCAACTTGCACATCTCCTGTCTTGGTTGAGCTCTGATGTAAAACAAAATAATCCAAGCTCCATCCAGCTCCCGTGCTGGCCAACCCTTAAAAGTCTAATGCCATGGAACAAGTATTTTAGTTTAATCTGAGGTCAACCACACTTTGCTGTGATTCAAACTGAAACCTGTGGTATCAAATGAGTAAGAGCTGTAGGGTTTGTAGATAACTGGCAGCTTCTCTGGAAGATGCAGTGTCGAACCTCATTTAGAAAAATAACCCAAACTCCTGAGGCCTTGAAATCTGATCTAGAAATCTTCAGAGAAGCTGGAGTTTGCGTACAGCTGAATGGCAGACTTTCACTCCCCCGACACTCACACTGGGCTCATTCAACTGATTCATTAAAGGGAAATGAGCAAACAGCTAGTAATTACTTTGCTGTAGCCAAAACGTGCCGCAGAGTTTCCCCGGACATAGGGGAAGGAACGCATGCATCCGCTATACAATAAGCCATCGTCAAGTTTACTGTCCCCCGCCGTCTTTTCTGCCGGGTTGGGACATGCCGTGCCGTTTCCTCCATCCCTTGGGGTCTGGAGCAGAGCCGTGTTTCCTGAGATTTACCTTGAGTGTCTCCTGAGCCACTTCCCTTTGCGTCTTGGGAGACTTTGGGCACGTAAGAGGGAGAAAAGAGGCGCTTCGGTGTGGGACACCAAACGTTTTAGCAGCAGCCGTTCTCGGACAGGGGCCGTAGGAAAGACCTTTTCCATTCGTGGGAAGATCCTGGGTTTTGCCTGCTATAGGAAGGTTTGCGAGCGTAATTTCGGTGTTTCTGAAGGGTGGGTCTTCTGGTGTGGGCAGGACATGGAGGTTTTTATTGTTGAGGCCTGTGGAGGTGAGCTGCTGGCAGTGGCCGAGCGGAGGGGTGGGCTGGGGTCCCTTGCGGCCCTGGCAGCAGCAGGACCTGGGATGGCTCTGCCTGCTCCCTGCAGTGGCAGTAGGGCCCCCTGCAGTGGGGGGTGATTAGCCTGAAGCGGGATGAGGAATCGAGGCTAGCATGTATGTACCAGCTCTGCAGACCACTCAGTTACTGTTAAAACATGAGCTCTCCCCAAAACAGCGAGGATTGTCTTAAAAAATACCAAATCTTTGGGTTGGACATTTTTGGAAACGCTGGGTCTGTTCAGCTGTTTTCACAGTTTCTATGCCTTTGACTTGCCCTTGGGACATTTTCTCAGTCTTCTCTGCAAGCCAGAAGTCTAGAAATGTATTTTCTTTTTAAAAATGAAAGCTCAGAGTCTCAGCCTGCCAAAGCTGGGGGCTGAGAGAACAAGGCAGGGCTCACACTAAGGCTGCAAGAGTGAGCACACGGGCTGTTGAAATAGCCTCTTCTCTCAGCCCAGAAATGGGCTGGATGGAAAGAAAGGCCAGAAGGGCAGAGCGTGTAAGATTTGGCTTTTCTGTAACAAATGGAGAACGCCAGCTTTCCCTCCACCCCGCCCCAGCTGAAGACAAAAGTCCCCACACAAGCGAAGCGATACCTGCTTTTCTCTTTGTACGCATGTCGCCAGGCCCGGAAGAGCAGGTGGCGTTTGGCTCACGCATCCCCACCAAAATTCAGGCTCATCTCCTATGTGAAATCTGGAGGTTGGGGTGCTGTCAGAGATACAGGTTATCACTGGTGAATGAGGACCATACAAACGGCACATGGAGGCTCACACCACTTCCCCGACGGTGTTGGGTGTAAAACACAACTTGAAAACTAAACACTTTTCCTACAGATAAAGGAGATGCAGAGATCTTTGACCCAAGCAGGGGCTGGGAGATGGGGAAACAGCTCTGACTGTATTAGCCATGAAGTGGGGAGGCAGCACAGAGCCTGCAGGCCAGCGCTGCAGTGCACACTGTAAGCTTTTAGCAAAAAAAAGTCAGCATTTCCACTAAACAGTTGCATTCAGCCAGCAGTCTCTGGAAGGTTCTACACATCTTTTGACGAGGAATCTTAGGCTCTGTCAGTGCTCAGAAAACACTAAGCAAGGTTGTTGAACCCTCCGAAAAGCACCGTTGAATGGTGCAGAGGTGCTGTGTGAACCGATGCCACGGGCTCTCCAGAGGATCTAAGGGTGTTTAGGTTTCCACACGGGCATGTTCTCCAGTGTGCCTCTTGCATTAAAACCATGCAGTGTTAGCTTTTCTCCTTTCCAGCTGTTAGGTATGTACCTTTCCTGCCCCAGAGCGAAGGAGGTGAGAATGTTCTTCCTTTTAGCATGTCCTTAGAGCTATCATGTGTTTAAAGGGTATAATGCTTTTGGAGAGTGACTTTTTAGAAGGGCATGCAATGATAGTGCACGGGGTAATGGCTATGAGCTGTGGAGCAGGGTAGATTTAGACTAAACAAAAGGAAGAAACTCTTCCCTGTGAGGGCGGTGAGGCCCTGGCACAGGCTGCCCAGAGAAGCTGTGGCTGCCACCTCCCTGGCAGTGTTCAAGGCCAGGTTGGATGGGACTTTGGGCAACCTGGGATAGTGAAGGTGTCCCTGCTCATGGCAGGGGGTTGGAACAAGATTATCTCTAAGGTTTCTTCCAACTCAAACCATTGATTCTGTGATCCCCAAAGCAATGGCACACACATGTGGTGTTATCCTTGGGCTGTGCTCCATCTGCAGGATTAACCATGCTGAAATCACACCAGGACAGCACTTTTGGACGTTGTGTACAACATGCAGATGGTCTTCTGGAGAACAGCTGCCTTCACAAAACTAGCTAAAACTACTGTTGATGTAACAACTAGAATTAGAATATTTCCAGGAGATAAAATTAAGTGAGGAAAGCTCCTTTACTGGCTATTGTCAGAAAACACAGTCTTGCATAACAGCAACATTTTCCATATACTGTGCAATTAAGTTACTTGCTAGGGAATTAAATTGCAAGTCAGTTTAGACAGCGTGGCCAGCTGTAACGTAAAACAAGTTACAACACACGTACTGAATGTTATTACTTGGTGTCAGTGTTTATTGAACAGAGTGGGGATTTGAGAAACAAGTTTTGGCACAGGGAACACTAACGACGTGATGGCACTTAATGTCTCTAAAGCAGCTCAGCTCGTGGTAGAATTTTTGGGGAATAAATTCTTCAGAGATAAAAGTTCTTTGGAAAATTCCTGCTAATCCCTTTAAACCCCTGAGATATATTAGTTTTCATACTGGGTAATGAAAAGTCATGGATTTCACCACTGATCTTGAACGCATCCTGCAGTTCCTGGAGAAGCAAGGGAGGCTCCAGTTTCAACCGCCAGTTCTGCAGCAGCCATTTCAGCTGATCTCACTGGGAAGTGTTTGCTTGCTGCTGTCTGCTGGTCCCTTTGCTGTCTCCTTTTGCTGCTGCAGGAACCAGGGCCAATGATCAGACCTTGCTGACTCCTGGAACTACTGCGCTTCCCTCTGTATTCTGGAGAAGGATTGATGCTCCAGAACGTTCCTTCATTTCGGTTGCAAGACTGGAAGGCGATTGGACCAAACCAATGCTGTTGTAGCTCCATTGAGTCTGGTGGGCTTGCACAAGGGATTAATCTGATCCAAAGTAAGAGTAGTACGAAACACAGATGGGCTGGGTTAGTGCATTGTTTATATAAGTGGCTAAACCGTGGAGATCTGCCTGCGTTGCAAAATCCCCCCCCTAACAGCTGGCTCTGTGAGGAATCCTTGGGAAAGCACAGCATGGACAGACTGGTGGTGAAACGGGGCACAAAGACTGAATTTCCCCTCTTGTCCTTATGCACCTCATTGACAGGGGTGCATGGGCTCAGCTCACCAACTGTGCTGAACCAGCATCTCAGGGAGCAGCATAGGTCAGATAGCCATGCCCTCCCATGGGACTAAAGTTATAAATACAATTTTGGGAACAAAAATAGGAAGTATCCACTAGTGCTATTTCTAATGACCTCAAACTAAAGTTACAATTTGGTGGTTTGTTGGGGTTTTTTTCTCCTCTGTTTCTTTAGCGGGGCTGCTGAGCTCTCCAGCAGAACAGGAAGTAGGCTGAGGAGCTGTTTGAGTAACCAGCGTCATCGTCAGATCAATGGAAAAAGTGGTTCGAGTACATTTTGTGAAAGTGCAGCCAACAATTTTGAAATTACTGCAGTTTCTCTTCCTAGATCAGGGCTGTTGTTCATGCCAAGGAGAATCATGGCTGTCACTGCCGTGTCTGTCAGCAAACAGCCTTTTTTTTTGATGATGTACACGGTGTGCGCCCAAGGGGGAAGCAGAAATCTTTCCTTCGGTGCCCTTGGGTCAGATTCCAGAAGAGTTAATCTCTCAACACCATCGGGGGGCCCTACGTCATTTGGAAGTGTCATTTAGAGGGAAAAATAACCTTTCTTTTGTTGGGAGTTGGGCATGGGGAGGTCAGGGGGCGGAAGAGGATAAGAGATGCCATTTTACTGTTGTGGAGGAAGGCACGCAGGTCTTAATCTCAGAACTGAGGCTGGGCGTACATTTTAGTGACACTTGCAGCTTCTTTCATGTTTTGCAAGCTCACCTGAGAGTTGAGTGTATGCCAAAGTGATCTTTCAAGGGAAGCAGAGCTGGGTTGGAAATATCTCCAGCACAGGTAATGCAAAGGAAGTGCAGCTTTTAAAAACACGTGAAGTGCCTCTAAGAACATGCCTGGTTTTACCTCGTTTCTTTTTTTCCTTTTTCTCTCTCCTCCCCTTAGTCCCACATTTTGCCGCTCTTCTGTCTCTTGTCACTGTTTCCACTTGTCCCCTTAGCTATTCTCACAGAGGCACACAAAGGGTTTTCGATGCCGTCACATGCCTCAGCTGGAACTGGAGCACAACTCTTCCCTGACGGTATTTTCTCCGGGATTTTGTCGAGTTTAGCTGCAGACGCTCCCTCACTTCTCGCTGATTGTCTCTTCAGCCGTCCTCTGCTTGCGACATTCACATTGCAGCTGGGCAAAGGCCGGCTCAAGCTGCAAGGCGGAGGCGATGCCGTGAGTGCCGGGACAGCGAGGGGCTGTATGGGGTGCCTGCGGCGAGGGCGGCTGTTAGGAGAGAGCGGCATGGCGTGGGAGAGCATGGCCAGGAGAGAGCGATAAGGTGGACAGGAAGGCAGCAAAGGGGGAAGGCAGGTGGAAAAGGGAAATGACCATAGAGGCCAGGAAGGCTAAAGAGAATACAAGGGAAGCTGTGAAGCCATCTGGGAATCTGCTTTAGCCATGTGCAAATCGCACACGTTCTTGCGGCTCTCCCCTCTGCGCAGAGCAAAGCAGCGCCCGGAGGAGGCCAGGATGGCGGCGTGCAGCTGCGTGGGGTGAGCCTGCATGGGCACAGGGTCAGGACGGTGTGCGGGGAGAGTGTGGGGACCAGCCTGGCGCAGGTGTGGTAACAGCCCCGTGCAGGTGTGGGGGAATGGTGGTGGCAGGCACGGGGTTGAAGGGAAATGAGTGGGTATGGCCCGAGGTGAGGCACAGGAGTGGGCAGAGCTGGGTCCTTCTCCAAGGATGAGGGCAGAGGTGGATGGAGCTGCTGTCGTGTCAACTTGTCACCAGCAGCATGGGCAGAGCTCGAAGAGAGATGGGTGTGGACACAGAACTGAGGTTAGCCAGGGAGAAGCTGAGCGCAAAAGCTGGTCAAGGAATGGGAAAGGAGGAAACCGAAGGGGAACATCAGGTGGAAAGTTGCAGGCAGTGGAAAAAAGCGTCATGGAAGTCTGGCATGGAAAGGTAGGGGAAAGTGAGGAGAGCTCAGGTAAGATTTAAAATGTGCTTAATGATGTGTGGGGTGGGATTTGTGGCAAGTAGCTAGATGTGAGCCAGCCTCCCTTTGTGGGGAGAACCAGGCCCCTGCAGAGCGCGGCTTATGTGACCTGCCTGCACAGTATGAGGGGAGCTGTGGCTCAGCAGCACTCTGACTGTAAAAGGAGTTAAAACTAGCACAGATGCAGTCTTCTACACTGAACAGGGCTAAAAATAGGTGAGATGAATTGCAGTCCTGAGGACAAAATGTTACAGTAAATGAAGACGAAGAATCTCATGTTACCTAGCCGAGCATATTCGTGCCTCCTCCGTGCATCTGTATGCATCCACGTGTGCCCGGGCACAGGGCTTGTGTGTGCTCGGTGCATATGTGAATGCCTGGCTGGGACATCTGTGTCTTGCATCTTCTGTGCAAAGGTCTCCTCTGCACCTCAACCCTGAAAAATCTGGCTGTGATGCTCGAGCGGGCTGTATGTTCCTCAGGTGTCTGCAGCGTGTGTCATGAATCATTCCTGATAATCCCAGGGAAGAGCAGGGAGATGTGTTGCAGTTTCAGGGGTGCCGCTGCTGACTCTGTTCCTCTCCACTTCAGTACAGAAGGAGCTGTGAGGTTTTTCCAGACCCTTGCCTGGTTTTAGCTCAGCTCTGCAGGATGCCTTCAGTGGCATGGGACTTCTGGCTTATGGGACTGGCTATCTCTGCTGGAGATGCAGGGGTTACTTTGCTTTAACTCATGCTGGGAGGCACCGATGTGAAAGGAACGAAGGGTGCCCAATCTCTGATGATGCCGTTTGCCCTCTGCCACCTTGCCAGCAGACCCGAAGGAGAGACAATTCCTCTCCTCCCATGAGATAACCAGTTAGGAAAGAAAACCACATCTCCACAGGGAACTGCATGGGATGTGCTTAAAGAAACCCAGACACACGCAGTTAATTCACAGAATCCCTCACATGTGGACTGGGTTGGCATGGATGGTCCAATCTGGGCCATCAGCAGTATCTAGAACCTGTCTGCATTGGAGATGTCCTCTGGCCGTCCCGGCTAGCTCCCTGCAGCTCTGCCCTCCTTCCCTGTCCCACTCCCCAAGCACGCCCCGATCTCCAGAATTAGGTCTGCAGGTCCCTCGTCTCATCATTAAAACTCTCTGAGCAATTAATATGCACGGGCAGGTCCTTGACCGAAAACGCCCCCGCGGGGTGGGTGATGAGAGGCTGCGTGTGGTTCAGCTGTAGGGAGGGCTATGGTTATTTGTAGGGAAATCTGTGAATGTGTCTCTCTGCACCGAGAAGCAGCAGTTTGCTCGTTGAGGCTGAGTAGACTCCGGTGCTACCCGAGCTTGTTTAACAGTCTTCACGGCAGTGGGGAACTCGAGTTTTAGTGTAGCGAGGGTGACGTCGTGCAGATGCTTTTGGTGCCTGGGTCTGGTGGTATGAAACTGAACTAACTCCTCTTTCACCCAGTCCTTTACTGCAGGCTGCTCATTCTCATGCTGTGCACTTCCTCTGCCTGAAAAAGCACTTAGAGGAGCTCAGATCCCCAAGTCCTATGTTTTCAATATTTATGGCTCTTGGATGATTTTCCAGGGGAGCTCTTAAGGAAAGACATATGTTTGTCAGAACTAATACCAGTTTATTTTCAGGCAGCAGGTGAGTTAGGAAGCTTTATTTTTGTGCCATTAATTTTGTAAGAGCTCCCTCCCCCTCCTTCTCTACACTTTTGTTTGTGTGTCCTGGGGTCTCTGAAGACAAGGGTTTCTAAGGGCCAGTCGCTGTCCTGGGATCACTTGCTGGCAACACGCGCGGGAGCAGCACAGAGATGGCCGTCCCTGGCTTCCAACATTCACATTAGGTGTTGAAGCACGTTGCCTCACAAGAGCTGTAGGGTATCACCCCACTGGGTTCTTTAAACCTCTTCGGAGTGGATTAGTAAAAACCCAGTAAGCCAGTTTCTGATTACTGTAATAGTTTCCAGGTTGGTTTTGTTTAGAAGCCTGTATGAAACGTTACTTCGTGCCTTTGCCTGTCAGCCCTAGGCTGAAAGTGAAAAGGTCCTGGGAAAGAAGTCTGAGGACAAAGTTTATACGTGGGATTATTTAGCCTGCAAACTTAAAGGGCTTCAGGTAAAATGTTTAAGATAACTGTGAAAACTCTTCCATTCTTTCCTCTCTACTTGCCCTGTCTGGTAATAAGACATACACTTTGCATGATGAAATTGCAAGAATGTACATGCAGACTTGGACAAGAAACTCATTGTCAGCTCTGCACAGAGCCACCCTGGGGAACTCCCTGCGGTGGGATGCTCCGAGCCCACCTGTGCCAAGGGGAGAAGGGGTTGGGGGAGCACCCAAGCTACCTGCTTGCGGCTTTATGGTATGAGATACGAGCCACATGTGGGATTTCAGCAGCGGCCGTCACCTGATCATGTGGAAGGAACAGGATGGGATTTCAGCGCTGCTGCGTGGGCGGCATTGTCCTACAGCCCCCATGGCCAATGAGCTGGGGCTGTCCTCCTGCCAGCTCCTCCATACTCTGCCAGCGGGAAGGGTGCTGCAGGGGTACCATGTGGCCAGTGGCAAAGGCCCGCAGCTTTCTGCGGTGATGAAAGGCTGTCATCCAAAGGGGAAAGCGGTGCCCAACGCTGCTTCATCTTCCAGTGAAATGGGCACAGCTGGAAGCAAACATGCTGGCTGGTGCTTGTGCCTGTCTGGGCCAGGTAGGCTGTACTCTTCTCTCAGCTGAACCTCCAAATAAGAGCATTTACCCAGTTTTCTGTTAAATACAGTGCCTGTGAAAGTGAAAGCCTTAGGTTTTGTAACTCCTTAGACCTAACATCACAACTGGTGAGCCCCAGGTGCATCACACAGACTAGCACCAGCCCGGTGGCAGTGTCAGCTGCCACAGGAGCAGGATGCTGAAGGATGTGTTCTTCCCCCAAAGTTGGTCTGAGCTCTAGCACATGCCATGCAGGGCTTGCAGAGGTGCTGGGTGGCTGCTCCTGGGAGAGTGCTAGCAGTGGGGCTCTGAGCATCCCGCACCAATGGGCTTTGCGGGGAAGCGTGGCAAATCTTCCCCTGGGCTGCCTTGGCTTCAGCCCAGCTCTCAGATTTACACCAGGCGAGGATCTGGCCTCTGCCTCAGACCAAACCGTTACATAAATAACACACAGGTTGAGCTATGTTAGAAAGTCCCACCCTTTTCCTGTAGTTTTAGTTAGAGAGGCTGTGCTGCTTGTAATGGTTTGTTGTAACAGAAAATGAAGAGAAACGTGGAAATGCAAGGTACTAAGAGATTTATTTTAAGGTGTGCAGTGGGGCTTTTGGGCTAGGGAGGCACACTTTCCTTAGTATGTGTTTTAGATTATATTTGTTTAAGCAAGGAGGGGTGATGTAGACCCAGTAATTATTGTATGCGACCTTAATTGTGGTTCTAAGGAAGACTTTAAGTGGAAGAGACTGTGCGTGTGCTGTCTGAATATTGCCTCACTCCTGGATGGCATATTCAAATCAGAATAGTTTTGTATGCATGAGGCAGCTGACTAACTGGTAGCTTGATGTTTTGGCAGGGCTGATACTCGCACACCCTCCTGGCCCGGGTGGGCTCTTCAGTGTCCAGGGGCTGTCACTGAAGAGTTCAGCTTCCAACAAGTGACCTGGGCTGGCACCGTGAAGGCAGAGTGGTGGGTCGTGAGGGTGAGCAAGAAGAGCTGTGGGGATCATGTGGATCTCACATGAATAACAACACAGCAGCCACATTCCATGCTGTCTCACGCCAGGAGATCTCAGGGTTCCTGTTAGAAGCCACACAGCATGATGGCTCAGGTGACCATCCCCTTTGGAAGTTCACAATGGCTGGCTGTCCATCCACTCACCTTAGATGTGCTTGAATTTTTTAACCTGTCTGTATCTGCTCTCAGGGTTCTGTATTTGCTCCAGTTACATCAAACACTGGCAATGCTTTTCAGGGTGTGTTTAAGACCATAAGGTTTCTTAGGTTGCTGAATTGGCATCAGCCAGAGACTAAGCAACACTGGTCCTGGGCCCTCAAGTGGTTTATGTATGGTGGCGTATTGTACTCTCAGCACAGGGACCTGAACCCTCTCTCTGGAAAGAGGGAAACTGCTAGAGCTTCACCAACTGATCCAGAGATTGCTGAAAGTCTTTAAAGAAATTCAGCTGAACATGCTGGGAGGTCTCAGGACTTGTGTGGGATAGGCGTGAGGCACACCAGCAGGGCTTTCAGGCAGTAGTTGCATCATAGAATCACAGAATCCTTTGTGTGGGAAGGGACCCCAAAGCCCATCTAGTCCCAACCCCCTGCCGTGGGCAGGGACACCTTCACTAGTCCAGGTTGTCCAAAGCCCCATCCAACTTGGCCAACTTGAACACTGCCAGGAAGGGGGCTTCTACAGCCTGTGCCAGTGCCACATCCACCCTGATAGTAAAGAATTTCTCCTAACTCTAACTGTCACATGGAAGCTGCTGTGTCTCATCTTCTGCATGCTTTGTGTGGCTGGCCTGGAAAAAGCAGGATTTACAAGTACAGCTGGGCGATGGTGTGTGCTGGTGCAGGAGACATTTTGAAGGGTGAAACCGATGCACTGGCACCAGACCAGGGAGCTGATGGTCTGGAGGTAGCTGGTGACACTGCTGGTTTGCAGCTCCAAGGAGTCTTGGGGACCACATGCATCATTATTTACCAGGAGAAGGTTTACTGGGACCTCACCACCTCCTTTTTAAACCTGTGCATTTGCTGTTGTTTCTTGCTGTTTTTCTCTTCATTTGGGTGGTCCACACAGCCCTGTTGATGCTGCCATGCGTTGTGTGCCATTGGAGTGCATGGCCCCATGGAAAGGCATGAGCTCTCTGCCTTCAGCCTTTTCTCTGCTGGAGTTCAGGCAGCTGACTGTCTTTCGCTTCCTTGCTTCAGCAAAACGTGTTCCTCCCAGGTGCTGGCTGACAGCCCTGGTGTTCCTGTCTGTGCCTGGACTTTCCACAGATATTCCCCACTCCTTCTGCAATGGGATTTTCTCCTCCAACTGGTGGGACTGGCTCTTTTCAGCATCCCATCAGGCTGGGAGTTCTGCCAGCTCCCAGCCAGGCTCTGCTGCCCACACGCAGCTAGAGCAATACAATAGGGGTTGTCTCCGATGCCTGGCTGTTTGCCGCTGGGACAAGCAACCCCAGGCTCTGCTCTGGAGAGAAGCAGCACTTCTATCCCCATGGGAGTTTAATCCCTTTCGATCAAGGGTCTGTACCTCTCCTTGCAATGATCAGCTCTACAAGTGACAGCAATGTGTAACATGGCTAGTGCAGGGTCTTCTCTTTCAAGGCTCTCCTCCCAAAGTAACTGCTGAAGGAGCAGACAGGTGAGGTCAGACATAAAAGGAGATGTTGCAGGGGTGTGTGACCGCAGCGATGTACACTGCCTCGTGCCGAGGGGAGCCCTTGACCTCTCGTGCAAGGAGAGCAAAGCAGTATGTTTCCTTCTTCTGGTGGCGGCTTGCCAGGGTGAGCGGATTAGCACCGATAAAAACATCTCTCTGCAGTCCTCATACTGGGGCGTACAGGTTTCCTCTGCGGAGTTGCATTCCTCTCACAGCCCCTTTCAGCTCGCCGGAGGTGCAGTCGCGTGCAGGTGGAAGAGCCCTTGCAAGGTTACTTGTAAAAAGGGCTTGAGGAGGAACAGGAGCACAAGTGCACACACCCAGGCACACACCCACGCACACAACCCAGAAACCTCACCTTCTGGTACGGAAGAGTAGTGGTGTTTCTGGGCATGGTGTTGCTCCCACCCCACAGTCGCTTAGCGTGCTGCAGCCACAGAGGGCGGTGGGAATGGCTCGCGGCTGCGTGTGGCACACATGTCCCCAGCACACATGCACCATGTCTGCGTGTGCAGCGGCTGCCATCGTTGCCGGTGCTTGTGCATTCGGAGCCAAAAGCATGAGCTTTTTTGTCTTGGTGCAAAGAGCATGATTTGAGAAGGGATTTACTCATCCTTTGTGCTGCGGTGCAGGGTATGGATGGGGACAGGAGCTGTTGCATCTGAGCAACCAGAAGTGACATCCTCCCCGTCAGCTCCTGCTCTGAGGTGTGAGCGCTTCCACCCACGCATCAACAGTGCCTGCATTGTATTTACATCCCGTGGACCAGATTCCAAAACTGCTTTCAGTTTTCCCTCCATCCTTACTGGAAAGCAAAGCTTTCACTGAAATGTAAGTGCTTTTTTTTTTCTAAGAATGGGCTGTTAAAAAAAAAGAAAAAAGGATTTTAGGGTTCAGTCCAGTATGAAAGTTGCTTTTGCTTTTAGTTTCACAGAAATTATGAATATCCCTAGTTGCTTGTATGGTTGAGTTCAGAATAGAATCAAGCAGTTTATGAGGTGGAGGGGAATGAGAAATGGTGAATCTTTAAACCTACAGCACCTCTGTGGCTCTTCTCAACAAAACCTGACACAAAAAACCCACTCATTCAGATGGCAAGTCATGGGCCAGCGTTGCAGAGGCGTGGGCAGCATTCGTTCCAAACCCTGGAGCGAGGCAGTGTGTCTTGCATCCTTGCTTCATCTCAGACCAGTGCCTAATTCTGCATCATGTCTTCTCACAGACTAGGGTGTGGAACTGGCATGCTGGGTCACTCCATTGCAGGGACCTGTCTGGAGAAGCTCAGGATGTTAGCCTGGGAGTTCCCATACCTCCATTAGCAGTGGATGTCCCGCACCTTGAGCATCTGCCCTTGACTCTCTCTGTTATCAGAAGGAACTCTCCATCTAGGCTTTCTGGACACTTTGTTCCTGTGATGGGGTTACAACTTGATGAGGTTCGGTTTTCACAGAGGGTCTGGTAGGAGTAATCAGGTGTCTACAAATGTGCTGTGGCACTGATGGCAACAGTTTCATCCTTCAGAGGAAGCTCAGCGCTGAGACAGCACTTTGCAGCAGGTCTGCATCTCTGTAGCCCTCTTCCTTTGACATTCTCCCTGTTCCTGCGGCAGCTGGAGCAGTAGAGCAGTGGCAGCCTGGTTCTGACCTGTCCCCTGTGCCCACCCCAGGGGAAGCATCACACCAAGCCTAGCACCCTGGCCAGTGGGTGCCTGGGGGCAGGAGTAGGCAGATGCAGGAGTCCTGCGTCTGCCTACTCCTACTCGGTAGCTGTGATGAAAGTGGGGCTCTGCTAAGAAATGCAGTCTGGGCGGGCTCCACCGGCTGCACTGTCACCAGAAGGGGAGGGCATGCTGCCCTCCCAGCATCCTGTCCCATCCATGACACCAAGGGGAAGGAAACTGCCTCAGGGCCAGATGTGTCAGGTCTTGGCTGCTGAGTGGGGTTGCTGCTACCAGGGCCTTGCATTGCTTCCCTGGATTTGGACTTTTTTCCTGATTTCTGTGCTAGTCCTGATTGTCCTCTTCCTTTATCTAATTTTCCTTAATTACTCTGGTTGCCCTCTCTCCCAATCAAGTTAATGCCAGTAAACCCAGGCACCAAATTCAGAGGGGCGCTGGTAGCACCAGGTTCCTGGACAGGCTCCAGAGGGCTCCCCAGCCCCCTCATGTCGCTCCTGTCCATCCAGCTGCTGTTGGCCATCACTTCTGCCTGAAGCCATCAGAGACGTCTTCTGTCTCTCAGGATTCAGGCAGTTTCTCTGCCTGAGAAATGCAGAGCTTTTATTAGTTGTTAGTCATTTGCGAGGTCTCGGTAGTAACAGATCATCTTCTCATCTATTTTATTGTACAGGATGTACCACAAACAGACCCCGATTCCTGTTTACTTTAAATGCTGTCACAGCATTACTGCACAGGCTTTCCTGAGTCACTCTCCTCCTCTGCCACAGGCCTTCCAGGGTTTAAATGCATCTTGTTTATACGTCACAGAAGCCAAACGTTAGATTTTATAATCAATGCTCCAAGGAGAATTGAAATACAAGCCTTTCCAATAGAAAAGAGCTCAATGGAGATTTTTTGTCCAGATGTGAGTCCAGATAAGCGAGGAGATGGGTATGGTTGCACTACTATGACTGTAGCATCAGAGAAGCCACCCTGCTTTTTGGGAGCCTCCCAGGAGGAGCAGGCAGTAGGACCACGATGGGTGAAAGTAGAGCTTCCTGGCATCTTCTCCTGGCTGATTTGAGCCTCTCTCAACCTTTTTTTTCAAACAAGACCCACCAGACTCACATCACTTGTTTTTTATGAGCATGTTGTCTGCTATGGCAGGCATCTGGGGCGGGTGTGGGAGCCCTTTGCTGGGGAGTTGTGGGGTGCAACCCCCCAGCTGGGGATAGCAGACACCGTATTGCTTCCGGGACCCTCAGCTCCGTGGGAATAGTCACATCCTGGCATCCTTGACAGCCTCCCTGTTGGGCAATCAAAATGCACTACATTTTAGAAATGAGGAAGGCTTGGCAGAGAGGTCAGCATTCTCTTAAGTGCCCACTAATTTTGGATGCTTCAGTTTTGTAGCCTGTTTTGAGATGGACAGAGCTGAAAGCAACTATTGATTTGGACAGTGCTTCGTGCTCTTAAACAGCACCTGAAGAGTCTCAGCTCTCCACACTCCTGTCTAGCAACCCTGAGGGAAAAACACCAGCTTCACTGAGCATATCCAGTGCCTGTCATCAGTTTAGGACTAGTGTTCAGAGCTCCCCTCTCCTCACTCCTCAGCCTGTCAACTCATGCCACAGTCTCCCAGGCACACACAACCCTCTGTCAGGCAGCCTTTAACATGACTCTAACTTATTTCTGCTCCTTGCCTTATTTATGACTGTAGAGTATGTTTCTTCCAGTCCAGCAGAAAACGAGTCGATGCAGAAAACAGGTCAGTGCAGAAAACAATATGCAATTCAGCTTGCAGCAGTGCATCTAATTTACAGGAACTGGCTCCTTTGTTCAGTACATGCTGTGCAGTAGCAGGTCTGCCTTGGCACTGGCTGGACAAACAGAGGTGACTAAGCAATCCAATTGATTTATAGCAATAGCCTTGCACAGAAGATCCGGGAAACCTGGGGGAGACAGCCTAGAGCTGAAGGAATTGCCACCTGCAAATTGTAAAGCCTCCTGGGCACAGCTGAGACCTGTCGTCAGAGCCTGAGGAGTATAACATGAGGCAGGAGAGCACCTAGGTTTTGGGGTACTGTTTCTCTGGGAGCTCATTGCATCTCAGTGAGTGAGTGAGTGAGTGAGTGAGTGAGTGAGTGAGTGAGTGAGTGAGTAGCCCTTCCCAGCAGGACTGCGATGCAGGGGAGTGCTGAGGCAAGCCAGTGACACTGGGTTGCTGCAGCTGCTGTGGGAATTCCTGTTGCAGGTAGGGTTGTTGGGGCAGACAGGGAGGAGTGAGAGGTGCTTGGAAAGGTTGAGGCAGGGCTGGCTCTCTGCAGCAGAATGATGGGAGAAGGGGGAGGTTTCAGGCGGAGGAAGTGCCTGAGTGCTGCAGAGCAGGGTGTTGGGGGAGGACACAGGTCTGGTGTCAGGGGAGCCAAGTGCCTGCATTCCCTGGAAATGAGTGGGACTGAGGATGCTCATTCCCGTGGCAGTGCAGTATTTTATGTGGGCAGCTGGCTACAGGCAGGTGCAGGGGATGCTTTCATGAATAAGGAGGCAGCCATTGACTCACCTGGATGTTGTCTTGTGATAAAAGGCCATCCATTATAAGAAGGAAGTTTTGTGTGTCTCTGAATATGAGCTACAGTGTCTTTGTGGGATGTTGCTAGATTTGGCTTTCTTTTTGCCTAACCCACTTGCATTATCAGAGGGGCATCACACAGCCCCACCACTCTGCAATTTAGGTTTCTCTGGCTTGTGCTGCAGAGAGTTTTTTCATTCTCAGTGGCACTGGAGATTCATTGAACCAATGTTGTCAGAAGCTGTTTTGCCAGTTCTAGGGTTTTTGGAGTTAAGTGGGTAGGGAAGAAGCTCGGTACAAAAGAAGTGTCTGTTTGAGGGCATTTGCTGAGCAGGAGGACACACTCAGCGCAGCAGGCAAAAGCTGCTCTGACTTCCACCCTCCTCCTCCTCTTCCTCACATCCCATCAGTTCTAGCCCTTTGCCCTTCACCCTCACCACCCTGTGTTGGAGCACACAGGGCCTTTCTTGTCCGGCTTTCCTGGTACCTTGCATGGCCTGCTTGGCATGCCACTGCCATCCTGAGAAAGTGCTCAAGATGATGCAGGAAATTCACCACTCCTAGCTCCTGAGCGCTTGGGGTCTAGAGGTGATGGAGTCTGTAGACCCATAGCTCTCAGAGGCTGTTCATGAATGTCCCACAGGGATGGAGAAACTGAGGTTCTGTATCATTAGGGAGACACAGGGTTGACAGAGTGCAGACATTTCTTCAGAGGTAATAGTAAACAAAGAAATCAATGCTTGCCACGTGCCCTAGAAAAACAGGAGCGACATGCTGGGTGCCCATGTCTCCCCATTGCCATAGCCTGTGAAATGGAGACACTCTTTCTGGAGACACAGTGCTGTGTCCTCTTGTGCAAGGGGCCTCAGCATCAATGGGCATGTTTGGGGAGGAATGATTCAGAACAAGCAAACAACATTAAAAATGGAAAGTTCGCTGCTTGGACTTACAAGTCTGAGTGTGTGGGGTGTGAAATGCAGGATTTGCTGGTGAAGAGCGGAGGGCAGAAAGCAAATGCTCTTCCTGTTGATCCGGGCACAGGTGCTGTGGTATGTAAAGCACCTCTGGATAGCTTGCGGAGTGGAGGAGGAAGGAGTTTGGCAACATACCATGGAAATTACTGCCTCTCTCTGAGAGGGATTGATTAATGAGATCAGGTAGGGACAAGGCTTGCCAGGTTACAACAACTTCACAGCACCTTCCCAGTTTCTTGTGGGGCACCACCCAGAAACACAGATTGAAAATCCACTGCAGGGTTGCATTGTTGTGTTGCCTGGTTGCACCTCTCCTTCCCTTTGGTCCAGGGTCTCTGCGCCGGCTGTAGCAGCTTTCCCAGCTGTGAAGGATTCCTGCATGTGGGCTGTTGTGCCAGAGCAACAGGAGGGCAGGGGGAGGAGGAGGGGAACAGCACTCACCTTGCAAATCAGCATTGCCTCCTTCACAGGTGCTTTAGCACTTATGCCTGGTTCGCAGTCATCTCCCCTCCCCTACACCCAGGGTTGGCCTGGAGGTTTGGGGTCCTGCAGGTAGGTCCTGTAGCCCAGAGAGCATCAGTAGACACTCGATGGCCAGGTGCAGCAGCACGAAGGCACTGCACAGGTTCATAAATGTCTGAAGCTGCTAACAGCGTGTTGTGAACTGTGGAGAGAGGCACTTGTGTGCCTGTGCCATACAGAGGTTTTAATGCTCATGCAGTCACCCTTCTCACAGGCGACAATTCCTTGCCAAGTAAACTCCCAGTATCTTATCAAAAACCCGTGACAAACCCCAGGGAAGCTATGCAATGCAGGAAGCTCCTCAGGTGGGAATAGCACCCAAGAGCCTCTCCTGGAAAGCTGTAACTTTATTTTCTATGCATTTATCTGCTCAGCTGCCAGCCTCACCACTTTCCTTGAAAACATCCTTTGTTGACAGACCCCAGGCACTGCGTGCCTGGTGTGATAACTGGCTGAGGGCACTGAGACATTGGGAATGGCCACACAAGGGATCTCCGAGCAAGCCAGCTATTTCTTTTTCTTCATGACCAATTTGAGGGGAGATGGTTTTGCATTGGAGTTTTTTATTTTTTTTTTAATTTTTTTAAGAGATGGAAGAGTTGAATCAATATAGGGGTTGGGTTTTTAAACTCCTGCTTTAAAAAAAAAAAAAAAAACAAAGATGTCACTCCTGTAAAACACCGATCTCAAACTAGAGCTCTTGAGGTGTTGGGGCCTCTGCCTTTCCTGTTCTTCTGTGTGTGTGTGTGTTGAAAGGAACTTAATTTAATATGGCTGCACTGTAGTTTAGAAATGTGATTGTGCTAAATGTCTGTCTACTGGATTACCCTTGCAAAGTTTCTTCTGGATCCCATAGAAAGAGCAGATGGATCTTCTGGATCCTGTAGGAACAGCAGATGTTAACTCTTTTCAACAGTGAAAAGAAAAGCCTGAAGTTCAAAGGAAGCTTTGCATCAGACTGGAGGGATAAAGCCAAATCTGACATTTCCTTGTCAGAGCTTTGTGTCTGATAGTAAACCTCAATGATGCATGTGGTGTGGATATGCAGTTCATCACCATCTGACTTTTCACACAGCTGTAGCAAAAGATGCATGTGCTCATGCCTCCTGGTTTGCCGTCTGCAGCTGGAACAAGTGTGTCCCAGGAGAAGCAAAAAAAACTTGTTTTTCCAGGCTCAGGCACTCAAATTATGGGCTTCAGGTAGTGGTCATCCCAGGATGTGAAAGATGTGGGCTCACTTTCTTCTGGTGCAGCATTTTGGTTCCTAGGAAGCTCTTTGCAAATTAATCGGGGTGGTGACCTCATTTTCTGTAAATTGCGAGGGGAGGTACTGACTTTTCTGTAGAGATGTCTGATTAAGCCAAAGAGTAAATAATAGGAACGGATATTTCAGAAGGATCTTTCCCTTGGGGTTTGTTCCCACTGAGTCAGTCCCTGTTACGTCAACAAACACTTCAGTAACTGCAGGAGTCAACAGTGCTGAGCAGAAATCGCGACACGTTGGGCCGATTCCTTCTTTCCCCTCGGCTGGGTCATCACCATGGTTTTCAGTTTCCAGCCTGCCGCGGTGCGAATGTGAATACTCATCGCAACCTGGCCTTGAATTCAGAAGCTGGTGTGATGAATCGTGGTAGTCAGACCTAGTCCTGCCTCAAGAAACTCTTTATGGATGTTTCCTTTTTATTCAACATCGTCTTCTTCAAGATGAGCTCTGGGGTAAGCCCCATGCTCCAGCGAGGTTGCCTGCCCCACAGCAAACTCGGGCCCCTGGAGACAGTGTCAGGGCAGCTGGGCTTCTGCTCTCCTCCTGCCTCTCAGTCTCACTTCTGCAGTTGAGCTTCTGTCCAGCCCCGAGGAGGGAGGTCTTCCCCAGCGCCGAGAGGCCGCGGGCTCCCTGTACGACTTTCGGTTCGTGGGCTTTAGGAGGGTGTTTTTAAGGCAGCCTGCCTGGGAACAACCACAGGCGCTGCCTCGTGGTTATGTAAGGCAGACACTGCTGTAGAAACTGGGGCTGCTGGGATGGTGCCTGGCGTGTGTAGGGAGAGCAGAGCCATTTGGCTGTGGGGCTGGGCACAGGGTGACCCTGGATATGGAGAGCTCTGCACTGGCTGCTCGTCCTGGAAAGCCACTGTGTCCACACAGGCCATTGCCCTCTGTGTGATACAAGTGGTCCACTGGTCTGGCAGGGCTTCAGCCTGGAACCTCTCTGAGCTGTGCCAACTCACCTTCCCGTCACTGAGAGCAAGCGCTGACCTATTGCATTAGCTGCTCTGTTCGCTGCTGCCAAAATTGGCTGGTGGGATCGGGACACAACAGCTTGCCTGGTGGACATGGCGAAAGCACCTGGTCTGAGCATCCTGCCTGGCAGCCAGGACTGGGCTGCATGCTGGGATTGTAGCACAACTGGAAGCTGTCATCCCATCCACGCAGACTGACAGCTTGTTTCCGCAGGGAGCAAGCCGTCGAGTGGGAACGCCAGAGTCAGCTGCTGCTGGCTCCCACCAGACAGCCTCAGCATGTTGCAATATGTTAGAGGACTCCAGAGTAGATGATCCAGCTGAAGTAACAGCCCCCAGATCCATGGGAAATGGGATTATTAATGGTTTTCCAGCCAGATGCCTCTGTGTCTACACTTTTACTGGGAGTAAGATAGGGACAGAGTTTTATGTGTGTACGTGGACAGCCCCAGTGCAGGGACAAATGGCTCAGTGAGAAGATCACAAGGGGTTGGATCCTGTCTGCTGTCAGCAGCCTGCCTTGGGTAAGCACCTTTGCAGCTGGCAGCAGGGCTTCTGGTTCAGGAGAAGCAGGGCCACTGCAGATCTGCTCACCTAACCAGTTTACGTTGCATTTTCCCCATACGTAGGAGAGAGGGAGGAAAGGGAAGAGAAGGAGCACAAGTGGAGATGTGGTAATAATGTCATCAATGGAAATTATTTTTCAGCAAGCAAAATGCAAACTCGGGACAGCGTCAGTCCTGCAGACTGCCAAGTCAGTGCCTTGTGCTGTTGTCTTGCTGCCCTTGAACCTCCTGCTCTGCCTTCCTCCCTGGAAAGGCCGTAGTTTGCATGTGGTACCTCCTTCAAGTGATCCGGATGAACTTCCCAGTGTTAGGGAGCTTACAAAGCTCTGTATGGAGTGGGGAAACCCAAGGGCAGCCCAGTAGCTGCTACAGGGGCAGCCTGGCTCAAGTTCAGAGGGAGCGGGTTTGCTGCCCAGTTGCTGCTGGGCTCCCAGAGCTGCCTCTAAACATCGCTGGAAAATACTTGGGTTTAATAGTACCTTCTTTTTTTTTCTTTTTTTTTTTTTTTTCCTTTATTCCTTAAGCTCACATTCTTTTTCTCTGGCATTTTGGCTCTGTCATATGGATTTATTGCTCTAATAGCAGAAAAGGACAGTCAGTTAATCCCTATGTTTTTGCTGCCATTAAGGCAAACTGCTCATTTCTCCGTGGTCTGGAGCACAGATATTTTGCAGGTCTACTTTCCAGCCTCTGTCTGCAGGCTGGCTGCAGGGGCTGGGCTTCCCCAGCAGCAGCATGTCTGTGCCCACATTTCAGTGTCCCACTGAGGGTGCTGTGGTGTGCGGTGCGTACACATGATGGCAGTTCGGGGGAGGTATTTGGGAGTCACGGGAAGCGATGGGGAGAGCCAGTGGTGGGGCGGTCCTAGTGAAGGTGTGTCCAACCTGACAAGTGGTGTGTGTCCCCTTCAGCCAGGGGGCGGATCTGGGCTTTGCGCAGAATGACAGGATGCTTCCACCATGATCTGGTGGAAGTGCTTTTTCCAGGGCAGAGCTTTGTCCTGTCTCAGGTTTGGTACAACCGTACGCCGCCAGCAGCTTGACACACAAGCTGCACTCATGTGACTTCCTAGGCTAGACTTTGTTACAGGGGAAAAAAGCAAAGTCTTTGTTTATCCGTCTCAGTGGAAAAGTTGAGTTCTGGCCTGTCTTGCCAAGGAAGGAAGGAGTGTGCCAAAGTGATAGTGCAGCAGATTTGGACTTCTGGTGGACCAGGGAATGGAGCTGGCTGCCGGGCACGCCGTTGTCATCCTGCCTGGGCTGTGCACGGAGTCCTGGGATGTGAGTGTCTGGCTCGCTCTTGGCTCTCTCCTTTGCAAGAGGTGGCTACGGCAAGGTGTTGAGTAAGTCCCTGGTGTGTGTCCGGCAGAAAATGAGGATGAGGAGAAGCAAGCACTGTCTATGCAGCATAGGCATGGGTCAGGGAGGGAAGTGGCTTTGGCCATACATGCACAGAGGACATAGTGCCGTGCACAGTGAGTCCCTGCTTGGTTTTGAAATGCCTTTTTAACTCCAGTAATCACAGCTCTGGTATCAACTCGTTTCATCCCAGAGTGTGGCTGAGAAAGCCTGTAGCAAATGTGTCCATGGCCATTCAAAGGGCAAAGCTCAAACCCTGAGCTTCAGGTCATTTTCTTGTTCGGGATTTTTATTACATTTCTTTTTGTCCTCCTGTCCCATATTCAGGTGTTAGTGGCTCCCGTGTGGGATTCTGCTTGGCTGGTGTGGAATGCTCTCGTTCAGGGCTGAAAGGCACACGTAGCCCCCGTGGCCTTCACTGACACGGGCTGTAACTATTACAAGGTTAAATTGCTGCCAGGCAGTGCAACTCAATGCCTTAAAAGTTGCAGACACCTTATGTGGCTCTGGTAAGTGGTTCAAAAGGGACTTTACAAAGGGAAACTCATCCAGGGGTGAATTTACACCATGCTTTCGGTGTGTGGGCTGCTCTACTGTGCCTGGCTATGGTAGCATGGTTCCCCCAAATCACAGCCTTCCACTCATGGCCCAAGCACAGCTCAGGAGCAGTGAAGGGCCCCATGCGACCTGAATGGGATTGCTGGTGTACAAAGGGCAGGCTTGTCTGAAGAGGGTTTGAGGGCTTTTCAAATTTTCCAATGGGACTGGGAGACTTGACAAGACCCAGAATTGACTCACTAAATCCAGCCCTCGGGACCAATTCTTTGGAGTAGATAACTTTTGATATTATCCCGCTACCAATCTAAGGAAGTGATGGTGCTGTGGAGTGAAGAAGTGTGCCCCATGTGTGCATTACCTTCTGTCCCATCCCATCCCCATCTAAAGCTTTCTGCTTGAAACCAAGAGCTCTGCCACCGATCCCAGATCCTGGCACCAACTGCTATGCAGCTGAAACATGGATGCAGCATCCCTCCTGGTTTTGTCCAGATCCTCGGTTCTGCGAGTACTTCTAGTCCTTTCCTTTGAAGCTGCTTGAACTCAAATTAACAACCCTTTAATGGGACCTACATCTTCCAAATGAGGCTCCGTTAGCTGCTTGATGTAGCTGTCATTTTCCAGATACTTTCAATGACCCTTTTTCAACCACACCTCCATACAGAAAACCAAAGTCCCCCTTTCCACCCTCCCTTTAATCTGGCAGCTCTCTGGGATGTGGTAGTCACTGACTTGTAAGTACTCTGTTGTTGTCTGGCACATCAGTGGGTGTCACAAATAATCACCTCACCAACATATTTTTATTAGAACCTCTAACACCCTGGCTATTAAAAATACCTTAGTTCATTAGCAAGACACTGTTTCCAGCATATAAACTTTTCCATTCCAGGATGACTGATTGTAATGCCCTAAAATACTTATAATTTTTTATAAGCTAAATAAAATAGGGCACTTTGTGTCTGCTTGTGCTATGTCCTCCCTTGTGGCTACATGAGAGGGACAGACCTGTGCTGCCATTTCGAGAGGCACATGTTGGCCAAGGCTGACTACTTTTAACTATGGATTTTGGATTCTTCTACTGCATCCATAGTTCAACTGCCTGGGCAACAATTGTTCACAGATTTAGGTCTTGAGAGATTTTTACATCTGTCCTCATAATTTGGAGCTTCCACTGATGCTTGAGGGCTGATGCCGAGGTGCTGAGCGCCCCAGCCTAACTGTGAGGGGGTGGAATCAGTCCCTAGCTAGGTGCACCATCTTTGCATAGACAATTGCATTTGTGATTAGGAACGCAGAGGATTTAGCCATAGTATTTGCATAGTTCCTGTGCCGAGCTCTGCAAGTGCTGGTGTGTGGTTGGTAGCTAACCCTGGGGTGGCAATCATGCTCTTGGCCCTGGGCCCACATGTAGGAAGAGCGCTGGCGACGGTTTTGCTCAGTCATGTCGGGGATGCCGGCTCAGGAAAAGAGAATCCTCCTTCTTGGTGGTGGCCCAGGGTTGTGCCCCTAGTTAGCTCTGCATCCCAGCCATTTCATGCCAGGGTGGCATTGGTGTGGTGGTGCTATCGCTGGGACTCTGATGTCTTGTGTTGGCCGCAGTTTGAAGACCTTTACGTGCTCTAAGAGGGAAGCACACAGAGCCTTTTCAGTAATTCCTATTGCTGTGGCATTGGGAATACCACTTTCTCATCAGCAGCTCCCTGACTTCTTTTTCATGCAGAGTCTTGGTGTTTGTGCAGGTGAAGGAACAGTGAATCCAAAATGGTCTTATGCAAAAAAATTCAAATATCAGGTTTATTAGTAGCTTGCCCTATGACAGGGACAGGACATTTGCAAAGCAGTGCAGCTGATTTTCTGAATCTGTCCTGATTCCTTGTAAGGCTGGGGAGCCTCTAACGTCACATCCCTGAGTGGCCCTGGCAGCCATGTGCTACTGCACAGAGCCCTGACTTTGCAGTTAAAAATGAGGTCTTATATTCCACTGGCCAGAGAGTGGCTCTGAGCAGTGCTGGCCAGCCAGGCAGCAGAGCTCCACAACATCACCCAAAACCAGTAGCTGAAAGGTAATTTGTGATTTCTAGTTGACCGTGGTACTGTTCAGTCTGAGACTGAAGGCTCAGTGCTTTTCTATAGAGTTGGACTTGTTTTTCAGATAGGAAATTTCCAAGGGAGATAATGGGGAACTTCTAAAGATATCCCATGGATGAAACTGCCTTCCTGCAGCTTCCTTCCATTCCATCAGGAACAAGCTGAGAGCTTGGAAATGCCTGGGGTGTGTTTTCTTTTCTGTTTTTCCTTCAGGAAAGGGATGTTTCCTAAGGCATGGTTCAGAACCACTGTATTAGTACTGCAGCTCTACATCTGCCTGCCAGTCCCTGACTCTGAGGACAGGATTGCTGCCTGCGAGCCAGGGTGCTGCTAAGTGGGGTGGCTTTGCCATGGCAAAAAAAGGGTACTTGCACAGTACCCTGCAGCAATGGGGAAATCAACCCCGTGGGGCAGGAGATCCCTGCACAGAAACAAAATGAGATTTCTGCTTCTGCCTGAACCAGGGAGGCATAAACAAATTGCAAACACAGCTCAATAACTGAACCAAAGAGGAAACGTGAACCATCAAAGTCCTTAAACCATGTTAGTACTTAATTTTCGCAATGAAATTGCACCATCAGGAAATGTGTAAAAGAGTCCAGCATTTAGCTGGACTTCTCAGGAGCATCCTCCCTCCTCCCCAATGTTTGAGCTGTACTTGGAATGGCTATGCCCAAAACGCTGGCTTGTTGATTCCCAGCTGCCCGCTTCTGATGCAGTTAAAAGCTGCATAGAATGCTGTGTCCCATAGACTCCCAAGTCTGGCGAGCAGCTTTGAGCTGCTGTGGGAGATAGATAAGCCATGACCAGAGGTGTCACACAGTGATGGCTTTCTGCAGAAGGTAGGCAGGATGCTGCCCCAAGCTACTGCTTGAGGAGCCATCCCCATGGTTGCCAGCACCTGGTAGTGGGAGAGAAGCCTCAGTGCTGGGAGTGGGTTAAAATAAGTCCATGAACTGAGATGAACATCTCCTGGCACCATGAGCTACCAAAGCATGAAGCTGGAAAAGACCTTCTGGAAAGCATTTGCTCTTGGATGGGTCCGGTTCTGCTCAGGCCGTGGCTGGTTAGGCTCTGCTTGCTGCTGTCTGTCTGCAGCCAGGCAGAGGTCTGCTGCAATGCACAGGGCTGGCTGAGCGCTGTGAAGCTGTGCTGGGGGCAGTGGCTCAGCAGTGGAGTGGGCATCCCTGATGGGTGGGAACTGTCAGTGGTGCTGGTACGGCC
>VXBZ01012272.1:65451-148731 GCA_013399135.1 Heliornis fulica
TGTCAGTGGTGCTGGTACTCCTGTAACACTTTTGGAGTGAGTACTCAGCCAGCACATCCTCCTCCCAGACCTACTGCTGCAGTCTCCAGGGAAAGCCACCAGGAATCATTGGTTTTCCACCCACACCTTGTTCTTCTTAGGACCTTGGCTTTTCTGCACTCACACTCCGAGAAGAGTAGCAGAGAGTGTGTCCACTTTTCAATCTGTGTCAAAAGACATGCACCCGTTTATTCTAAACCAGGCAGCTTGCTGTCTCCCTTGCTTAAACTTGACTTGAGTAGCTCACGGCGTGCCCTGCGGGATCCTGCGCCTCTCGCTGATCACTCGATAGCTCGCCCAAGAAAGCTGCCTGCTGCTCTGCAAGCTTTATCACTGTGTAATGGAAAATATAGAAGTGGGGCCCGGCTGTGCGTCAGCGGGTGTCTTAGCAACCTCTGCCTGCGCTCGGCTCGGCGATAGGCACGCGGGACTGTCTGTCTCGGCACGGTGAGGAGATGCAGCATGAAGCATCCTCCCCCTGCCCCAGTCTGAGGGAGAAGGAAATACCAAGGTTTGCTGGTGTTGCTGGAGCTTGCCGGGTGCTAACAAAGCAGTAATTTATGAGCATTGAAAAGAATTTCATCGGTCGCTGGAGCGGGACAGGGACGTCTGGCACTCAGCCACTGGGTTTGTAGCAGTACAGGAAAAACGCTGTGCTTCTTCAAAGCTGCCATGGTGTTTCCTATTTTAAGGTTAACAATGCATGTTTTGCTGTATGGCAGCAGACATCAACAAAGAGCGAAGACCTATTTATGTTGCTGTGTAGTGAAGCCGAAGCAACAGGAAGCCGTGAACCATCCGGGCAGCTTCTGAGCCCTCCAAACCCCCCCATCACAAGTCAGTGTGTAACACACACTGGGTAACAGCCACACTGACGGCGTTGCTTTCCCATGGGGGAAAAGGCCAGATTTTGAGGATTGTGTTCATGCCCTCAGACCCTTTGAGATGCTGTGTGGAAGAGGGAAACCACCTCTGCATTACGAGGATTTTCCCTGCTTGCAGTTGCTCATGCTCTCCCTTTGGAGGCAGCATCTTGGCACCAGCCTGCATCTTGGTGCCTACATTTTGCAGGCAAAGGGCAGGCACTCACTGGAGGAGGGGATGGTGCTGAGGGTCCTTTGCTCTCCCAAGGGTGAGAGGAGGCTGGAAGGGCACCAGCTCTCCTGAGTTTTCCTACAGCACCACTGGACCCATCTGTTTTGTCACAGTTTTCTAACCTTAAGGACTTCTCTAATGCAAGAGCTCTGGCTTGGTGGCTTACCAAAATTTTCGGGTTGGAGACTGGAAGATGTCCAGGCTGGATGTGTGGTTTAGGTGCCAAGGTGCCCCTTGCCTTGCTGCAGCAAAACACTCAGAGCACCAAGAAAGTGTGATAACCCTGCATATGGTTTTATTGCAAGGCCAAGTGCCTGTAGAGCAGCATGAAGCAGATCGTGGCTCAGGAGGCAGCCCAGGGTGCTTTGCATCTTGGCTAGCTGAAGCAGCTCTCCGAGCTGTTGCTGAGGGAGAGGAAGCGGCAGCATCTGCCCTCTCTACTCCTGCACTCTGCAGATGCTCTCCTGGGCATCTCCACACCAGCCATCTCCACTAACTGCATATGTGGGAAGGAACCTCCTTTTTCTCCTTTTATTTTGTCTTAGAAAAATAAAATTAGAAAAAGGCCGGAGGAGACCAAGTGACTAAGTGCTTCATGTGCCGCTGAAGTAAATGAACAGCAAAATGTCTGAGGGGAGACGATGACTAAGTTTTTCTACCTCTTCTTCTGTTTCCCTCACCCTCTAAGAGAAGCCAAACATAGCTGCTTGCAGCAGAAGGACTTCAGCAATGGCCTGCTGCCCACAGACCCAGCTTCAGAGATCGTGGGCTCTCCTTGCCGAAAGCCCTGGTTGTAAGGAGAGCCATGCATCTTCCCTGCATTCATTTCTCTTCTACCTTGCTCTTTCCCCGAGACAAAATATATTTAGAAATGCTAAAACACAATGAGCTTACTCTGGCTTTGCTACACCCATGTTTATAATGGGTCCATTGTATCTCTTCCGCCAGTGCCCTTGTGATTATACGGTTAGATATAACTGTGCTTCATCTCCATCCCTTTTTTGGGGCAGAACATGGCTTGAGCATCCTCTTGGACCATAAGGGTACTGTTCTGAGAAAGGCTCTCTGGACTTTATAACACACTGCACCCTGTCATGCCGCTTGCCTTAAAAATAGCCTCTTTCAACAGAAATAGTTTTGAAACACTTGCACTTAAAAATAAACAAAAGAGGTCAGATCTCTCTTTATAAATTATGAACCTGAGTTGCCTGTGTTACCCTTGGGTGATGCTATGGGCCTCCAGCCAGCATCACCGTAGCACTCAGACCCTTTCATCTTGCATCTGGGGAGGGGGATGTTGGGGTGATTTTTTTGGGGGGGTGNTCCCCCTTGCACGTGGGCCAGCAACATCCTTCCTGCGCCCCCGGAGATACCTGGGGTCCCGAGCGAGGAGACAGCGGGGCAGAGTGTTCCTGAGCATCCTGTCCCCACTGCACAGCCAGGGATTCAACAGACGCCCCTTGCAGAGGTGATTTTCCATTATTAACGCTCAAAAGAAAGTTCCATTTTCCTGTTTCAGATGAGTGTTTCCCCTTTGGGTTAGAGAAACCGCTTCCTCCCTGGCCCCCATGGAAGGCTGCAAACATGCTGTAAACTCCTTTGCTTGCCTCTGCGTTCCTCTTTCCACCAAAAACCCGGCATCCCCGCAGCTGGCACTGCTGCGGCATCGCATGCACCAGCTCAGAGGAGAATCCCTTGTGAATCAGGGCCATGTGCATAGGAGCAGCATGGTTTTCCCTCAGTTTCTTAGGAGCTAGCTGAAATCCTCCTGTTTTTTCCCCTCCCTGCACCACCTCTGCGTGTCAGTGCATGACTGGGTTGGAAAATCCAGCCCCACATGCTGCACCAGGATGTAGGGTTGGGTAACCTTCTCTGCATCTCCGAGGATCCCGTCCTTTTCCCTGAAGGCTCAGGGGTGTGTCGGGGTGCAGCAGGGCTTGCCAGCCCTGCGCACAAGCACCAAAAGGCAGAGTAGAAGAAGCAGCATAGGAAATCCCCGTGGCTTGTCGCTAGCAAAAAACCTCCTTGCCTGATGCCGTGACAGCTTCTTCCCCCAGCGCCCCTCTGGCCTTTCCCCGGTGCCACGCTGCCCAGCTGGCGCCAGCACGCACATTGGATGCTCTCTCACCAGGCAGGTGTGGCAGGACGTTGGCTTTGGAGGCAGAGGTATGTACCCAGCCCTGCACCAGTGGAGCTGCGCTGCTGAAGCTGGCGTTTTTGGGATGACTCATAACTGAAATGGTTAAGGGACAGTGTGTAGGTCTTTGGCTCTGAAAATGAAGCTGGGGGTAGAATCGCTGCTGGTGCTGTGCTGAGGTCTGCGCGCCGTCACACCTGCTGCAGTGGGATGGGGTGGGGGGGCTTAACAGTGCTGCTAGCGTGAACTCCTCCCTCCGTTCTCGGTTCTCCAAGGTCGTTCGTACCCACAGAGCGCAGCGGCCATGCAGAGCCGGTGCTCTTGCTCTGCTGAGCTCGTGCCACTGCCGGTCTTCGCTGGGCTGGGTGAGCCCACTGCCGAGTGCAGCAGTGACGAGTGCTCTGCCGGAAGGAGCATGGACGCAGCAGGGTCTGGATCTGCAGGGTAATCTGCCTGAGGGTGGTGGGGATGTCCTTCTTCCTCGTTGTGGGCAATCGAGAGTGAGCTGCAGAGCATACGAAGTTCTCTGTTTGAAGGTGTTGACACCCTCTAGTAAGCACAGCCTTTGGTTGCCGTGTCCAGCTAGGAAGGAGTCCTTGTGAGTGGCTTCTCCTAAAGTACAAAGTTTGTGCTTCCCATACCTGTTCAGGGCAACACAGCGGGAAAGGTAGCAGAGAAGGTGGGCTTTGGGGTGCCCATGGGGTGGGCTTGGAAGCAGTCCGTGGTGAACAAACTTCACCTGTGTTGTGGTGGAGAGAAGCCCTCCATGCTCCCAGCAGGAGCCACGCTTCCAGCTGTAATGGATGCTGAGAGCTGTAAAAGCCGACCCACAGTGCCCTTAGCCAGGTGTAGCCAGTGTGTAATCACCCAGGGATGTGTCTTGGGCACTGCACAGTGTGTACGCAGCAGGTCTGCAGCCAAGGGGAGGACGCTGCACAGACGGCACGGGAGGCTGGCATGCACCTGCGGCACACCAGCCGCTTGTGGTGACCCTCTTGGTGCACAGAGGTTTCCCAAAGCTCCTGTCTTTCTCGCAGGCTCCTTTAGTAAGGGTCTAATCTGTTCCTTTTGTAAGGATCCCAAACCAAGGAGTATCAAACTGCATTTCCACTCCCGGGGATGTTTCTCCTGGTAGGTGGTTATATTTAGGAGGTGCCTGGGAAAAGGGGCTTATCCCATGGCAGCGGGTTGGGGGTGCTGGGGAACCACAGCCCAGGCAGGCTGGTGTTCCTAGCAGCTCCCATGCAAACAGAAACTCCTCTAGACGCTTAGCAGCGGATTTGCGGTCCCAGCTCCAAAGCAGGAGAGACAATAAAACTCTAAACGGTACTTTAAATCATCAAAGTGCTATCCAAACATGAGGGACTCCAAACACAAATGAAAGTGCTAAACTGATTTAAAGGGGAATTAAAAGGTCACGCCTGTTGAACATTCAGCTTTAGGGTTTAGTCATGTTTATGAAACTTACAACTACTCTTTTAAATCAGCTTTTTACACTTCATATACCCAGTAAATGTGGGTATGTTTGGAGCTTATGACTAATTTTAAAAATCTTCTAAACAAATAACGGCAGCCACAGCCTGGCTCTTTTTTCTCTTCCCCTCCATCTCTGCCTTCCACTCCAGCCAAAGGCACTTAAAACACATCCGAACATTTCACTTGATCATGGAAGAGAGCTGCATTTCTCAGTCCCATATTCCACCACATGAAGTTCAGTTATGGTCTAACAGCATTAAAAGCGGCAAGCAAGCTCTGTGAGCGGTCAGAGCGAGGGAAAGGTTTTCTGCTGTCAGACTGTAGAAGAGGGTGTTTGGCAGCCCGTGTCCTGTGAATAACCTACTTACCGGTCAAAATAAGCCAGATTGGAAATAACTGGGACATTACTGGCTCCTCCTGGTCTGAGCATCTCTGCTGCCCACCATTTCCCAACATGTCCTGTGCCAGGAGAACCCCCTTCCCAAAGGACCCAGGCACCTGGGACATCCCCCTCACCCTGGGAGACCTGGCAAAGCCTACAGCTGCCACCCCAGATCCCCTGCACAGCTCCCATGCAAAGGTTCCTTCCTGCAGCAAGGTCGTGCCCCACCACACCACTGCCCACCTCTGTCATGACTTTTAGGAGCTGAATATCTTCCGTATTCCAAACTGCAGCTCTAGCTTTTAAACTTTTGAGCTGGACTTCAGATCAAGTGACCAGAGACTGCTGCAGTTGTCTGGCGTGAGAAGGGCACGTCTTCTGGTCTTGCAGGGCATATGGGAGCTAAAGGCAGTCTGGGATTTACAGCTGCAGGGTTGGGAAGGCTAAGGGTGTCCTTCCCCACCGGCAGCATGGGAGCAAGAAGCGCCAGAGCCAGCACAGGTTCAGGAGCCCATGTCCCCAGTTTGCACTGCACTGCTAGAGGAGCCGATGAGCAGAAATGGCATTTTGAACCAGAAAGACAGTGGTGAATACTCTGGAACTGGGAAATAGATCAAATATGAGTGTTCAGTTAGAAACAGCAGTTTCCATCAAAGCTGATGACAAGTTCCCTGATACGGGGTCACATCTTTGGACAGCATGTCACATTCCTCAGCTGGATGACTGATCTGGCTGCCTACAGCTCTGTGCACCAGTGTGTTTCACAGATGGGCTGCAGTGCTCCAGGACTTGTCTTGCAAATCAAGTCACTGAGGTCCAGTTTTGGCTGCTAGCAAGTATTTTTATAATCTGCTGACTTGTAAAAGCTCCACTTCTTGCTGAGGAAGAAGCACCGTGGTTCTTAAGTAGCAGGCCACCCAAAATGATTAGCCGTTTCTGAATTAACCATGTACCTTTTCCAAGCTTAAAACTGCCCACCAAACTTTATTTGGGTGTACTTAATGAGTAACGAGCACATTTCCAGGGATCTTGATCAGTTCTCACTCTGGAAAGTGGGTTGAACGTGCCTAATGGTGGCAATTAACGATTCAGCCAGCGGTATGGGAAAGGCAGTCATGGCTGATCTCCGTTTGGAGGTTTTCAGCTCCTGAAGTAGAGGCTTTCCATCAGGAAGAAGCGCCTTGCAGAGACAGCTATGGCTTTGAGGCTCAGTTAGTCTGAGCTCCAGTGAAGGCTTTGCCTTCACTCTTGTTCAGGCTTTCTTTGACAGACTGGACAGAGAGGTCTAACACTGCCTCTCCTCTCCGTAGCAGTTAACCCTAAGCATGTTGCTGACATGGATCCGGTGCCACCGCCTCTCTCTGCTTGCACTTTGTGGGTGAGGAGGTTGCAAATGTTCCTAGACGTGATGGGTGGCTTCTGTGCAGCTGGCTCCCACAGCCGCTCCGTTTCCTTCTATTGTGATACGGGAGGTCAAACCGAAGGACTCCTGCTCACTCATCTGCCTCTGATGCTTCTAATTCTCCTCGCCTCCATCACAAGCAGGAAGAGGGAGCCTGCAATGAGCTCCTGGTTTTTTTTTCCAATACACTGGAATATTTTTTCGATGATCCAAGCAGATGTTCCTGGCTTTCGGTCATTTTTACCGAGGCTCCTCTATTGCACATGCAGTGCAATAGAGGAGCCTCGGTAAAGGCCTACTGCCTTCTCTGTCCTCTTGCAGAGGACAGAGGACAGAGAAGGCAGTAGGTTTATCTCTATGACTCTCTGCCCCATATCTTTAGTCTTGGTGGGACCGCTCCCTAGTCCCACTGGAGAAAAGGGCATTCCTCGCAAAGCCAGCTGGGAGTGGCTTCTCTCCTGTGAAAGACAAAATCCTCACTGGCTGAAATGAGATTACTCTGATAAGTGGAGATTCTGAAGTTATTCAAAAGTAAAAGAAATAATTCATATCAAGACTTTTTACTCACTGAATGTGATGGAGACTTTGGAAAGCAGCAGAAGCTTCTGTGCCCCATACATCAGGATTATTTCTTCAGGATCATAGAATAGAATCATAGAACTGCCTTGGTTGAAAGGGACCCTTCAGATCATCAAGTCTAACCATCTGCCTAACCTGCCATCCACCACTAAACCATGTCCCTCAGCACCACATCTAAAACAGGGCTTGAACTCAGGGGTCTGAACTAGACTTGCTAGGTGCCCAGAAGTGCCGTTCAGTCACCAGACTATTCCCCGTTCTACTAACCTGTTTGAGGTCTGTTCCTGTCTGCTTATCCTCGCTTCACCTTTGCTCAACAGTTGCCTGACTGGCATTGCTTCTGCCTGGTTTTGAGGAGCTGCTAGAGTTTTAATAAATTCCTGTGTAATTAAACCAAAAGATGCCAACCCATCCTCTGCAGGCTGATCCTCTGGCCAAACCAGGGCAATTTAGCTGTTGGGCAGTGCAGAAGCAAAATGCGCTGGTGGGGGTGAGGGGCGTTTGCGCAGGAGGCAAGTGGTGTAAAATCAGGGCTGTCCCTTGCTGCCAGCGTCAGGCTCAGGTCACAGCACGGTACGCGCTGAAGATGGCAAAGCCCATCTAAGCACCACCCCGAGCTCTGCGCCATGCTGAGCAGTTGCACTCCAGAGCATGTCACAGGAGGGATTTCGGCTGGGATCCTGTGTTTCGGTCGCCCCTGTGCCAGGACATACATGCTGGGAGGAGGCATCCCGAGTTACCCACCCGCTCTGCCCCGCTGCCCTCTGCACCCAGCGCCCAGTACAATGAACAAAGCTGGCCTCCTTGCTGCGGCTGGAGTGACAAGGTTTTTCCCAGTCAAGGGAAACAATCATCACTAGGGAAACCTTAACTACTTTTTAAAGACCAAAAGAAAACACACTCATTCTTTTAAACATGGAAAAAACTAAATGGCCTCTTTTTCCCTTGGCTGCATGTGCATGGCCGTGGAGCAGGCTGACACGGAGTGAACTCTGCGGGCACATGCTCCCCCCACTTATTTTGTTAGTAAAGAAGAGGGCTTACCAGCGCAAAGTCTGCCCTTCTCAGTTGCTTGCCACGTTGTTTCTAAACCAGCAGGGCTCTGGAGGCAAGGAGTAACTCACCAACCATGCTGCTTGTGAGTGAAACACCCTGGAGCCCTTCTGAGCTGTGCCAAAACGCCCCTTCCCACGGCGTCCCCTGGCACCGCAGCAGCGTGGCCACGCTTCTCCTTTTGGAAGAGCTGGAAGTGAAAGCAAAGAGGGAAAGAGCCTGCTGCGCCTGCCACCCACGCCAGCCCCACAGGAGAGTGTTTGGGGAGTCACCCTTGCACCCAAGGAGTGAGTGAGGGTGCTGGGTGTGGGGCAAGGGTGTACTGTTGCCGCTTCTGAGCCACTGGTGAGGGCTGCACAGATGGGGATGTTTTGGTGGGGCTACCTGGCCAGCTGGGTGTTCCAGTTCCATAAGGAGCACTGAGGGTGGTTAGGTGTGAGTGTGCTGCAGGAACCAGGCTTTCTGCAAAGCAAAGGGAGAGCCAGGGTGTCACTGGTGCAAGCCCCTGCGGTGCAGCAGCTCCACTGAAGCCAGGGGGAGGGATGGGCACTGGTGCCACCACTGTCTCCTCATGTTTTTCTTCCATGTCTTCTGATCCTAGGCTATTTCAGGATCTTCCTGGGAGAAAAGGGTGGAAAATATTTTCAGAAATGGGAAAAAAACCCATTAATTTAATGCTGTTCCAACTCTCCTCCATGCCCTGCCCCAGCAGTGTGATCTTGCTTTTAGTGTTGGGTGCTCTAGTTAATAAAAAACACTGAAATAAGAGCCCAGCCCTGTCTGTTTCCAGGAATGTTTGACCCTGTAAAACTGTAGGAAACCATAATTTCAGCAGCTTAAGTCAGTTACTGCCTATCTCAACTCATGGAAATGGAAGAGCAGCCTGCTGGCTCCACACATGGGGAGTAACACCGGTCAAATTCCACCGGTGTCTGCGTTGGGAAAGGGAGGTGACAGGCAGTCTCAGAAAGGCACATCTCCTTCGAGCAGATGTTAAAGGAGTACCATGTTCTATAGGGAAAATGTACAGCGAGCACTGAGCTCAGCAGTTGCTTTCTGTTTAATCTAGTTAAACACGATGCATCTTCTGACCTTCTGGGCTGGCACTAAATTCTCTTGTGTTGTTCTTTCCATATGAAGCTCTGTTGACAGATGGGGAAAGCCTAGAGTTTGCTTTGAGCTTCAGATAAGTAAAGTCAAACATGCAGCAGATAAATTTGTTTTCCCAGCACTCCTCTCCCGCTGACCATTTGTGGGTGCTTACTGGAAGGGCTTAACTCCTCTGGCGTGTATCCCGGCTCTGGGCACTGTGCTTCACATTGAGCAAAAGCTGTAAGGGGGCAGAGTCAGAAGCAAAGTGCTGCAGAAACCCTTCATTTTTTAGCAGTGGTTTTGACAGTTGCTCAGCTTAATTTCCATGTGGCAGAAAATTAGGGAAAGCAGTGCCACTCCTCACTAAGTATGTCTCCACAGCCACTAAATAATGTGCTGCCTAACAGGCAATCAGTCAGCGTTTGCTGATGCTGAAGCGGGTTTTAAATAAAAAGTGTCAGATCTCATCAGATGCTTCGTGAGTATCCCCTGCTTATGCAGGCTACACCGTTGCTGTGTGTGCAACATGGCTTCCAGAGCTTTCTGTGAGGGAAAGCACCCACAGAGCTGGCTTTGGGGGAGAGCAGGGTGCCACAAGCAAGTTCAGGCTTTGGTCATGCAAGAGTTGGAAGCATGACACGCTTAGCATGGCACCCTGTGTGCTCACTCCCTCGCAGGGAAATGGGAAGAGCACGTATGTGCCTTCACCAGCACCAGTTGGTAACGCCGGCTGCAAAGCTATATCACAGAATCACAGAATATTAGGAGCTGGAAGAGACCTCGAAAGATCACTCAGTCCAACCTCCCTGCCCGAGCAGGATCATGTAGAGTAGATCACACAGGAATGTGTCCAGATTGCACTTGAATGTCTCCAAAGAAGGAGACTCCACAACCTCTCTGGGCTGTCTCTTCCAGTATGGTGCAAACTCCTTTAGTCTGTTTACTGCACATGTCCGTGGAGTCATCCTGGAGTGGTGTGAACCTCATGGCTCTGGTTTTCTGTAGCCAGCTGCAAGAACCCAGCACAGGGATTAGCATGGCTGGGATCCCAAGCTGTCACCTTTGGGATGTTCACTTTCATATCTGTATACATGCCAGCATTTGAATACATGCAGAGCCCCGCAGTCATCCCCAGCAGCTGTGAAGCACCCTACCGATGGTTCACAGTCATGTAAAATCTCTCTTGAAGCTGTAGGGAAAATTCAAACTTGGGGAAAATCTAAACTTTTAGAGCATCTCCTTACCTGGGGAGAATTTATCTTCAGACAAAGGGGTTGGCAGGATCACTGAGGGCACCAGCCAGCATTGCTCCTCAGTGGTCTGGCCACTTTTCTTCAGCAGGTCGGCAGCACCAGCAAGGACAGATGAAGTCAAGCAGCTGCTCATTTTGTCCTTGCAAAACTCAGTGCCTTTCAAACACTCCCAGAGCAGAGTGATCAGACATCTTGTATAGATACATACACCCCTCAAAAAACAAAACTGGCCCCTGCAAGCTGCTCCACAAAAGGAGCTGAGCGTGCTCATCAGTAACATGTGATGGCTGAGGGCATGGGAGACCAAACACCAGGAGGGTGCTGAGGTATAAAACAAAAATCCAGCGGCTCCTGAAGGAGTTGAAGAGGGATTGTCCCTCCTCTCTCCACAAGTTCTGTCATAGTTGCCCCTGCCAAGCCAGAGGAGAAGGGGCTGTGTGAAGCATAACTGCCAATGACCCCTTTGGTGGCAACAACTTGGCTTGCTGTTTGTTTCCAGCAGGTTGGGAGTGACTTAAGATTCTGTGATTCTGTGAAAGCAGCCTCAAGCCTCTCTATGAAACATGTCCTTATACATGTCCTTAAAAGTTGGGTTGGAAATGCTTGGCCAAAGGTGTGTCTGAAAGCCAGTGGTGTCGGGATGGAAATGATTGCCTCTGGTGTAAATGGATTGGGATGTGCTACCTGTTCTTTTTGTGAGTGGCTTAGCAACTAGCTTTTGGCCTTGTTCAGCTCAGCAGAAGGGTTGTTGGGGTGGTTTTTTTCTCCAGAGGACTTGGTGGCCATTACCCCATGCTGGTAGCAGTGCAGTGCTCCTGGGAAAGCCCTGGTGCAGGGGAGCCAGGGTTCCTTGTCCTGCTTCAGGTGCTGCTCGCTTTCCTTGTGCCTGCGCTTCAAAGTACCTCGAGGTTTCAGCTATAAAGCTCTAAGCAGTGAAAAACAAAATCTTGGCTTGGGAAGGCACGTTGCCTTGGCATGTGTCCTGGGACTGGGTGACTTACGATGCTGTGCAGCAGGGGGGAGGACTCCTTCTCCTTGTTTTAGAGGAGGTGGGTCAGCTCGCCTGGAGTCCAGACTCCTTCAGAGGCTTCTTCCCTCCTTTTTTCATGACATCAGGCAGGACTCAATGTTACTATTTTAAAAACAAAAGGAGGGGACACCCTCCCCCTTCTCTCCTGCTCTCTGCCAAAAGGAGAACAAAGAACAGCTAAAGTGCACAAGTTCTGGCACTCCGTTTGGAAATAAAAACATTCATCCTCATGTCAGGTAGGAAACTGCCTGAGCCCCCTGCCAAAACAAGCAAGCCGGGCGGCAGAGAAAACCCATGGCGAGGAGGAGGCTGGGCAAAGGGGATGCCCGGTGTCGCCCCGCACTTGGGCAGCTGCTTGCCAAACTCCTGCACGGCTGTACTGGTGCCAGGGCATGCTGGGACGCTCCCGAGCACGGGCAGTCATCCAGGGAAGGGCCACCCTGCTCCTCCTGCGGCTGGGAAGGAGGAAAGGGCCTTCCTCCTGTCCCTCTCGCACCCCCTGTCCCCACTTGTGTCTCCGTGCGATGAGTCCCTTGCTCCCTAGTGGGGCTGGTGCGTCGCATAGGAGTAACCCTGTGTAATTTCCACTCTTCAGACACTAACATCTTTGTCTGGTTTCTTCCTCCCCATTTAAACATGTCAGCAGTTCCCAGCACGGATTCCTGTGCTGTGAGTTCACCCCCAACAAGCATCCAAACTGCAAGTCGGGGCTGCTGGCTGTTCCCTGCCTGTCTACGAAGCATTCCTGGAACAGGGGACGGTTCTTCAAACACGAGGAAGAGATTACTTGGGCTTTCTGGAAGGCTCCCTCCCTTGCCTGCAGAGCAGAGCAAATGAGGATAATTTACCTGTGAGCTTCCAGCTGAACCCAGTAGCTCAGAGCAGCCAGGGCTACACCATCTGTTCGCCCCAGCTCCCACAAGAAGGCATTTCTCTGTTGTCACCATTGTTTATCGTCCATCTGATTTATTTGTCCCGTCACCTTCTGGAGACAATAGCAGAGGTTGTACCCCTGTCTTTTACCAGTGTTTCCCAAAACAATCCAAGGAAAAACTCTTGTAGGAAAGAGCCTTTCGAAGGAGGCTTTCAAATGTCCAAGGCAGCCCTTGTTACAGTGGTGTAAGTAGTTGTGTGCAGTCTATCTGGTGCGAAACGCAGCATATCAGAAGGGCATTGTTCTCCAAAATGCAGCTAAGGATGGGCCAAAGCAGGCGGATCAGCTACAGCGGGTTGCCAGCTTAATGGACAAAGCAGCTGCCTTTCCACGGGGAACAAAAGCCAGGCAGCGAGCCTGTGCACGCTTGTTCCCCGCAGGAGCCGGCGCTGGGGTTTGTGGCTGGGGACAAGCCCTGGGCTCACCTCCCTGCTCCATCTGCAGTGAGGTAATATGGCACTCGACGGGTTAATGTCCCTGCTGCTCCTGCAGAGGGATGCAGGGGGTAGCAACAGGGTAATGCTCGGGTGCCCAGATGGCTGGGCCCTGGCTGGGCCCTCTGCAGCAGAAGTGGCCAACTGGAACAAGGCTGCAGCACTGTCCGCGTTAGTGAAGTTACACGTGGTGTGGAGGCCCAGTGGCTCTGGCTTGGCACAGGGCAATGGGAAAAGAGAAGATTCTCTGTTTGCTTCCGCCCTGCCCTGGCTCTGGTGCCTCCTCCCTTGTCCAAAACAGCTGCCTGCTGCCTGAAGTGACTTTATGGACAGTAAAATCTCAAAACATTGCATTCACCTTCATGATTTTACTTTTCCTTTAGAGCAAATCATGGCGGAAGATCAAGAATATGGTCCACTGGTCCCCGTTTGTGATGTCGTTCAAGAAAAAGTACCCGTGGATCCAGCTAGCGGGACATGCAGGTACGGAGCATGGCAAGGGCCAGAGGAGTGGAAAGGCTCTTGTGAATGGCCTTTGTCAGCCCGAATCGCTTCTGACTGCTGCAGGTTCCTGCTCCCATGGCTTTAGCCCAGGGGAGTGATTTACCCAAACACTGGGGAGGGTGACGTCAAGGTGCAGTGCTCTGTGCTTTCAGCCTTCTGGGGCCAGCAACTATTACTGCTGCTTTCTTCTCAAGCAGCAGAAAGCTGAGTCCTTTGAGACCCAAACCCTCCTGCTGAGGTGATGTTGATGGGCCACAAAGATGCCCCACGCATGAGACAAAGGTGTGAACCAACCATGAAGTACACAGAGGCTGTGAAGCAAATGTGTTGGGGGCTGCAGGGCAGGTCTCTGCTCCATTTAAGGTGTGACCTGGCTGGTCATAGACCTCTGACATGACCTGTGAAACTGGCAGCTTGTAAGACCCAGCCCATGAGGACTCCTTTGGGGCGCAGGCAAAACAGAGATGCTTCAAAGGTGTTGGGCTGCTCTTCCTGCTTTGGGAATGCATGGCATCATCCCCCATCCAAACCAAGTGCCACATTGTCCTTTGTCAACCTCAGGTAGTTTCAAGGCCGCAGCCAATGGCAGGATACTGAAGAAGCACTGTGAATCGGAGCAGCGCTGCCTCGACCGCCTGATGAACGATGTCCTGAAACCCTATGTCCCCGCCTACCATGGCGACATTGTCAAGGACGGGGAGCGTTACAACCAGATGGAAGATCTGCTGGCGGAATTTGACTCCCCCTGCGTTATGGACTGCAAAATGGGAGTCAGGTGAGTGGCTTTGGGGACACTGAGTTTCAAGATGGGATACTCAAAGCAAACTCATGTCCTGGGTAAAACCCTCTGAAACATACAAGTGGGAACATCAGGTTCACCTGTCTTCAGGGAAAGCTGAACCAACGCTATCAGGAGAAATCTGTGGGCAGCCTGGGTACAGGACAGACACTGTTCTTCTCTGCTTGTTGACTGTCCCATGTGCTGGGAAGGTGGTTTCATTCAGCAGAGGTGCTCTGTTTGGGTTCAGGTACACCAAAACAGCGCAGCAGCTTTGAGGAAGATGGCAACCTGCTGCAGGAGGACCCAGCCAAGGGACAGGGAGCAAAAGGTGTGAGAGATCCTGCCCAGGGTGCTAGAAGGCTGAAATAAAGAATTGTATGGCCTGGCTTTTGTGAGCAAGAAACTTTCCCTCTGCTCACCCTCTGCTCCCATGCACGCTTGAGGGATAATATGTGTGTGCTAAGCAGTTCAGTGCCTTTCATGCAAAGTTCCTGAAACGTTTCCTAACAGATGAGCAACATTACCCGTGTTGTCCTTGAGAACCATCTATAGATATGCCAAGATCCCAGGCTACAGTCACTTGGCCAGCAGCAGTTTTTGAGCTAGTGACACCACATCTGACATAGGTATTCCAGAGCAAACATGAGCAGAGCAGGTGACACCAGGCGGCTGCTGGTTTTGGAGCAGCCCTGGGCCACCGCTCGGCCTTGGGTGGTAGCAGCCTGGCTTGGAACCCACTTTGCTGGCTAAGTCATGGCCGGGACGTGGTGGAGACACTTGTGATTCTGGAAAAGCTGATGGTTTCTGTGGGAGGGAGGAATTTTTTTTTTTTTCTTTTTTCCCCTCCTGAACTCCTGATGTGAAACTTGAACCAGTGTGTCAGGCTGTCACAGGGAAGAGACAAGGAATGCTTTCCATCAGAGGGATGGAGAAAAGGGCAGGGGGCCCAGCTGGCACACACAGGAGATGGGACCCACTTTGCACCCAGAGATGACAGCTACCCTAAGAAGACCCGCTGACTGTGCTGCCCCCAAGCTCCTGCAGCTCTCTCTGGGAGGAGGAAAGCCTCCCATGCACAAAAGTCAAACGATTTGTGCTGAGCAGTTGGGTTTGCAGAGCAGAGCAGGGCAGACAAGGGGACACATGTGCCAGGCATCGTCATTATATAAGATGGTGCTGCAGGAAGCACTGGTGAGGAGCTCATGCAGGCGAATGGGGCACCCCTGCAGCCGAGCAGGAGAGGCTCTTTAACTAACTGTGGAGCTGTTAAACCTGTCTGAGCCAGCAGGTTGCTGCCAGGCAGCTACAGGTTTGGTTTCTTTCCTGCCAGCCTGGCTTTGGGATACAGCAGCCTCCTCCAGTTGTTCTAAACAAAACTTTGTCTTAAGCCTGGAGCAATGTGAAGGGCCAAACCTACAGATGAAGAGGATCTGTCACTCTTATCAAAAGGAAATCTAGCTTTCTGAGTGGCTCGAGCAGCACTTCTGAGCATGCCTCTGCTTTATTCTATTTCATTCCATTCACACAAAAGTCACGGGTGTGGTGATGTCAGGGTTTGCTGATGTCAGCCGAAGCCTTTCATCACTTTTATCTGCAGTGTTTTTCGAAGGGGCTGATGCCTTGGGGATGTCAGCTCACGCAGTGATCATACACCTGCCCTGAGAAAAGGCACCGGTTTGCCTTGCTAAGCCTGTGGAAGCACAGGGACGCCATCCCACGCAGTCTGCCCAGCATCCTCCCAGCACACTTCAGTTCTGGAGGTGAACCATGTGCTCAGTGCTGGGATTCTGGCACAAGGGGCATGGGGAGAGGGCATAGCCCCTCTGCAGAGCCTGACACGGCTAGTGGGAGGTGTACAGCAGTTTGGATTTGTCGGGAAGGAGGTGACAGGTAGGGTCATTCCTGTGTCAGTTTGCTGGGACGTATCACCTGGCTTGGCAGGTTGTTTGGAGAATGTCTGGGCACTTGCTGGGCTGAGCTAGGCAGGTTTGAGAGCCACACAAGGAGTTGTGTAGAGGTTTATTGTTGCTGCGAGAAGTGTTGTGATGCAGATGATGGCTTTCTGCTTGCAGAGAGTGCAGAAGTTCTCCAGCAGTGTGCTCTGACACAGAGCGTGTTCCTCTAAAGGATGCATAAAACGAAAGTCTCTGCATTCTCCTCTGCACCCTCCATCCCCTTCCCCCATTCTGGCTGCACCCTGTGGTCCTGGGGGATGATGGTGTCTGGCCAAGGCCACGTCCCTTCCTCTGCTCTGTCCCACAGAGGATGCTTCTGCAGATAGTCCACTTCAGACAGACCTGTACTGGGCAAAATCGTCATCAGCGCAACAGCCCTGCATGAGAACACCCTGTTCCACAACCAGTGAGGCAGGGCCCTTGCCACGCTTAGGGTGGGGGTTGGGAGAGCACCGGAGAGGCAAAGGAGCAGCTTTGGCAGCAGCTGCCCTTATTGCCCAAACCTCAGAGGACTCGGCAGCTAACGATGAGGGGTGGGACACAGCAGCCTTCCTCTTGCCCCAGAACACGTGGGCAGTTTCCTGGGCACATCTTGAAAGCCATGTTTAGTTTGTGAGAGCCACAAAGTCACTGCTCAAGTTTACTGAGGGCCAAGGGGTAGTGGCAGCAGCAACACCATGAGTACCTATGAGAAATAACCTCCCTTGCCCAACCCAAACCAGTTGTGGTCCCCTAAAAGATACCATGTGCTGATTAAAGAGTGCAAATTATATCAGGATTGATTCACCTGCAGTGAGACCTGCTCTTTTATTTCCTGTGCTGCCCTATGCCATGGGGATTGGCTGTTCCACATAGGTCTGATTTCTGGGAGAAGGCCTCTCAGGGGGTATGTGCTACCTCATATGGTGACCCTGACAATGTCCCCCTCTCATTCCTTGCAGAACATACTTGGAGGAGGAGCTGATAAAGGCCCGGAAGAAGCCGAGCCTGAGGAAAGATATGTACCAGAAGATGATTGAGGTGGACCCCGAGGCCCCTACTGAGGAGGAGAATGTGCTGCGGGCAGTAACCAAGCCACGCTACATGCAGTGGAGGGAGACCATCAGCTCAACCGCCACACTGGGCTTCAGGATCGAGGGGATAAAGGTGAGGCAGCTCTGGGTATGCAGAGCACGGGGGAGTGGCAGCTGGGAGTGTTCAGTAACCAAACACACTCGTAGGGGCACACATGCAGCAGGTGGTGTCACATCAGGACATCCCGGTCTCTGCAGTCAAACCACCCGTGACAGGCACATGGCCTGAGGTGGCACTGCTCTTCTGAGAGCACAGCTGAGCTCAGAGCATCAATGCAAGAGGACAGATTCAGTCATAATCTCATTAAATCAGACACTCGGTTGGTTTCCCTGACTGCAAAATGGCATCCTCCAACTTGAAGACTCAAATTAGTTTCTTGTTTTTGATAGGGCTCTGCTGCTAAGCTGAGCTATTAATCCCAAATCCCAGTTTGAACATGTGCCGATCTGTGCTTGGAGCTGGGACTCAGCTGAAATCAGTGAGGAGGCTGTATTTACATCCCTGTCCAGAAAAACCCTTCAGCTGAGCCCTATGAAATGAGGCGAACACAAGCAGCAGCACTTTCTGCTGGCACCTGCATGCTTGTGTAACCTGCTGACAGTGCTGGCTCAGCCCCAGTGCTTGTGTTTCTGGAGATACCTGCTGGAAAGCTTTTCCATCGTCATGAAATAAGCCATCCCAGGAATTTTTCTCCCTGCAGGCAGGCTTTGCAGCAAGAGGGGTGTCCAGGATGACATTCCAACAGAGATACCAGCAGGAGTAGGGAAGTGGTTGTCCTATTGTACTCAGCTCTGGAGAGGCTGCACCTCGAGTGCTGTGTGCAGTTCTGGGCACTTCACTACAGGAAGGATGTTGAGAAGCTGGAGCATGTCCAGAGAAGGGTGACAAAGCTGGTGAAAGGTCTGGAGCACAAGTCCTACGAGGAGCAGCTGAGGGAGCTGGGGCTCTTTAGTCTGGAGAAAAGGAGGCTGAGGGGAGACCTTCTCGCTCTCTACAAGTACCTGCAGGGAGGGTGGAGAGAGGTGGGGACTGGTCTCTTCTCTCGGGTAACAAGCGATAGGACAAGAGGAAATGGTTACAGACTGTACCAGGGGAGATTTAGGTTTGACATCAGGAAGAATTTATTTACTGAAAGGGTTGTCAGGCATTGGGACAGGCTGCCCAGGGCAGTGGTGGAGTCACTGTCCCTGGAAGAATCTAAAAGGTGAATAGATGATGTGCTGAAGGACATGATCTAGAGGTGGCCTAGGCAGGGTGAAGCTGTGGTTACACTTGATGATCTTCCGACTCAAGTGATTCTGTGCTTCTGTACATCTGTAACCACAGTTGTATCAGTAATAGAAGGCTTGTGTGAACATTGGCAACCACATGTGCCTTTTGATAGCCCACCAACATGAACTAAAGGTAATGTCACACTCGAGCTAAGAGGTTTGTTGTGTGCCTGGCACGGTGGTGGCTTGGCAACCAAGGGGAGCTCAGCAAAGTCATGCCTGCAGTAATTCAGAATTGGGGTACTGCTGGGGACTCAGGTAGTAGCTCAGTGCAGATGCTTGCTTGATGTAGAAATGGTGGCTTGATTTTTACCTGTATCTTGGTTGGAGGAGTTTCTTTTTGTTGACCACAGTTTTTCTGCTCTCTGAGTTGGGTGAGATGCTCCCAGTCTGGGTCTCTCTGGCCTTAAGTTCTTGCACCTCTCCTGACTGGAGAGAGTGGTGTCAAAATGATAAGAGTTGAATCAAATTAAGCTATTCCCTGCAAATGTCTTTACATCAGATTTTGTAGGCTTCCCTTGTAGTATTCCCCTTCACCTCACTGGTCAAACAGCAAACACAGAGATGTTACACCATGGGTTTAAAAGGTGATCAGCAGTAGTGGGTCACTGGGACTTGCTTCTCCTGACCCCCCCAACACACTGATCCACAGGTGGGAATGGACATGTCCATCCCCCCTGCTGTGTAGGACCAAGTCCCTGGGCTGTGGGAAGTCCAGCAGCGCATGTTGGGCATGAGGAGGTGGACATCTTCAGCCATTTGATGGCCAGCAGAGGACAGTGCATTTGTCTCTAAATCAACTAGGTTGAGGTTGAGGGGAGACCTAATTGCTCCCTACAACTACCTTAAAGGAGGTTGTGGAGAGGCTGGGGCTGACCTTGTTCCTTAGTGACAGGTGATAGACCAAGAGAAAATGGCGTCAAGTTATACCGGGAGAGGTTTAGATTGGATATTAGGAAAAACTTCAGAGAGAGGATTGTAAGGCATAGGAATGGGCTGCCCAGGGAGGAGGTGGAGTCTCCATCCCTGGAGGTATTTAAAATACGATTAGATGTGGTGCTGAGGGACATGGTTTAGTGGTGGATGGCAGGTTAGGGTGATGGTTGGACTTGATGATCTAAAGGGTCCCTTCCAACCAAGGCAGTTCTATGATTCTACTCTCAGAAACCTGAGGAGCAGCCCTTGGTCTGACCCCCGTCAAGAGCTTTCAGGAAAGACACGCAAAGCACCCCTGCCCACCCCATGCCCCTGCCTGGGATGCTGTGCTCCCCTACCACAGCTTTCTGCAGTGCCTGCGTTGCGTCAGGGCACTCGCCTGCTCCTGTAGCTCCTCCCTGATGTCCCCAGCTCTGCCAAAGACCCTTTTCTGCCTCAGGTGCCTGCAAACATGGTGCAAGCAGCTCCAGATCAGGACAACCCTTTACCTAGTTCCCATTGCTGCTGCTTTGCTGCTTCTTATTTTAAAACTGAAGCTATATAAAAAGCAGAGTGGGCCAGTTGGGACCAAAGCTCCCATGCGCTGTTTCTTCTCCCTGCTGTCTTGCTATAATCAGGAATATCTGTCTATTTATATTCTAACATGATACATCCTTGGCCTCCAGCGGTGCTTCTCAGCCTGTGAACTGGGGACATTTAGGTGGTTTTGCAGCAAAAGCAGGTCAGAAGTGAACCACTTGAAATGAAAAATGTTGAAATGAAAAACCCTAAATCATATTCCCACACAGGCAAAAAATTACTAGGGAGAGGAGGGGGTAAATAAAAGTGATAAAGGGGTGGTGAGAGTTGCACCTCTGTTTTAGCCAGCCATGGATGAGCTGCTACATGACATGAGCAGCGGATTTCTTTCCAAAGAGGTGAAACAGCTCTTTAATTGAAGAATGTTGAGAAGTGTTGGCCTCCAGGAGCAACCCCACTGCCACTGCTAAGGGCTGACTACTTTCATCAAGGCTCTAATCACTGTAATTCCCCTTAAATCCCTCATCTCTGGAATATTTTTCCTAGGCTAGAGCAGTGAGAGTTCACACTGATTCCCAGCTGGCTGTCTTTGCCAGTGGAGCTGCAGCGCCAGGAATGCTGTGCCGTATCCCTGTACCCGCCCTGGGTCTGGGGTTAAGCCTCTGCATTTGGGAAAGCATCGTGGGTGCCCAGGGCTGCGACTGAGCCCCCAGCAGAAATTTCAGGGACACATTATTTAATGACTAGTCTCTCTCTGTGTTTTCTTTCCTGCTGCAGATGCTTTCCCCTGACACTTTCCCAGGTGGCCTTGAGGGTCCAGTTCTTCCTCTTTAAAAGGGAAATTTTCCTCTGCCAAAGGAGATAATGACACTTATCTAACTTTCTGGAGCGGCTTGAAACCATTACGGTGGTTATTAATCAGATTGCCATGCTAGAAGTGGTACAATACCCATGTCCCAGTTGGAGCTTACTGGAGCTCATTGCAACAAGCATCACCCATGAGCTCCTGCTCTGCTCTGAGAGCTACTCTCCACTGCCTGCAGCAACATGGGATGGCGTTCCCTGCCATTGGGATGCTTGTGAGGTCCCAAAATGAACCCTGCAAGCCTTCACCTGACTTCACCAAGATGGACAACTTGTGAGCCCCATCTGACACCGTGCTGGAGGGAGAGGTGGCTAACCTGAACCCTGCCCCAGTAACGCCAGCACAAACTGGAATCACTGGTGGGGCGGAGGTTGCAGTAGCCCTTATCAGCCCCCCTCACATTTCTGTGGTGTGGAAGCCAGCCCCCTTGGGGCTTGGACACCTGTAAATACCATGGCTGTTGTCTGCCTTAAGGCAGCAGCGTCTGGCTGGGCAAGGAAACCACAGGAGGCGGGTAATGATGGGAGCAGCGCTAGGAGTAGGTTGTTTGGCTTTCCTGAAGCCTAGATTACCTTATCTGAAAGGCCATCTGTGGTTTCCATTTATTTTTAGGAGCACTTGGAAGTCCATCTCCTTTCTTGGATGCTTTGTGGAAAGTTGTGCTCTTTACATAAGAAATTAGTGCTGTGGCACTTCTCCAAATTGGTATCTGTCATCCCCCGGGGAGACAGGGAGTTGATTTGTGAACTGCCACATCCGAGCTCACATGACAGACATATAGTGGCATAATGCCCTTCCCCTGTACATTATATATGTGCCACCAGAGCATCCTTGCGAGGTCTTCTGCCTGCGCCCCTGCATTCTGCTGCCTCACATTCTGCTACTGCAGAAAGGTCTCCAGCGATGATGGTGGTCAAGCTGGGTCCAGGGTGGTTTGAAGCTGGGTGAGTTGGTTGCATCCCAAGCAAACAAAGTTTTTCCTGGAGATTAAGACCTTTCACACATGGCTTTCGCTATTGCAGCTGTTAACACTTGCACAGAATGCAAGCTAGAGGTTAGAAGTGTGCCCTGCGATCCATCCCAAATTGCACAGCAGGTGTGGATTTGGTGCTGGGCTTCTGCTGCCCAGTTCTCCCCAGCCTAGGTGTTCAGCTGTCCCCCTGGGCTGGACTGGCCACCATGCCCCAGCCAGCCCTCTGTCCAGGGTGTGGGGGGATGCACATGGCCCTATCCCCAGGACTTGGCTGAATGGCTCTCAAAGTCCAACCAGGGCCCGCAAATTTCTGAGGCAGGTGATTGCATTGTGCTTTCTTCCTTCCCAGCCTCTGCTCTGCTTCTTCGTCCTTGTGGCCTCTGTCCCTTCACACTGTTGTGTGCAAGTGAGCTGTCTGGAGTGGTGGGATGGAGCTTGGTGAGCAGAGCTGTGAGTGTGAGCATGTGTGGTTAAAGTAGCCCCGTCTCCAGGAAGCCAGCTCTGCCTGCCCAACACACGGCTGCTCCGGACAGTGAAACGTGCTGATCTAAAACTCAGAGCCTCATCAGGATCAGGGAAATGGGAGTGAGCTACAAAGCTGCCCCCAAGGTTTGGCCAGGAGCTTCTGGGGCAGGCCTGTGTGTCATCCCCACGGCAGGCCAAGCCTGGGTGTGCTTCTGGGGAGGAGGCGAAGGAGCGCACAGAGCTGCTCACTGCACCTCATTACCAGGCCGCTGCCTTTGAGGGTTTGCTAACCGTGGACTCTCAAGGAACTAGCGAGGCAAGCCGCAGGCTTACTCCTTGCCTTCAGCTTCTTGCTGCAGCGGCTCATGGAGGACTACACATGGAGTGATTTTGTGCCTGCTTTGAGGTGTTGTCTCTGTCCACATGCAGTTTTGTCCTGCTGTGGTCATGCTCTACTTTCCTCCCCAAGCAAGGCTACAGCCCCATGCTGGTGTCAGCACCTGTGCTCAGCCACAGCAGCGTTGAGGACCCGTTTGTGCACAGTGTGGTCAGACACCAGGGATCTCCAGCCTCCACTGGCAGTGAGCGCCAGGTCTGTGAGAAGTAGCTTGTCCACGTTGCCGGTGACCTTGGCAAGCATGTGACGGTGGAGACTTGCTGTTTGCATTAGGGGGAAATGCATCAGAGCTGTAGGATGATTCAGGACATGCAAGGCAGAGAGCTGCTGCCTCTGCTCACCCCTACTTTGAAGATCGGTCCTTCAGCCACCAAAAAGGCTGGTCACATCCTGCTTGGGGACACACATAGCTGTTGAAACACTAGTCCTGCCACAGCTCCTTCTCTCCCCATCCTGCTCACTGCTTTCCCTCCTTTCTCTTCAAGAAAGAGGATGGCACTGTGAACCGGGACTTCAAGAAGACACGGACAAAGGAACAAGTCACGGAGGCCTTCAGGGAGTTCACTAGAGGAAACCGCAATGTTTTGGTGAGTGGAGGATGCAGTGAGGGGCTTCCCGGAGAGGGCTTCTTCACAGGTTGGCCTTGGCTCATCAGCTCCATACCTTGAGGGCTGCAGCCTGAGCAATCTCACTTTAAAAAGCATGAAAAGTGTCAGAGAAATTCCATCCTAGTGCAGGGGTGAGGGGACAGCAGCAGAGGGCTGGGGGGAGAGATGTTTTTGCTGCAGCAGCACTGCTTGAGCTGGGTCCCAGCATGCTGAGGGTGCTCAAGGATTGGCCCCAAATCCCTCTGTGGAGGCACAGCCATGCTGTCTGCCCTCTCATCCCTGGGGCTTCCAGCAGCCACTGAGCCTGTTTTTTCTGCCAGTGTGTACCAGTGGGGACTCCCACGCTGGCAGAGTGGGCTGCACTGCACTCAGTCTCACAGGAGGGGTGGCCAAGGCATCTCCCCGTCCGCACCAGAAGCCCTGTGCTTGGGCGAGCCGCAGGCGGCAGTTCCCGAGTTTCTCTGTGCTGCCAGGAGAGCGAGAGATCCAGCTGGATTAAAGGTTTACATCACGTGTGTCCAATACCCTGTTCAACAAAGCACCCTGGTTTTAGCTGTGCTAAAGCCTGCAAAGGAGCAGCCCCTGGTGCTGCCTGCTCCAAGCTGGTGTGCACACTTTGATGGGGTTCCAGGGGTTATTCCTGGAACCGAAAATGAAGTCATCTGGCTGCATTTTATCCCCAAAGAGCTTGGAGCGCACTTGCACCACCATGTCCTGGGTCTGGACAGGGCTCCATCACCAAACGCAATACAGCGGCCCCCTCATCTCCCCACGCAAAGGGTGGAAGTTTAGGTGCCCAGATACCTGTTGTACATATTCCTGTGCTTAGTCCTTCCATATAAACCTCTAAATCAAACTCCCAAACGGCCCCCTACCTGAGAACGCTTAGTACCTTCTGGCAGTTTGCAGGGGTGCTTAAACAGGCACATGGGTCTCAGTCTGTGCACTGACTAGTGTGACAGCCCTCCCACCTACGGTACCAACCTCACAGAAGCACTGGTATGGACTTAGAGCAGCATCTCACCGCCCTTGACTGACAGTGCTTGCCTGCACAGCAGCAGCTGCTGAATTAGCAGTTCCCTCCTCAGGAACACCATGAATGCAGCAGGGAGGTCTGCAGAAAGCACCGGTTCAGCACTGCTTTCACGGAGTTTTGGAAGCCACGGTGGCTCACAGGATGTCAAGGAGACCAAAAGAATATGTGGATCCCCAAAAAGAGGAGACATCCTCCCAGGGGACGGATCTGTGGGAGGGTGCTGTGCACAGGGCAGCTGACAGACACCCCCAGCATCTCTCCATGCAAGCATGGGATCATGGAGAGGATGCCAGGAGGGGCCAATGTCCTTTCTGCCCTGTGCAGCAGTTTTTACCTAGGCTTTCTGAAGTGCTAATGGCTTGGTTTTCGGGGCCGGGGGGCGGTTGCTTTGTTTTGTTGTTTTGTAATTCCAGAACAGTTACCTTAACCGACTGAAGGGCATCCGCGCTACCCTGGAGACATCACCGTTCTTCAAATGCCATGAGGTAATACTCTCATTTAGAAAGATCTGCCTGGAAATGTCAATGGCTTAACCTCAGCTCATCCAAGTAGAGAAGTCAAAGTCAGAGGCTGTAAGCTTCCACAACTTTGTATTTATTCTTATATCTGTATTTTCATGCTCAGCGTTTAAATACTTACTTTGAAATATGGCTGATGACTGATGCATCTGACATGGGTTCAGATCTATGAAAGACCAATGTTCATAGAGATTAAAAGTGATCTAGGAAGAGTTCATGCTGCTTATGAGTTTATACAACCAGGAAAAATCCTTAATGTAAAAGTATCGGGGTCTTCTGCAGAGAAACTTCTGCCTTGATTGCACATCAGGTACTATTTAGCTGCCAGTTGCTCCATATGAGCATACAAGGCTTTGACTTAGCTGTAGACTGTAGATCAACCCAAAACTGCGTTCGTTGAGCAGGTTGGGGCACCACGGTCAGGACTCTTCCCTTGGAAGGACTTTCCTCCAGAGATGAGTCCACAAAATCAACACTTTCTATAGTGAAAATTCAGCACTGGTAGGAAAACAACAAGGAAATATTACTTTGGGTGGGTTTTTTTGCTGTTTCAGCAGGAATTAGAATGCTCCATAATTAAATAATTTTATTGATTTAGCACTGGCAAAGAGTATTTATTATCGCATCTACTTAAAAAAAAAAAAAGAGGGAACATATCCTTGGCACATGTTGTCTGAGTCTCTACTGGAGGAGGCTGAGGGGTCACCTAAATAATATTTATAAATATGTAATGGGTGAGTGTCAGGAGGATGGAGCCAGGCTCTTCTCAGTCATGTATGATGACAGGACAAGGGGCAGTGGATGCAAGCCGGAGCGTAGGAGGTTCCATGTAAACACAAGGAAGAACTATTTCATTGTGAGGGTGACAGAACACTGTGAGAGGCTCCCAGAAGGGTTGTGGAGTCTCCAGAGAAGGAGACATTCAGGACCAGTCTGGAAACGTTCCTGTGTGATTTAATATAGGTGATCCTGCCCGGGAAGGGGGCTTGGACTAGATGATCTTTAGAGGTCCCTTCCAGCCCCTCACATTCTGTGATCTGTGATTCTGTGAAGAAGGCCTCATAGGAGCCCTCAGCCAATAGGGAACAGGAGCCACAGCTCAAAGAGCCACTGTCCCTCAGCTGAAGCCATGTCACCTCAGCCCTGGCCTCATGTGGAGGGTCCTGCTCGGAGCCAGATGCAGATGGGGCTGTGCCTCCTGATGGCAGTGCCTGTAAGGCATCACAAGGGGAATTTTGAAACCAAATGTTTCAGGACATTTCAGCGTGGGAAACAAAATGCTCCCTAAAACAGAGTGCCAGGGCTTCATTTGAAAACACAGAAACAAAACAGGCTTTCAAGCGGGGTTTGAAAGGAGTTTCCACTCTATAAATTTAACAGGCAGCAGCTTTGACTTTCTGTCCCACTTTGAGACAAAGTGCAGCAGAAGGTCTGCCAAGCTCCGCAGGGCCCTTGCTGGGCAGAGCTCCTCCGAGGAGCTGCAGGAGAACGGGGTGACTCAGGACAGGCAAGTGAGAGACGTCAGCAAAAGGCTTTCCCGTACAGTTCAACTGCTCTGTCCTGGCCAAGGAAGGGCTGGGAGAGCTTAGAAGGAGAAAAGCTAGAGATAAGCATTTCTGGGAAATGATAGATGTCTCTGGACCTTGGATGTTTTCCCCATGCACTGGAGGACGAAATCTCCTCAAAGATGTCCATTTGTAGTAATTTTTGTGAACAGCACTTGCTTCCTGCTCAGAGCCCTTGTCCAAAGACAAACCTGGAACTCAGCCCTGGCAGTAGTATGGATGTGGGAGTCCCCACTGACATTTAGTGCTGCTCTTTTGGAGTGCTGGCACCGGATGGGTGTCCCTAGAGCTGCTCTCCACGTGTCTTTGGGGCTGCAGGCTGCTCCTGGCTCTCAGCACATCACATCCTGTCTGCTAACAGTCACCGAGCTGTGGCCATCACGGTCCCTATTTGCAATACAAGGACAAGCAAGGCCATGATCCACCTACTTACAAACGCTGGACATAAATTGGAAAGCAATTTCTGTTTGGGGCAGCTCTGAAGCACACCTGTAGTCCATGGCCTGTTAAAACCTTATGACCAGAGGAGCACGTTCAGCAGAACAGCATAACGGTGAACAGCCCGACACTGATACGTGTCCCCAGGTGTTGGGAAGCTGCAGCAGAGCTGCTGCTACTGGATGGCAGCATGGCTGGGGCTGGAGCCAGGATGGGCAAGGGGGCTGAGCTGGGGGCACCACCAGCTGAGCATCTCTCTGCTCCATGAGCTCACAGCATCTCATCCCGTCGTAAGAGGCTGTGAGATTTCTGCTGTCAGGGATGATGTGTTTAACCTTTGCACCCATCGGCTCCCCAGGGCTTTCCCAGGCCAATACTCGCAGCAGGATTTTCCCAAAGGCAGATCAGGTTATGGCAGACCCCTACAAAACAGATGCGGCGAGTGAGCTAATGGAAAGTCACATACGGGCACCTTTGCATCCCCTGAGCACTGTGGAAGCCAGGAGGATGTTGTAGGGGCAAGAGTTGAAGTTGGATGATGCTTCAGACAGGAGACAGCACATCACAAGTAACTTGTACTTAGGCATCCCTGCAGTGATGTCTGCATGGCTGGCGCATGTGAGTAGCACAAGCTGGTTTCAGGGATCCAGCCTTGAAAAAATCCCCCTCTGAAGGCTGGGACAATTCACCTCACTACTTTCCCAGGGACCTTCACTCAGTTTCCATAATGACATTCCATCTCGATCTTCCACACCCGTGTTTTTCTGATCCTCTTCTGCCAAGACCTGGTGTTTGTATGAGTAGATCAGCCGGTCTGAATACCTGACTGGCGTGTGCAAACACAGAGCTGCTGTCTGCTCATGCAGGATCTCAGCATCATCTTGCAAATGCAGCCTGAGACAGGGGGTCTGAAAATTGCGGAGCTGGCTGAGAATGAGCCCCAGGAGCACCACTGACTGGTCTGGTTTCTCCACAGGTGATTGGGAGCTCCCTCCTCTTCATTCATGACAAGAAGGAACAGGCAAAAGTCTGGATGATTGACTTTGGGAAAACCACCCCGCTGCCGGAGGGACAGGTTCTCCAGCACAACGTGCCCTGGGTGGAAGGGAACAGAGAGGACGGCTACCTCTGGGGGCTGGACAACCTCATTCAGATCCTGACAGAGTTGTCCCAGAGAGAAGACTTGCATTAAAGCTGCACGTCCAACTCTGCCACTACCCCCAACCCGCCTTCCCCCCCCACCCCAACTGACTCTTCTGAACTGCACTACAAGACACTTTTCCAGCCCTCCTTGCCCTTCCCGTTGGAAAGCTATACTCTCCCTATTTAAGGTTTTTTTTGTTGTGGGGTTTTATTTTTAGGTTGTCTTGTTTTGGGGTTGTTTCTTTCCCTCTCGGTGTAAATAGAGAGCTAACCTGCCAGGACAAAAGCTGAACTTGAAACCTTGGCTTTGCGGAGTCGGTGGGAGCACACAGACGTGCTGTCTGGGAGCAGCCTGGCAGGGGTTGCTTAGGCAAGCGTGTGCTTTGCCTGTTGTGCTTTTGTCTCTCGTTCAGCCTGATTAAATTTTTTAAGAGGGCCTTTAAGAGGACTGGTGGAGGAAGGAGTCATCCCTGTGCTGGGTGTGATAGCTTCATCCCCAAAACACTTGCCCGGGACCTTCCGGCAGCTGGGTGAGGTCTGTGAGCAAGGCCTGGAGATGGCGAAGGATACTGGTGTAGGAGCCCTCCGGTTGTCTTTGCCAGCCCATTTCACCCAAGGGACCAGGCTGTGCCAAGTCCTTCAGAGATGCTAGAAGGGCAAATTTGTTCTCCTTTCTGTGTTACAAAAATACCGTGGAAGTTGCCCAGTTATTTTCAGGTGATGCCGGAGGGTGAGAGTTTCCTTCCTGTTGGGGACACATGGCCAAGCACAGGTATTTACCGTGGCAAGGTGTTTCCTGCCTGCCTCCACAGTGCTGGCTACCCTGGTGTGGTGGGTAATGCTTCAACCTCCTCTCCAGCTCCCCTGCTAGGAGCTACTTCCAGCCCTCCTTAGCTGGGATCTCCAGCCCTCCCTGGGAAATAAAGACTTCAGGCAGGTCTGGGAGAGAGAAAAACAGCTTGTAAGGGACTACTATGAGACCTAAACTAGCTATCCAGGTTGATCAGTCTTTTTTTAGCAGCAGCCAAGCACATGCAGAGGGATAGTGTTGCCAATGCCTGCACCTGGCTCAGGGCAACCCTTGCTCCTGGAGCATCTCTGTAATTTTTGTCAGCAGCAGGAAAAGGATTAGAGCAGCAAAGCAGCTCTGGAGGGGGCCAGGTCATCTTTGCTGAAGCACACGAGGTCAGGCATCCCTGCACCTTCCCATTTTATTTCCACAGAGCTGGCTGACTCTGCCACTGTTCTTCGGCACTGGCTTCCCAGCCTGCTCGGGCTGCGCGTACAGCCTCCGCGCTCCCGCTCCTGTGAAAACACCCAGTTCCCTATTTAGGGTGGAGGCTATTTTTTAACTTCCTGGAACATTTGGACTGAGCAGCTTGCACGCTGCAGAGCTGGCTCGCTAAAGGTCACCGATCGGGAGGATGGAGAGGAGGGGAGTCCCTCGTGTCGAGGACAGAAGGAACATGTGATGCTGGGGGTGGTGTGGGCTCTCGACAGCCGCAAATCTTGCCTGCTCCATCCCCAAACCCACTGTCTTGCCTCGCTCCCTGGGAGCAGTGCTCTAAAGACCCTCTGCTGTCATTCAGTAGGTCCAGCATCCTCAGTGGGGGAGGTCATCTTCTGGCAGCAATAAGGAGTTGGCCGTTGAACCAACTGCAGCCATACCCGGGGCTCTTCCCCAGGCTCTTCACTGGGGACCAAAGTCTCTTTAAGGTTTTCCTTGGCTCCTATCTCGCCAGACAGATGCCTTTAGCTTATCTGATGCCATTGTAAATGGTTGCACTGTTTTAGCTCTTTGCCAGGCTTTCTAGAATAGCCCATGTGGAAGTGCCTTATAGACTTGCCTCTGTTCCATTAGTGTCATGGAAAAGGTGGGGTTTTTTAAGTTATATTTATTTTCATCCCATTTTAATTGCACAAAACACTAAAACTTAATGCATGGAATCTTTTTTTTTTTTTTAACTGTGTTTTTAGTTTTTAAGCCATCCCTTTTCCAGCTGTGGAGAAAGGCTGTGAACAGATATGCATAGGTATGTACCAGTTATCGCTGTACTTTAGCTTTGAGCAGCTCTTATATATGTATGTTATTTTTTAAGCCTGTTTATAAACCAGATTCCTTGCTTTGTGGCTTCAGAAGCAGCAGTTTGTTCCTCTCAGATGTCTTATGCCTTTCTGAAGGCTGGAACAGTTGCTGTGAGGGATTTTCCCGGCTCCCACCTCCCCTCTCGTTCATCGATAATGCAGAGAAGAACCCAAGCCGGTCTGAGACACAAACGCACAGTGCCTGTCAAAAGAAAAAAAAAATCCTGTAACTTTGCAAATAAAGGCATATGGGCAGCGTTTACCTGCCGTGCGGTCTGTGTCTGCCCCGTGCGGCTTCCCACAGCCCGGGAACAACCCAGGAGTGGGAACAACCTGGGAACAACCCATGTCGCGTCCGTGATGATGGGTGTGAGCGGCGGCAGGGACGGGGAGGGGGCGGGGTGGGAGATCGGGATCCGGCGGTGGCTGCCCCAGCGCACACCAGAGCTGTGCAGTGCACGTCCAGACCACCCCGGTTTCTCCCGGCGGCCGCGGTGCCCCCGAGGGCCGGGAGGTGGCAGTGCTGCCCCGGGCCGGGCACACGGTCAGGCAGAGGCTCGTCCGGACGCCGGGGTTTGTCCGAGCTATCGGCCCCGTCCCTGCCTGGTGTCCGGGCCGTGCTGGTTGGGGGATTGTGCCCGTCCCGCCCCCACCGCCCCCCGCCCCTGCTCCCGTTTGCAGCTGGGGAAGGACCACCTCAGAATCAATCAGAATCAATCTGTCTGGGTCAGAAGGGACCCGAAGGATCATGGAGTTCCAATCCCCCCGCCACCGCCAGGGCCAGTGCCCTGGGCCCCATCCAACCTGGTCTTGAACACCTCCAGGGTTGGGGCTTCCACCACCTCTCTGGGCAGCCTGTTCCAGCACCTCACCACTCTTTCCATCAAGAACTTCCCCCTGATATCCCCTCTAGCTTAAAACCTGTCCGCTTTGTCCCATTATCTACCCTTGTAAAAATCCAACTCGCCTCCTGTCTATACGCTCCCTTTAAGTACTGGAAGGCTCCAATGAGGTTCATTAAAATGAACAAAACATCCCACCACGTGGCTCCATCACAGATCCTCTTTAGAACAGGGGAATGAAGAGCTTTGTGCCCCCCACATCTGACTTCTGGGCAGTGACTCCTGTTCATGGAGCTGGAGAGTGAAGAAACACCTTCCCTTGCTGTGCCTGCCCAGGGCCAGAAGCCTCTGGAGCCCCAGCACCCTGTCCCCAGGAGGGACAGCCCCACCACCCTGAGGGCCAGTGTGCTGAGGCTCCTTTGGGTCCGCACTTGGTTCTCTTCACTGACCTTAAAAAAACACAATTTTTTTTCTTTGCCAAGTATTAAACTGAAAAACTGCAAAAGCAGCAGGTGGGCAGGACTCCGCCGTGGGATGTCTCAAGTCAGCTTGTGCTCTCCCTACATTGCTTCAAGCCCATGGAAGCAGTCACACTCTTCCCGCAAGCGGCATGAGACCCTGCAGCCCCACGGATAAGCCTTAAGCACTCTTGGGACCCTGCATCACTTACTGCCATGGTGGGACTCGGGGCATGGGGCTGCCATCTCCTGCATGTCAGCCCACGGACCTGCCATGAGCAATGCTCTCCAGTCACAGCCTGGCAAAGGTGGTGATGTGGGGATATACTGCTCTGAGAGATGACCCAGGGCTGGTGTCCCTTTTAGATTGGCAAGTGTTCTCTTTCTGCTTCTCACCCTCAGGGGACCAGTCTTGCATGGCTCCTGCTCTTCTCCAGGATAAAACCACACTTCCACTCCCAAAAAGTCAGAGAGAACGGGAGAGAGGCTGCTGGTGCCGCTTTAAACAGAGATACCTGTGACGGGGGCTCCCGAATAAATCCCACCCAGGACAGCACCAGAGGAAGCTCTAAGAAATGCAAGTCTTGAACCATGCCAGCTCATCCCACTGCCTGCCTGGGGCTGGTGACTTCTGTTAGCTGGGACTATGTGGCTCCTGCCATTTGTTTGGTGTGTGTTAATATTGTCAGTCCTGTGAGATCCAGGGTCAGCTCCCTCCCTATTGCCAGGGTGTTCAACCACACCGTGCCTGACGTAAAAATCTTACACTTTAAGCCACCTGGGAAAAGGAACACAAGAGGAATTGGAGGCACAAAACTATTTACTTGAACTGCTGGCCAGAGGCAGAAAACAAAAAGCAAATTCTTTTGTTTCTACCGACTGACCTCCCTCCCCATCAGAACGTGCTTGTGCTCTGAGGTGTTTTATGTGTTGCTTTCTGTGATGGGAACCTGGGGACTTCTGTGGGCACACACACACAGAGCTACTTGTCTTGCAGAAGTGGGGCTTGCTCAGATTTTGCTGCTGAGCAGGTATCCTCATCCTGCTTTGTCTGGATGACCCTCATGGGGAGAGGATCCAGCACACACAAGTTACAGGTTTGGTCTTGACTTGTGTCCCATCACTTCTAGATGTGGGGCTGGTGCACCCCACATATCTCCCAGTGCCTGTCTCTTTGCAGAAGGTTCGCCCTTTCTGCTGTGCTTTCATACTTGTAACTCTTGCCCTGCATTGCTCCCATGGTTTCCCCAGTACCAGGGGCACCTCTACACTGGTTTGGCTTCGTTTTAGCCCTACTGTAACCAAACTCATGAGAACACTCACCCCTTAAGAAGCATCTTTTATGTGACATGCAGGCACAACCGGAACAAAACACAGCGCCGTGGCACTGATCACTAAGGGGACATCTCCTGAACAACTGCATGCCAGCACGGTCCAGCCCATGGCACTGGTCCCACGTGCAGGGCAGATTGGTGTCCCTCTATCCTTTGCACCCAAGAGTAAAGCAGGCCTGGGGCTGCACTTGCCACAGGTAGGAGAAGCAGGGACAACGGCAGTGTCTTTGCTCTTGCAAATAAACCTAGCCCAGCAGGGACTGCATCCCTGGAGAGAGGCTAGCAGGGGAATGAGGGGTCTGGCTGAGGTTTTGGTGGGGCAGGTTGTGGTGTGCTGAGCAGGGAGCCTGCCAGGGTACTCACACAACATCTCTGCAGGGGTGGTGGTTGCTGGCCGCTGCTGCTGTCCCTGCCAGCTCCTGCCCTCCATGCTGCCCAGGCTGGCTGCTCTGCAGTGGGCAGCCCTCTGAACAACCTGAAATTCAGCCTGAAATTCGGTGTTCATCTGGCTGGCTTGACCAAGACCCATCTCTGAGGAACCTGCAACCCTCTTCTTTGTTGCTAGTGGTGAGGAGCCCATTTACACTAGCTACCTGCTATTCTGTACCAGCCGTGGACAATCTGCCCTGGTGGGTTTGGGAGTGGGGAGAATGGAGCCAGGGGGCTGAGCTGTGCAAAGCAGAAACAGCCACCTTCTAAAATCAGACCTCTGGGAAATTTGTTTCCTAGAACAAACCTTTCCCATTTGTGGGGAAGAAACAGAGAGTCTTTGGAGTCAGACTTAGCTTTTAATTTCACTTTATTCTGAGCTCGAGTGGCTCAGTGGGCTTGGAGGCAACTGAAGGTGCATCAGCACCCAGCCACTTCATGCCCGTGCCCCGGGGGAGCCACGGGCTCCAGGTGGGTGGCAAAGCCCTGCACAACGCCTCATCATACAGCAGCATCATACCTGGCAAGACCATGAGAGAGCTGCTGTCACTCTGAGCCCCAAATGTAGGGCTGCTCAGGCCCTGGTGGAAGGGGTGTCTCTGACATTAACCAGCTCCTGTGGCACTCAGAGCAATGTGGGCCACTTGGAGGGGTGGGCAGCAGAGCCAGCTTAGCTGTGTCCCTCCTGGGGAACAAACACCCAGCAGTTTAAAATACTAATCTTCAGAATAACATCTTGGTGAGAAAACATCAGACCACGTTGGTTTTTATGTGTTTTCACACAGCGAAGGGGAACTTGGAAGCTGCTGGGGATAGGCAGCAGGCAGCAAACCCCTCCCATGAAGGCAGCTCCTTATCAATCAGCAAGTACCACTGCTGCCAGAACTCCCAGTGCTGAGGGCTGGTGAATAAACGCATCCCTGCTGGTACCAGTGCTGTCCCCTGCTGCAGGGGACACTGTTTCGGCCTTCCCAGAGGGTTCAGCCTGGAGGGAACTCTGTTCCCCCTGGCTTGACCAACCTCATCAGGCAGGACAGAGCAGGAAAGGGAGCCAAGTGAGTAGGTGCCTCAACCCAAGTCTCTGTGCAAAGTTGTGATGCCACTTTTTAGTGGGTGGATGCTCCCGCTGACACACCTGCACTTCTGGGGACACCCTTGTGCCCCAGACACGGGCAAGCACTCCTACTGGGCTCACACTTCACAGGGCTGTGGCTTTCCTTTGCAAACGAGCTCCAAAGCAGCCCATGGCTGTGACACTCCGTTCTTGAGACAGGCACTGCTTTCTCATAGCTCCATTCATACCTGAATACATATTTGGACTGCAGGACTTGAAGACATTGAGATATGAGAGATGTACATACTTTGCAATCCTTTGCATGGATTTTTAAAATAATGTTTTTCTCCTTTTGTTTAGGTTAGAATATAGAAAATTGAAGAATATAACTGAAATTACATGTTTCTAAATATCTGTTTCTAAATTACATGATACCCAGGTGGAGTATCTCCGTGTCCCTGCATGGTCACCAGTGAGAGATGCCTGCAGGCAAAGCCCAGCTCATCATTGCGAAGGTGCCTGTGTACCAGGACTGACTGCAGCCTTCTCTCTGGTGATGTCCACAGGTGTAGCAGCAGCCAACAGCCTGAAATCTCCCAGATGGCCTCATGCAAAACACCCGACTGCACTGATTGCTTCAGATCATTCCTAAAAGGTCTCAGCTGCTCCCCATTCATGTGGGGAGGGTGTGGTTTTGGGTGGCTTTTAGTGGAAGCTGCTGTAAGGTTGAGTGTGCTTTGGTGCTGAGTGTTGGATCTGGGAAGGTGAGCTTGGTTTGGAGATGGAGTCTGTGTTTCTGGGGTGGGTGGAGGTGGAGAAAGCTTTGCTTGGAGGGCTGCAGGTGGAAGGGCGGGGGGGGTATATGTTGTGTGGTGTTTTTTTGGAAGGAATAGGGATGTTTCTTGGTAGCCCATGGCTGTGCTGCAGTTGGGTGAGCAGAGGAGCTGCAGTGGGGACTGTAACTGTGCTGTGAGGTCATGTGGGCAGGTTCTGCTTTTGGGGGCTGAGCCATGTTTGGACCTGAAATCCAGGTGAGGTGTGTGTGGTGGCCATGGGCCTCCATGGCCCTCAGAGGGGGGAGCATGTTTTGGGAGAGGTGGGTGGCCAGGTAAGGACTCCACCCAGGGATGCAGTGTGGGGTTTTGGGCAGGGCAGTTGTGGAGTTTGGCTGTGTGCTGGGTCTGAGGGGCAGGAGTAGCATCAGTCTGGATTCTGCCCACCTGTGGGGTGCTTGAGAAGGGCAGAGCAGGGCTGTGTTGGGCATTTGCAACTCTTCAGAGGCTTGAGGTTTTCTAGCTGCTGCCTGCTCGCAATGGCTAGTGTGTTGTGAGGCAAGCAGCCAGGGGAGCGTGCTGGTCACCCCAGGTTTCTGTGTGATGGTGCTCATAGAACAGGGGTTTTCATGCCTGCTCTAGCAGAGCTGGCGGTGCTGCCTGTTTGAGGAGCCACAGAAGCTGCAGTATGTACTCATCACCTCTTGTCTCTCTGCCTCTCTTTATCCCCTGGAAACCTGCTGGGTTTCTGCCTGATGATACCAGAGCACTTCCAGGGATGTGGGTGTCAACAGCCTGCAGGGCTCATAAAATGCCAGAGGTGTTTGTCACTCTGGATTAATGAAGGGCTTGTTCTCCTGAGGGTGCTTGGGTGAGCATAAGGCACAAGGCTTTTTCTCTGTGGCTTATCTCTCTTTGCTAAGCTCCAGTTTTTGACTTTCCATTACTGTGACTTTTATTTTTTAAAAAACTTTCCCTTCCCTTCTGAAATGGTTGCGTTAGCAGAGCTTTAAAGAAATTCCTTCAAGATAATTATCCGATCTCTCTAGTGGATTTGCCCCATGATGCTATGTCTCTGCAGGTGTATTAATAGTATCATAATATTATATATCAGTTTCCATCCCAAAATGCCTCACATGCTGAGGGGCGAAGCCTAAATAGAAAGATGTGGAAGTGAAATGGAACTTCCTACCTCGCCTACCACACTGCTCAGTCATGAGGTGCAAGAGGAGCCTTTTTGCTGGTCCTGCACTGAGCATTAGTTTAGCCCCCAAGTCCCACTGAAGCCCCCTGTGCTCAGAGCTGAGCCCTGGTTCACCCTGCCTTGCAGCTGGGCAGCCCCATGATGTGCTGCTCTGTTATGGAGGCTGGTCCTCGGTGTCCTTGCACCGGTTTGAGCAGCAGCAGCTGGTGGCTGGTCGTGGGCTGCAGGGTGTGTAAGGGACTTTGCAGTCCTACTCTAGCACAGAGGAACATACACAGAATTTACTCCCTGCAGTCTGTCACCACCTGTGACTGTGTTACAGCTCTCTGAAGAGTTGGTGTTTTGAGGGCGAGAGGTTGGCCTCCCCCTGGCAGGGCACCCCAGGGCAGCTGAACCTCCCCCCCACACCCCTCCCAAATGCTGCCTGGGCTAGAAATGGGGTGATGACCACAGCCCTGCTTCCCTGCAGGCTGGGCTGGGGGCAGAGGGGTCTCTTAACCAGAACACACTTGATGTTAGACAAGCTGCTTGTCTAAACCCATGGTGGCAAGGAGCCTCTGACAGAGATAAGGCATCAGAGTAGGGCCAGGCAGGATCCCTGTGCTGACGTCTGGGATCTGAACTGCTGCTGGTCAGAGGAATAAGCAATCAATTGGAAACTTTTGATGCCCACTTGTCTGAAGGACACCGAGGGAAGCCCTGGCAGGTCTAGCTGGGATCCCCCACACCTTTCCTTCCATGCTCTCCCACCTGTAGGGGCTTTGAGGAGGGAGCAGAGCAGCAGCAGGAGCTCTGGGGTGTTGCGTGTTGAGGGGAATGCAGCACATGGACAGTAAAAATGTGCAGTTTTGGTTTGAAGGTCGTTAACCCTGCTGGCCCTTGCACCAGAGCTATTTCATGGGGCAGACCCATTTTGATCTGGGACTGGTGGGGTTTCTCCAGGCTGCAAAAAGAGACTCTGCATTTTATCCCATCTGTCCAGCAATAGAATATATTTAAATTAAAAAAAAAAGAAGAAAAGAAAAAGATGCACAGTATCAAAACACAGCAAGTCACAATCCACTACTTGGTGATATCAATAGGCATACAGATAGTCTTCTGCTGCCCCTTGGTTGGGGCTCTGGCACCAAAATGAGGGTGGGCCAACCACTGGAGTGCAAATGGCATAGGTGGGCACAGGCCTGTTGCCTCCTTCCTAGGCTGGAAAAACCCAATACACTCAAGCATGGCCAAAACCAAGGAAAACATGGATTTGAGTCAGCAGCAGACAAGTTATACCCCTCCCAGGCTGTGCAGTGGTGACCATGTTTGTATGTGTGTGGTGGGAGAAGGGAGTTCAGGGTGGGTTTGCATTCCAGATGTTTGGGAGAGTGTTGCGATCGCATCTGGGCAGCATTGGTAGGGGCAAGACCATTTCTATCCCAAGCCTAAATCGGCTGTTCCTTATGACCTGCCCGATGGCTACCACCTTAGAGCTGGGAGGTGAGCTGAGGTACTCTTGCCTTGTTGTTTGTTGGTCCTCAAGTCTGTGTGGATCCCTTGCACCCTGCTGCACCTTTTTGGTGGAAGGGATGGGAGGTGTTGCTGCCCCCTGTCCAGGGTATGTGTGGAGGGGAAGCAGGACTGAATTTTATCCCAACTCTATTTATGAATACAGATGAGGAGGAAGGATGGCTTGTGGGTGGTAGAGACTTCTGCAAGACTTGCTGTAACCAAGTGTGGTTTCAGCTGGTGCTGCTGTTACCTGGGGTTTCGCAGCACGCTGGTCCCACAGGGAGATGGGAATGCTGAGTGTCAGTTTGGAAGTTGTGGCACTACCCGAAAGTGTGGGGTGTGTGTGGGCACAGAGCAAAGCCAGCTAAGAAGTACTGGGGGTTTGGGGGAGGGTGTGTTACTGTACTGTGGTTTGGAAGCACATTGGGGAAGGTGTTGCTTGTGACTGAGATGAACATCATGGATCTATCCAAACGTGTAACTCTGCTTGTGTATGGACTTTAAATGTCACTGAAGTCTTGGTGGTGTCTCATAGGGGATTCAGTTTGGGTTGAAGAGAAACAAAATACACTCTGTCTGGAGCATGCACACCTACATGGAATGCAGGACTAACCCAAAATAACTAGGAGGCAAAAGTGGAGTGAAAGCAGCCCCCTGAAGAATCATGAGACCATGACTGTTCAGGTTCCTGTCCACAGAGGTTGGCACAGTACCCCAGGCATCATGGTGAAGCTATGCTGAGGGGTGATTTCCAGCAGAATGGGAAGCTCTTTAATAAAAGGTGTGACAGTTGATGTAGGAAGGGAGGAACGTACAGCCTCGTCTTGGGATGCTCAGGATGCGGCACAGACAGGGGTGAGAGATGCCAACCCTCTGCAGCAAGCATGGGCAGGCAGTCAAATGGCTGTGAGGGTGGGGGCTATCCACCAGAGCGCCTTTTCCACAGTAAGTGTGGATTTGGCAACACCAATAAACTCAGAAAAACCATTAAGGTGCTCTTCATTGAAATGGTTGGGCTGGCCCAGGGTGAAACTGGCTCATGATTGGCCACAAATTTCAAATAGACATTTGGTTTGGTCCCTACCTGGAAGTGCTTTCCACACAGTCATAAATCAGCTGTTCAGTTTGGCAGACTTCAAGTCCCAAGGAACTTTCATTAAAGCCTTTTTTTAATGAGAAACTTGATTTTTCATGCTCAGGAAAGAGCAGCAGAAAATACCGCATCACTGGTCGGTGGGGGTGAAGCAGTCACATTTATTCTTCATTACCTACTGTTGCTCACTAGCTGTGAAACTGGCACCTGAAACACCTATATTGGCGAAGCAGAAGGTGATACCGGGATAGCCTGGTGCCATGTGCCTGCAACCGGCCTGAGCACTCGCTGGCTGCACCGGCAAGGAGGCGGGGGTCAGGTAGCAGCACTGCAGCATGGCGAGGGCTGGTGGGTCGGGTCGGCACAGCGTGGCTCCTGCAAGTGAGGGGGAGCGTTATCCAGCCCTGGTGTCTGTGGGTATCTGGAGTGGGTGGGCTCCCTCTGCAGCACTCCAGAAAGAGATGTAAAAGCGCTGGGTGGTTAATTTGGTCCTAAGGAGAAACACAAGCATTGCTGATGGTGGGGGGGAAGCACCAAGGTAGTACTTGTACCTGTGTCTTCACTGTGTGGCTCTTTTCACCAGTGAGTGGATTGTGGCCACCATCCCCATACCTCGAGCTTCCCCACTGCAGGCTCCCTGGGAGACCCTTAAGGGGATGGGCTCCACCTGGTCTGTCCCTGGCACAAGGCTCTCCTCTCATGAGAGGAGGAAAAGCAAGCCAGAGGAAGGTGTGACACTAAGGATGGGACTGAACAGACCATCCTTGTGGCCATTGAGGCTTGAAATCACAACTGTCCCCTCTGGTTTCCCCAGCCCTGTAGCTTAGTCTCCAAGCTCTCTGTGGGCCATGGCTCCCCCACCACCTGCCATGGGGAGAACTGAAACCAGACTCAGGGGTTTGCCACTGCTCAAGTGCATACTGCTGGTCGGGGGAGTTTGGGGTGATGGTTTTACTAAGGACTGTTGGAAAAAGCAGAGGTTTTTATTCTCATTGCTACAGTAGGGCAGCTTGAGGGAAACTCTTGCTCCACAGTAGCAAGGCCAATCTATAAAGTTGCTCCTGTCTTAAAGCAGAGAGAGGGAATCTGTCTGGTCCCAATTAAAAGTGATTAAGGAAATCTGCAAAGCAGACAGAAATAAGGTTGGGGTTTTTTTTTCCCTTCTGTGTCCTTTGGATGGATTTCGGAGCCTCCAAAGTGGTGTGTTGGCTGTTTTCTTGGCTTCACTAGTTTGATAGGTCAAAAATAACAAAAACAAAAAAAAGGAAGTATAGAGCATAATCCAAAAATAAATTATAAATCACACACCTCTGCTGTGCACTATTGCTGGTGCCAAACTCCCCCATGCAATAAATACAGCCAAGCACACAGAACTGCCTGGAAACCCCTGGCAGCCCTGGGAAGGGCAGCATTTCCATACAAGCCCTTAGCTGACTAACTGCCTGCTTGCTCCTGCCTAGGACACTATTTACTCTGTATTTCCCCAAGTGGGAAAAGGAGAGTTGCTTCTCTGTCTCACTGTAAATGCTCAAGAAATGGTCAAAGCGAGCTGCAGCTGTTGAACATCATGATCAGAAATCCTCGTAGTGACTGCTGTGGCAATACTAATCTCAAGGAGCTCGTCTTGTGACTTTAACACAGGTGTCTGATGGCTCTTGTGTTTCATCTCTCCACCCCTGAGCTACTAGGCATCATTTTTTTCCAAGCACTGCTGTTTCACAAGCCTCTCCCCAGCAAAGCAAGGTAACAATGCCTTGCTGTGGTGCAGCATCACAACTGTGCTGCTTTTCCCCTTGTGCGCTTGGGTTAATGAGAAGCACTCAGTGGTGTTTTTCCTACAGAGAAACCCACTCCACTGCTGCCTGTGTTATGTGGCTCACGTGTCTCTCAAAGTCAATGGGTCTCATCCATCTTCCTCTAAAATTACTAACAAGCACCTTTCCCGTCTGCACCACGCGATGGTCTTTGCATTCTGGGGAGCAGCCTGAAGCTGAGCTCCACACCCCATTTGGCTAGAGGGCAGTGGCTCAGTACTCACTCCTGGCTTGCACACATAGCAGCGTGAGCTGCTGCTGAGGGTGCAAAGCAAGAGATGCATGGCAGGAGTCACTTCGTGGTTCTGCAGTGGGCTTGGAGTCGGGTAACTGAACACTGTACACTGCTCTTCCTCAGCTGTACAACAGGGGTAGCAATGTCTCTCTAGCATCTATAGATCCAGGAGGTTACCGCTAATATTTGGTTCAGACCTGTGAAATACTGCTATAAACATCATCTGAAGAGTCTTCCACAAACTTGGTTCCGGTTGATTTGTTTCCTCTCTTCTACAGGCAAAGAGCTGGTTTAAACATGTGTCTCCTGCAAATTAGAGGTATTGTAGGACATGTGCTCGGTGGCGCCTGCACAGTTGTGCAGGTGTTCTGCTGAGTGTCTTGGCTCAGGCACGCCATGCTCTGACATGGGGTAGTCCTCAACACCTGCATAAAGGGGGTGTCTGCACAGCTACTGCCCTAGCTAAAGTCTGGCTTGGTAAAATATACAAGTTGCTCGTGTTAAAAATTTGCATCCTGATTGTATGGATTTTGTTTGCGCTTCTGATCTAAGCTGCTGAGATCGTGAAAGCACTTGAGCTGATGGTCTCTTTAGTGAGGTCACCCCTCAGTCTCCTCCAGGCTAATGTCTATAAATATGTACAGGGTGAGTGTCAGGAGGACAGAGCCAGGCTCTTATTAGTGATGACCAGTGATAGGACAAGGGGCAATGGGGCCAAGCTGGAACATAGGAAGTTCTATCTGAATATAAGGAAAAACTATTTCACTGTGAGGGTGATGGAGCACTGGGAGAGGCTGCCCAGAGAGGTTGTGGTGTCTCCTTCTCTGGAGACATTCAAGACCAATCTGGTCTTGTTCTTGTGTGATTAAATCTTGGTCATCCTGCCCTGACAGGCAGTTGGGCTAGATGATCTTTCGGGCTCCCTTCCAATTCCTGATGTTCTGTGATTCTAACAGTCTCCTGGCTTGCAGCGCAGACTGGTGCTCCCAAGGCTCCTGACTCTCAACCCCTTCCTCCCACTCGTGCAGCCCAAAGCTTTCTATAGCATACAGTTGTCAATGGGCAGGGTGAAAAATGTTTGTCATCAGCTCTGATGCCCATACTGGATAACCATGGTTGGCTTAGGTCCTGCTCCACTACAAGCCAGCTGGGACTGTGCCTTGTACGTTGGCATTGGTTAGCCCTGGAGCTGGGAGAGGCCCAAGGGTGTGGGTCACAGCACAGTGTGGACATTGGGCAGGTAGGAAACTTCACAGGAGAGTGGTTTGCCCCGCATTAAAGCCAGCAGGTCTCTAGTTGTCAGGAGAGCACCTGGGCCTACAGCGAGGCCAGCCTGTGCTTCCTGGCAGCGTAAACACTGGAGGAGCTTCCAGCCCCACCACCTCCCCGAGGGACCACTGACAGGCACCCTGGCCAGTGTAGGGCTCTCCTCCACACTCGGCAGCCAGCTGCCTGCTTCGTATATCCCTACAGTGCCTCTGAGGGTTCAACAGGCAGTGTGCAGCCAGGGGCTTCACAGCTGGGCGGGTGTTTCTGTGCTTTCTGTCTGCAGGCGATCAGACAAGGAGACACATGTGCTCAGGGAGTGCTTGCCACTGTCCTGCTTCTCTTTGCAACAGGGGTTATCTCAGCTGGCAGGATCTGCTTGGCATGGGCATGAAAACGTGCCTTAAAGAGAATCACCATGCTAGAAGAGTCCTGGAGCTTGTAGAGCAATGAGGTTCAGCTGCCATCCCCTCACCCACCAACTGGGTAAAGCAGGTCCCAGCTCCATCACTTGGGGGGCTCCTAGTTTTGGCAGAAGGTCTGTGAGACTCTCACTGGAAGGACCCTCCCCAGGGGAGAGCAATAACCCTGTTTAGCTTTCCTTCAGCAGGGCTCCTCCCAACGCCTCTTTTGGAGAGGAAAAGCAGGCAGGTGCTTCCACGAGGACCATCCCAGCCAAACTACTCTCACCCTGCCCAAACACCAGCCAGGATCAGAGGGATCACTCTTCCCAGATGCCCAGTTTTGCTGTGCGCATCATGGGTTCAAACCACAAAAACACAGCCCTGCCCCATTTGGCTATGGACTTTCTGACTGCTATCAAGCACCTGGTTAGCACCTTCAGCTTTGGGAACTTACCCTGGGGAAGTGGAGCAGGGATGTTGCTTCAGCCAGGAGCACACGCTGTGCTGTAAGGGGATCTGTTTCCAAAGCACAGAGATGCTTCCAGCAAGGCCATTCCAAGGGGAGAGGGAGAAAAACCTTGGGGTTTGGGGTTTTTTTTTCCTTTTTTTTTTTTTTTTTCTCTCCCAATATTGTTTTAGTCTAGTTTTGATGGCACGTGACTGCGCCACCACCCTAGAGGCAAGGCGTAGTAGGACACTGGTCTCTTGCTAGATAAACTCTACCCGGGGACTGGTGAGAGGTCGGGACTTCACGTGGTGCCAGTGGATAGAAGCAGGGGATGGCCGCAGTCAGTTCAGCAGTACGATTTACAGCAAGCACATTTCTCAAGACGTCTTCAAAGACAGCTTCATTGAGCATTGTATATACACAGAGAGCAGAAGAGCCTTGGGCTAAGCCCTCTGCTACTGAAAAGCAGTCAAAGATGGGCTCTCAGGATGGGGGGTTGGAAAAAGTACCACTTGTTTGCTTTTACATACTGTACGTATATCTGTTAATATCTCCTTGGCATCTGAGGTTCACAGCTGTTTTCCTTGAATGGTGAGTGTAAAAAGGAGGTGAAACATCTTCAGGTACTTCCCCTGGGAGAAGAGAGGAAGCAGTATCTCCAGCTCCCCTGGCTCAGCTGCCTGCCCAGGTGCCACCTTCGCCAGAGGTGTCTCCTTCTCCTGGCACCTTCCTCCTCCTCATCAGCCACCCACTGTGTGACGACCTGGGCCAGTCCTAACCCATGCTGTGCTTGCCCCATCTCCGCTGCTCAACGGGATCAGTGCAAGTCTCCGTCGGCCGCTCTGCACCTCCGCTCTGCTGGGTGGGCAGATGAACCAGGTTTGAACAGAAGGAGACAAAACAAAAGGAAGAAGAAGAAAGACAAAGGGTAATGAAAAGGTCCATGGCCCACAGCTGCCAAAGGAAATCTCTCGACGTGTTTCTCTGACCATACTTGTCCCAGCCACTACAGCTGCTGTGGGATCCCCTGTTCCTTGTAGCCTGTGAGGAGGGAGGGGAAGGGAACATGATTAGTGTTAATCCCTAAAGAGGACTCAGTGAGGCTCAAGTGAGTGTTGAGCCTGGTTTACCAGGAGCAGCAAACCACACGGGAGAGAACAGGTGGGCTGCAAGGATCCCCCTGTCACTGCTGGGCTGCCCCAGGGCAGGCTCAGCCCAGGCAGCTGCCCTGCTTTGTTTCAGCCATCACCTGCCCAGAGCAGCCACCCTCCCAGGCCTTGCTGCTGCAGAGCCTGCCTGCTGCTGGGCCCAGCTTGGCACGTCTGCTTGAAGAGCTTAGAAAGTGCTGGCGGCCACAAGTGCTGCCTTTAGGGACACATCTTCTGCCTGAATTGTTTTGTGTCGGAGCGAGGTCTCCTGCAGCGTGGGGGAAATGTATGGCCCCACGCACCACTGCAGAGCCACCACTGTGCCCAGGCACTGGCCTGGCAGCTTGATGGTCATGTGCTCAACACACAATGGCGTTTCTACTTGCAACCTCATCTGAGCCTTGTCTTTCCAGAGGACTGCCAGGTAGGAGGAGGCTGGTTACCTCTATCCACCTCTTAGTTCCCGTGCTGTTTGTTGCTAACAGATCTTCAGCAGCACCTGATTCACAGAGGTGCAGAGGTATCTCATGGAGGAGAAGGGGGTTGGTGTATTAAATCGCAGATTGATGTATCAGAGCTCAAACATGGACCTCAGGATGTCCCCATGGGTCCTTTCCCTAATGAGATTCTCACTGTCACCTTATGCGCTTGCTTTGATCCAGACCCCCAGAATTACAAGTCTTTCTGTCAGGGCACAGCAGATGTCTGGTGGGACTGGAGGGGAAAAAAAGGGCTAATGCAGCATGTCCTGCTGCTGCAGGGGCTCACTTCATCGGCTGTCCTTTACATAGTGGTTATGGGGAGGAGGCACATCTCAGAGGGAAGGGCTCCTTCCTCCAGGGGTCTGGGGCAGGGAAGGGTGGTGGGAGAGCATCCACAGCTCTTGTGCTGACTCAGGATAGCCACAAAAATGTGGGGAGTGAGGGTCTTAATGCTCTTCTAGGTGGTTGCAAGGATAGCACAAGAAGCTTCACCTGCTTTCTTTGTAGGAGAAGCTGGGATTGTTACTACAACAGTGCCAATGCAGAAGTTCAACCCTTTTAAAGGAGCAAACGAAGTGTCCTTGCCTGCACTAGTGAGCAGCTTTCAACTGAGAATGTTTTAAATGTCTGAAGGTTTTGTCCTTTATTTGAATGCCAAAAGTAACCTGTCACTTCTATAGTTTGAATTTTAAATTAGTCTGAAATTTCACATCTCAGAAGAACACTTAACTCTTCAAACACTTGTCCACTGATGCTTTTAAGTACTTGTTGCCAGCCCTTGTGTCAGGCTTTTGGAAGTCTCTCATAGCTGAGTGCAAAAGGCCAGCAGGTGCCACAGCCCTTGTCTTCAAGGGACACTTTGCTGAACTAAGGGTTGGCCCCAGCAAATGAACCTGGGGGTACTTTGGGAAAATGCACCTGCTTACCCAGCCTCAGCAGCCAGAGCCTCCTGCTGCTAAACAAGCACAAGAAATAGAGGGGGAGACAAATGACGCTTATCTGCACATGCTACCCTGCACAGCTCTACTGCCTGCCGTGTGCAGCTCGACAAAAGACTTTCACCTCTTTCAAACAGCTTTTTGTAAGGTGTAGAGAAGGATGATTTCTTATGCATTTATGTTCTAAGCATGAGTCAGCCATGAAGGCAAGATGAGCTGGTTGGAAACCCGGAATATGACCTTGTCTACAGCATCAGTTTAACTTGTTTTGAGAGAAGAGTAAAATAAAAAAGCCAGTCCCTTAACCACAGGGACCAGAGTGTCAGGACCTGCCATAAATCCTTAGCTAAAGGCAGCGAGCCAGGTTATGCTCACAGCAGCTTGGTTGTGTAGCTATGCCTTTTATTAAGATGTAATAGAAATCCTGTCAGTTTTGAAGTTGGCTGGAAGCCAGGTACAGTGGGCAAGCCTTTATCTTTCTGTACATGACCTGATTCAGCCAAAAGATGACCTGTGTTAAGCTCAACTTGTTTGTTAAGATACTTCAGACTTAACTTACAAAATAGCTTATATATGAAAAGAGTTACTGTGTTTCTTGCCTAGGAATAGGTGTTCTGTACGAAGCAGCTTTACGTTGGTACACCTGCAATAGGGTTACAGTGTTGTTCTGTAAAGCAGGCAGCGCTGGGGTCACGATTAAGTTGGTCTGAGTGTTCTGCACACAAACTCACTGTTTTAATCAGGTTTGCTTGAAATTGCACCACTTCTGTAACCACTGCAAGTGAGACTGAGGCAAAAGCAAACCAATCTGTGCACAGGCTTGTGGAGAGGGCCGTCGCAGGATGCTCTCCAGGCTGAACTTGGTCCCTGCCTGGTTCCAAGGGTGCCCTTGGGGCTTTGAAATGCTGGGTGGAGAACATGTCCCCAGGCTTGGGCAGTCACAGGACAAACACAGACAGACTGACAAGTGTACATACAGGTACATGGCTGGACTTGGGCTGAGGGCAGGCAGCACTGGCCAAAGCGAATCCCAAGTGTCTTGCCCCAGTCGAGCACTCGTCGCTCTCTGTGGGGAGCTGCTGCAGGGTATGAGGTGGAGGAGGAGGAAGAACAGAAGCAAACTTACCTTGTGAGACTTTGATGGTGAACAAAAGGAGGCAAAGGAACATGAAAGAAAGAGAGAGGGAGAAATGTAACTGTAGACAATATATCCAAAACACATGGCGAACCAGAAAAGAATGAATAAATTGGGGCTGCGGAGTAAACGGAGAACTGCTGCTCTACCCTCAACCATTCACACTGGGGCTAAGCAGTACCTAAATTCCTTGAAGTGAATCATTTCATTTGGGGTTCTTGTTTAAAGGGCATGGGGGAATCCTCATCTACTTTCCAGCTCACAGGACAAAGGACCAATGCTTTCCTCTGTGACGTTGCTGTTTGGCTGGTTGGACCGGAGGGGAACCACTGGAGAAAAGCGGCAGCCGAGCTGTCAAAGCGTAACAAATGGCACATGCCATGCTGTTTGTGGTCTGAGAGCTGGGCAACTGGCAGCTTTTTTGGGCAGTTCTGCTGCCAAGCTCACTTGTGCCCACAGGCAACTCGCATCCATGGCAGCCTCAGGCCAGCTGGGTGCTGCAGGCCCTTGTGGCATTCAGCATTCTTAGACTATTTTAAGAACGTGACCTACTGTAGTATTTGGTAGGAAACTGAAAAAATTAAAAGGATATTTTGCCTACTTCCTTCAGGCATAGTTTGGGGAACATTTCTATTAGAACCTTAAAAAAAAAAAAAAAAGGTCCAAGTGGGCAGTTTGTCCTCAGAATTTCCTTTGTCTCATGAAGGGCTACCAGCTCTTTTAGGCTGTTCTCTTCTGAGTGTCTAAAGCTCTTTCTGCTCCCTTTCTTTCCCATCACAGTCGTGGTACCTGCCCTAGCAGGTAGGCTCAGCATTGCTTTCCAAAGTCCCTCGGAGCACGAGTACCGAGTAACCACATAATCTTCTGTTGCTGCTTCTGGCATGGTCTGAGCATTGTCACCAGCAAACACGTGACAAGTGGACAGCGTCATTACAGTAATTTTTTACTACTGGCTGGCAATCAGTCCCTGGGGCTCAGTTGCCCACTGCAGAAGCAGGGGCTGCAGCAGGAGTCCCCAAGATGCAGAACCATAAGCAGTCAGTGTCTTTGCTCGTTTGTAGGTGCAGCCGTGCAAGACATTAATTCAGAGGCCAGAGCCAAGCGAGGGCTTCCTTCAAAAACCCAGCCTGACCTCTTGGGCTGACTCATTAGAGGTGAAACAATGCCTAGACAGACAGTCCCTGACTTGTGTCCCCTGTGCCACTTCGGTGTGACATTACTATGTTGATCTGTGTGGTATTTCTGTCAAGAAATGGCAGTAAACCATTTATAATGAGCTCTGAGCAGCTAGGCAGCTCCTGGAAAGGCAGTTCTCTGTGTTCACCATGCATGATGTAGCTAATGAGGACGTGGGCTGCATGGGGACAAGGTGTGCATTTAGCAGGACACTTGCCCAGGAAGCCTTGGGAGGCTCAATTTCCAGTTGGTTTTGGCTAGCTAATTATCTCTGGTTTGCCTCAGCTCCTTGCCTCGCCCCCACAGCCATGACAAGAGGTTGATGACAGTGTGGCAGTGCTACCCAGCCACCACCAAGGGTGGTCAGATATTTACAAGGGGAGGGTCCAGATTATTATTTTTCTTCTCAAGAGAGTGAAGTGCTTTAACAGAATCAAAGAATCACTTGGGTTGGAAGAAAGCTTTAAGGTCATCGCGTCCAACCACAGCCTAACCCTGCCTAGGCCACCTCCAGATCATGTTCTTCAGCACATCATGTTTTAACCTTCAGCACATATTTTAACCTACCTTTGCCTTCAGACAGCAGGTAAAGCAAAGGATATTTCCCAGAGCCATATGGATACTTCAAAGAAGATATCTGTGGTGTGTAATGGGGCCAGCTGGCAATTCATCAAACATCAGTGGGTCTCTTCCCATGTCCTAACAGACATGGGTCTACCTGCTCTTGGGCTCTTCCAGTGATAGGAAGGGCAGATCCTGCCATGCCAGTTCTTCATCATTTTGACCTTATTGGAGATGAAACGTCTCCTTATTTCCACACAGGTATCTCCTGCTGATATTTAAGTTTGTCTTCAGCTAGACTGGTGCCACCCACATTCACTAGTATGCTGTACCTCCTCATTGCCTGCCCTGTCACCATCCTCTGGTCTCTCTCCAGGTTGTCCTCACGAAGTACATCCTCCCAAGCTGGCTACAAGCCTTGCTGCAGCTTTGTGTATACCAAGAAATGTGAGAGGACCAGTTAATATTCTACAAGCTCTGCCCCTACCTGCTTGGGCAGTGTTTGTTCCCACCACAGCGATGTCCTCCTGCTGGCCCCCATCCTCTTAGACACCACATGATGTGCCCTGCCTGCAGCCCACCAAAATCATATGGCACCACCGTCAGAGGGATGCAGGGAATCAGCCTGTTTCAAGATGAGGAAGACTAGAGGGGAGAAGTAGGGTCATAATTTTTTACTTTTCCCTGCCTGCATGCAGGTTCAAGTTGCAGTGGCAGACAGTTTCTGGCCAGCCCATCAAACTGTCTGCACACAAAACCCAACCAAAGGAAACTGTTTCCTGGCAGTGTTTATAAACAAAATGCCTTATTACTTCCATTTGAAACATTGTTTCCTTTTTAAGTTTGTTTTTGGGGGGTTGGTTTGTGTTTTTTTCTTTTTAAACATGGAAACAAAACATGAAAAAAACAAACCACTTCAGGTCCTGCAGGGCTGTCTCATCCAGCTGGGAGCAACTTACCACTTCTGTCTTGGTTTTGATTGAAAAATTAGTTTTTTCTTTTATTTTTCCAACAACAAGGGTGCTTTATTTAGCCATTATTTTCTCTGCTTGGTAGCAAACTTAAAACCCAGCTATCTAATGAGACAGCAAGAAACTGCCAAGGGCTGCGACTTGTCAGATGACATATAGCTGGTCAACATAAGACACGTTGACTCCTCTTACCCTTCACTACTGCTACCGGAGGTGCTGGGATGAAAAGCTGTTGCTGTGGTCGGGAACATCTTGGTCTGAGCATCTCCACCATGCTGCTCATCTGCCCTCTGCCTCTCAAACCAACAGGGTCCAGCCAGGCACGAGGAGCAGCTTCAGAGCAACAATTCCAAGCTGTCTGGTTCTCCCCAGCAACCAGACTGGAAAGCCAGTAGGACCCTCCTGAGCTCAGCCCTTCTATGCAAAGGACATACGAAAACAGGATTATGGAGAAAAGCAGGTCGTGGCTCCAGAAGTAGCTCTTTATCTGGCCAGATGCTTCTTTGCATCTTCCCACAAGTGCAGAACTGGGTCTTGCCAGACAGCAAGCCATGCATGGAGGCTGTGTCCAGCAGAGGAGTAGCGGGAGAGCATACAAACACGTACTTATGGGATCACACACAAATCAGGACGGTTCCTAAAGACACGTCACAGATGTACACCAATTCACAATTTATCCTCAGAAATAATTTGAGTCATCAAGTACATCTGAGAGGAAACTTGGCTGGTGGCTTGCAGGGAAAAACAAAAGGTAGTGGTGCCTTGGCCCTAAGGAGACCCTTGTTCTTCGCTTTTGTTCGAGTTGTGACTACCCATCATTTGGTCTGTGTGGTGACTGCCCTTAACTCAGCCTGCAAACTGAAGCTGACTCAGAAATAAGTGAGTGGTTTGGTGAGAGGGTTTAGCCCCAGGGTTTGGCAGATGAAGAGGTTTCCTGCTGGGGTTTGGGGGATGGGGGGGTTGTTGTTTTTTTGTTTTTGTGGGGTTTTTTTCCAGTTTCATCCATTTAATCTTTAGGCAGGAGCCTGGCAATTTCCTGAGACCCTTTCTCCTCTGTCATGGAGCCAGAGGTGACAAAGTGGACCCCCCTTCATTGGTCCTGCAGACTCAATCAGCAGCGTGGGTTGGAAGGGAGGCTGTCACCCTTACTCCCTGTGGTAAGCTACAGGTGCAAAACGGAGTATCCCTCTGCATCACTGAACGCTGTAGCAGATAAAGCTGCAGGGCTTGGATCCAGACTAGCAACATACAGTTAACTGGGTGATCTAAATGCTGTATGGTTACAAAAGGATTCCTTTCTTCTTCCTTTACACTGATGTTTTGGAGGGCCTGTAAAGGGCACAGGGACAATCCTTCTAGGAATAGTTAAATGGTCCTGAGCAGCCTAAGAACCTGGTGCGAAACATGAAAAAAAGCCTCTTGGTAAATGGATTCTGGGGAGCAAGGGGGGGGGGGGTGTCCAGGAAAGTTCCCAGGGCTCTTCTGGGGGCAGCTGTCCTCACATGCTTCCTGGAAGCAGAACTGCCCCACAGGTAGGTCCTGCTAAGTAGACAGATGCAGCCAGAGTTGAGAGAGGCAAAGGGCTTTCTCATTCAAACACGCATGCAAATGTGACCAGGGCAGAAGGGGCTCCAGACAGCGGAGTCCAGAGTGCTGGGCAGCCTCACCCCTTCCTGCACTTTTCATTTATAAAGGGGAGCTGAAGATCCTAACCAGTATGATGGGATTAGAGACTCTTAGATGGGTCACAGGCCACATCCCAAACACCTAGCAACAATTCCTCTGCCTACTGTGTTTCTTGTGGACTTGCAGCACCTATCCTGTGCCTTTTTGTCATCCCTACAGCACAGTTGGATGGCTTGCAGGTGCAGCAGCTGCGACCCAGCAACATGGCTATGGAGGGGAGAAGTCGGGGGGCATGAGTGCACTGTACTTACTTGCAAGAATGACCATGTCCATCCCCCAAAATATACTCATAATCCAGCCAACCATGACAATCGCCGTCAGGATCTGAATCAGAGCAGCAGCGATGTTCAGCCAGAAGACGCAGCACATGTGCCTGTCAGGGAGGTCGGTCCGGGCTCCACACAGCACGGTGAACGCAGATACAAATGTTCCTAGGCAGAAAACAGCAATAAATGCCCAGTGAAATCCATGGCTTCATGCCAGACTCCTTCCCATAGCCCCACTTCTCCCAGCATCCTGCTTCTCATGCTCCCACTGCAATGCCGAAAGGCTGGAAACACTTTACAGGAGGATAAATAGAGGCACAGCCACATCTTGAACATACTGCTGCTTCCTATTGATTTATACTGATATGTGTTCTTGAAAACTGGGACAGAAAAAAACAACCCTTTGGGTTTTGGGTCCTTCAGCCCCACACAACTGCAGCCACTTAGGCACCGCAGGCAGTTTGCAAGGGAGTGCTGGGCATCTGTTGAAATGTCTGTGGCATGTCTGGCAATCTGTCACTATTCACCAGTACTGCTTTCGAAGGGGCACACACACACCAAAAAAAGGCGGTGGTGACAAGGCACAGCTTCTTTCCATAACTCTTTACCCAGTCCTGTGTCTCAAACTGTTACTGGAGAGCATGTTTCTACCCAGCAGAAGCAGCTAGAGCAGTGCTGGAGCCAGGTGACCTGGTGTTGGCAGCCCTTGGCTCTGCTTGAGACCAACATAGCAGACTTGCAAACACCCTTCAGACATCCTAAAATATTTCAGATGAAGGACCTCATGGGTTTATGAAAGTTAAAGCCTTGAGGCAGGGGAGTAGAACTAGACCACAGCAGCCTTCACAAAGTGTCTGCCTGAATTTCAGAGCTGATGTCCACAGGGCGGCGTGGTGAGCTGAAGCCCCCAGCCTGGGGAAGCCTTGTCTGTCCAACAACCAACCTGCAGAAACACACAGCATTGGCAAAGAGCAGAAGAAAGGTTTTAATGAGCTGTATGACATACAAGTTGTTGGCTGGGAGATTCAGGCACCTGATCCAAGCATGCACTTCAACACATCTCTTGATATGAATTGTCTTTGAGTTTGGGGTGTTTTGGGGTGGGGTTTTTTTTAGGTACAGCTTTGTAAAGGTAGGTATAAAAGTGTAGTATGGATTGTACTGGATAGCATAGTTCTGTGATATGCTTTCTCTGATGAATGTCTGTAGTGCAATGTCAGTGATTTGTACACAAAATGTCCTTTTCCCTTTCAAAGGATAGAAGCCTGCAAGCAACCTGTAAGATGTGAATGGCTGAGCACAGACAACCTCTGATGCACAGAAGTGCCTTGCTGAACTTGGGGAAAGGAGAAGGTCCCTTGGTTTGGCAGGCAGGGAAGAAATATTTGTTTTACACCATTCCAGAAGACTTCACCAGACAGTGAGCAGATGGGTCTGGTTAGGAGCAAAATACCATTTCATTTTGCATTGCCAGGGTGGTGGAGAAGATAATGTCCTCCACTGCTGCTGCTTCTTCAGTGGGTCCCAAGGAGAACAGGCAGTTGAGCACTGGCTGGGGAAGGCAGGCTACTGTCTGGTTTTAATCTCACCATCCATTGCAGGCTTCAACTCCAGCTTCTTTCTAACGCTCCACCAGGTCCTAAAACTTGTCCCATTCTCCTGCCCTTGGCTCGATCTGATTTCATGTTCCCACCCGGGAAGCTGGGCACGCAGCAGCCCTGGAGCGGCACCGAGGTGGAGGGGAGTGGGTGAGCGCTGCTGGGGGTGGGAGGCAGTCCTACAGCAGAGCATCCTCAGCAGAGAGGGGCAGCATCTCCTCCTGTGTGAGAAATGCTCTCTGAGCTTCATCCTCTGAGTACTCAGCTCTCACAGACAGGGGTTTCATGCCCTTTTCTGCTGACTCAAACAGGTCTGTGCAGAAAAAAATCATTTTAATCCCATAGGATGCTGTATAAATCCCTCTGTTTCTTGTTAAAGGAAAGGCTGTCTTTGCTCTCTGCCTTTGTCTTCCATGTCTTCTGTCCTCCATGTGGGATTACATGAGATGTCTCCCTCACTTTATGCACCTATTTTTGGGTCGCTTTTTTTTTTTCCTTCTACAGTTTCTCTAAAGCAGAAGGAAGTCTGGAATATTCCCCTGTCCTTCCTGAAACTGTTCTCTGCAGTTACACCACAGCACTTGCTGAGATTCAATATGGATTGAGGCAAGCCCAGAGATGGTGTTTAATCTTCCCCCTCAGGATGCAAAATCTTGCCTTACCTTTCACTCTTCCAATATGTGTTACAAGAAAGGTCACAAATGAGCAACAATTCTTAAGCCACCACTTCAAATACTTCCAGTGAAGCTTTTAAGATTTTTTTATATCATTAGAGTGAGGTGCTGAATTAGCTAATTAATCTCCTAAACACTAGGGTGACTGAGCTAATGCCTAGTTCCATTCAGAAAGGAATAAAGCAGGCAAAGCAGGTCAGTGTCCCTCTCTGGACAGGAAACTGATACTCTGCCATCAGAGAGGTTTCAAAGAATATTTATCAGTACAGTGACAGGGCTTTTATATATATGTAAAAGCTAGGAGGAAGAACCTGGGGTTACACTCCCATGAACCCTGGCTTCTGATTCCCTGCCTAGTCATGGGAGGCAATTTATTTGCCAGTGCTGATGCATTTTCTTTATTAAACACAATTAGCTAATCTTTGGGAGGATGCTGGCATTTTTAATACAAGACTTGAAACATGCCAGCAGACATAAGATGGAATTATATGCTTTAAAATCTGAAGCAGAAGGAAGGGTCTTAAATTTATTTGCCAGGGTAGATGATTTCCCCTTTAGAAGCCATTGTAGTTACACATTGCTGAATGTGGAAGCATTTGCATCTGGAAGCAGAGAGGAGGAGGAAGAGGAGGAGGAAGGCAAGTGAAGTCTATCTGCTGATACCACCTGGCTGCCCAGAGCTGGGGCACCCAACCATTGCCCTTCCTAAGCACCCACGTGCTTGAATCCCTATAGCTTAGAAATCATAAGCACAGTACAGAAACTGCAGCTGGGATGTTGGCCAAATAAATCATCTGCCCAAAAAGGTCTCAGGCTGTGACCATAACCAGCAAACACAAACTCCAAACTCCAAACTTTGCATGAAGGGGCAAAAAGCCCCTACAGTTCTGCCAGCATATCTTGAGTTAAATAAAGGATATGAAGCATTTCTTCTATCTTCACAGGGAAGACTAGCCAAAATGCAGTCAACTCTGGTTTTGTTCCAAATTGTGAATAAATGCATCCTCTCTGGGGACAGAGGACATGTGGTGAAAATGGCCTGTGTCATGCAAAGGGTCTGTTAGTTCAGCCTAATGGGGCGTTGGACCCCATTGCAGACACCTGGCCAAGCCATGCAGCCCACTTTCTGGAGAAGTTGGGGGGAGGGGGTGAAGGTGCCACGTGCCATGAGGTCGGGTGGGAGTGGGAAGCCGACCTTGCTCTTTCAACTCATCTTGTCTCTCTCCAGGCAGTGTCGGCCAGGCAGGGCATCACATGCTGGTTTGGGCAAGGCAGGAAAGCCCCTGGGAGCCTGTGTTTGCCTGTGCTGTCAGCAGTTGGGGTATTTTTAGAGTGCACTAGGATGCATGGAAGGCTTTTTGTTTTAAACAATTAAACTCATGGAACACAACAGCTGTTATCTGTTGGATAACAGTATAAGGGGGAGACAAAGGAAGGTGTTTGCCCTCACTCTCCAATCCATTGTCATGCAGGATGAAGCCCTCCCTCCAGTGTATGCTGGCAGCCATGGCCTCACAAAGCACACTGAAACGGCATGAGAGGAGTTGCTGGAGGAAAACTCACTCCCTGGAGAGAGCTCTCCTGGTTTACTACCGCTTGAGTAGTTACTACTCCAGGATGAAGACTTAAGGTCAAGCCCACGGCCTGTCCCAAGCCATCTTCTCCATGTCATGCGTGCGCACCAGCAGCTGTGTTCAAGAATATCTTTAGCTGCACTGAGGATGTTTTTCTTTCTTGTTTTTGCAAGAAAGCCTAACCTGGGCACTCCTGCAAGAGTTTCAGCCAGATGTAGAGCTTGGCATGTTTCATGTGGAGGACCTGGCCATGAGCAAAGTTATGATGCCACCTACCCAGAAACATCAGAGTTGGGAGCCTGGTCAGAGCCAAGGTGCAACCCAGAAGGAGATGAGACATCACATACCAATAATTTGAGCATAAACCCAACTTGTTAGCAGGTTTCCCACTAGCACGATGTCTGAAACTCCACAACAGAAAGCCTTGAAGTCACAAGAAAATCCCATGTGATGAGCTTCAGGTGGAAGAATAGCAGAAGCCCAAATTATTGCAGTTAGGGTCAGCATGTGGAACAGCTGGTCAGGATCCCTACCCTACAAGAGCCAAGGAAAGGCTGGAAACACCTCTTCCTCAAGGTCATTTAAGAAGTTGCCTTGTAGTACTGTGAGTAAACGAGGTAGTGGGATAGTGCCTTCTTTCCTGCTTCCACAGGTTAAAATGGGACCTTGAGGTGACTCAGGAACTGAAGGACAGCTGCAGGTAAGCATGGGGAGGGAAACAAAACCTGGGGTGTCTGTGGGAGCAAGACAGGCTGTTGGGTTGACAGGGGAAGATGTAGTTAATGAGCATGGGGATGAGATGTGTCTGTGTAGGGGTATGTGTCAGGGGAGTGCTCTGTGTGGGGATATGTCTGACGCGTCTTTGAATCTGTTAAGTAAAATGATTACTAGCTGTCATTAAATGGTGCTGCCAGGTACAGGTGGCAGATGTTGTGGATGTGCTGAAAATTCATGAGGTGTGCTGGCTCTTGCTCCTGTGAGTCAGACTGTAGGGGATATGGATGGCTCGAGTCCTCAGTATTACAGTGAATGTGGTCAAGATGCCTTTGTCTCCTAGTCATCACGGAATCATTTGTATACTGTAGTTTGAAGTGTAAGCAGTTGTTTCAGTTGTGGAGTTTCTCATCCTTGGTATCAGTCCATATGCTAAGCTGTAGCCCTTTGGCTTTGGAGGGGGAAAGAGCTGCTAAAGCTCAGCCCAGGAAGGGCTACAGCAGTGTTTGCTTGTGCTGAAAGCCGTCTGCTTAGGTGGGTAGCACTGGGCTGCAGAGAGGGTAATACTAACAGCACAATAAAATGAAGATGCAAAGCATTCACCCGCGGGTTGATTGTCCGCTGAAGCTTCTTAAAATGGAGAATTGCCCATTTCTTTGCTTGAGAAAACAGATGCAAAGTGAAACACCCTGGCAGTGTTCTGGGAATCCTCACCAGTGTCTCCAGTCTCTCCCTGGTAGCAGGTCTCTAAGACTTAGGTTGCATCAGGGGAACCTGCTGGTACATATGTATCTCCTAAAGCCTCTGAGATAATAGTGCTTTTCCCCCAAGCCTACTGCAGCTCTCTGAGCAGAAAAGGCAGGCTCAGAACACTTGAAACACATGTGTGAGATCTACTGTGGCTCTTGCAGTTTGTGAGTGCAGCCCTCTTGTCAGGGTCTCCACCATGCCTCTTCTACCCATGGTGTCTTCAGAGAGCTGTGATTGTGGGCAGGGGCCATGCAGTGAATCTCTCTAGTTCACAGCAAATGTGGTGGCTGGAGAATGTCCTCCTGAGGGAGCTAACTTTTCTTGAGCTCTGTGGCCAGATGTTCTCCTTTGCCATGAGGTGTATTCCCACCTGGGTTCCTCAGAGGCACTCAAAACCAGCAATGGAAGACACCAGACCAGTTGCCATTTAGCTCCCTTTGAAATTAGGTGCACATGATTACAGATGGAGACAGGCATGCAGCCAAGGGGTCTGTGGCCTTGCACCAAGCAGCCTGGGACTGCTGAAGCACCCGTGCTGCTACTATGAGTTGGGAACAGTACTTAGTCCAGGGTGTGTCATCTACACGGCAACTCTTCATCTCTTGGTGAGTGCTGGACTTGTTCCTCTTGAAATATAAAGAACATGGATGTGGCAAGACTGCAACACAAGGCTGCAGCATCAGTGAGGTTTAGGGGTCCCACACAAGAGATTGTGTCACCCAAGTATCCCTGGTATCCCTTATGTCCTTCCCCTTGAAGTTTATCTGAGCTGTGAAAGTAAGTTGGGACATTGTGCAATTACCTGGTTTCTTTGCCTGAGAGCAAAGATTATCAATTATTAATTATGAGTTGTAGATTATCATCTTAAAAGCTTGGGTTTCAGGCTAGAGTTTAAGAGCTGTTGTCAAGCTCTTCCCCTTCCCAGTCAGAAGCCCACACCCTCTAACACGGTGCAAGGGGTTGGGGGTGGATAAGTGGCTTTAACAATTTGATGGGGAAGAAGAGCAGAAGCAGTGGGTGGCTTAGAAAACAGGGAGCTTGCTTGGTCCCAGGCAGTGCCTCTTAGAATTAATAAATGAGAATCCCACGTGCACAGGGTCATGACAAGCACTGCTGCAAGGGGGGGATAAAATAGTGAGGTGCAGACACCTTGGTGGCAAAGAGATGCCCGGTCCCATGGACAGCCATGTGGGCAGGACCTGGGCAGGAACAGGGGAGACAAGGGGTGGGAGAGGGAGAAGAGAAAGGGAAGGGGGAGAGACGGTGGAGGCAGCAAATGTGATAGAACCTAGATGTTGCCATGGAGAGTAGCTCATGAATTTTCCTCTGTGGCCTGCTATTAAAAACACTGTTTAGCTTCTGCCAGTACATTTGTCTTTATTTTCCCCTTCCACATCGGAAGGACATCCAGAGTGAATTCAGGCTCTGTCCTGTCCTTTTGGCCTTGCTGCAGACAAAAATAGACAGTAGTCGCTTGACAAGCAAGAGCTGGTGCTCACAGTCCTTGCTGTGACAGGCTTTGTTCCAGCTCCTGAGTCTGCAGGAGGCTGGCTGTAGGATTAGCTTTCTGGTGTTCCAGTGTAGATGAAAAACCATCCAGTGTTGTCCCAAAGCGTTATATGCCTACAACTGCTTCAGTACATGGCTGTAGCTCCAGGACTGAGGTAGAGCTCTACATCTGTTTGTTATTAGTAGGCTTGTGTCATGTGGCCAGAACAGACTTGACAGTGTTTATGTAGCATCTACAGAAGACGGCCCACGTGCAAGTAGGATAGCGCTGCTTTTGCATAAAAAATGAGTTTTTTCTCATGTGTAATGTTTGAGGAAAAGTTAACTCTTCTGAAAACGGTAGGGTTTTCAAGACAAACTTCAAAACTTGACTGCAACAAACTTTTGCTCTCTCCCAAGGCTAAAAATACACAGCAAAAATCTTAAATTACATAGTGGGGGGGGGTTGCTACATGAAGGTGAAATGACTTACCAAAGCTTCAGTTATATATCAACATTATTTTTACTTTGCAGCACTGCAAACTTTTGAACACTTTAAACCAGTCACACATAAATAGCGAGATTGCGGTACGGCTTGTTCTAAAGCCAGGCAATCCACAGTCCTCACACAAAGTTTTCCCAGCGAGTCCTACAGTTTACTTGTCTTGATTTGATGGTTAAAATTAAGGATGTGCTTGAAGCCTCTGAGATTGGAGAACTTCTGCTGAATGGTGATGCAGAGCTCTGCTGCACAATGCACAGTGGCCAAGGGCTTCTGCCAGGACCTGCTGTTGCTGAATTATCACAGAATCGCAGAGTGTTAGGAGCTAGAAGGGACCTTAAAAGATCATCTAGTCCAACTCCAATGTATGAGCAGGATCACCTAGATTAAATCACACAGGAACATGTCCAGATTGGTCTTGAATGTCCCCAGAGAAGGAGGCTCCACAACCTCTCTGGGCAGCCTGTCCCAGGGTTCTGTCACCCTCACCCTGAAAATGTTGCTCCTTACATTCACATGGAACTTCCTATGTACCAGCTTGGACCTATTGCCCCTTGTCCTATCACTGGCCATCACTGAGAAGAGCCTGGCTCCATCCTTCTGACACTTCTCCTGTATATATTTATAAACATTAATGAGGTCGCCCCTCAGTCTCCGAACTAAAGAGACTCAGCACCCTCAGCCTTTCCTCATAAGGAAGGTGTTCCATTCCATCTTGGTGGACCTGCACTGGATTCCTTCAAGGAGTTCTGTGTGTTTTTTGAACCGAGGGTCCCAGAACTGGGCGCAATACTCCAGGTGAGGTCTCACCAGGGCAGATTAGAGGGGGAGGAGGACTTCTCCTGACCTACTAGCCATCCCCCTTCTCATACACCCCAGGATGCCATTGGCCTTTCTGGACATGAGGACACATTGCTGGCTCATGGTCATCCTGCTATCTACCAGGACCCCCAAGTCCTTCTCATCTACACTGCTCTCCAACCTATACTGATACTTGGGGTTGTTCCTTCCCAGATGCAAGACCCTACACTTGCCCTTGTTAAATCCCATTCAATTTCTCCTTGCCCAGCTCTCCAGCCTGTCTAAATCTTGTTGAATGGCAGCACAACCTTCTGGGGTGTCAGGCACCCCTCCCAGCTTTGTCTCATCAGCAAACTTGCTGACTGTGCACTCTATTCCCTCATCTGGGTCATCAATGAATACACTGAACAGTACTGGTCCCAGTACCAACCCCTGAGTGACTCCTGTAGTTACAGGCCCCCAGCTGATCTCTGTCCCATTGATCACAACTCACTGGCTTCTTCCCTTCAACCAGCTCTCAATCTACTTCACTACTCTTCAGGCCACAGTTCCTCAGTTTGTCCACCAGGATGCTGGTGGATGCGTTATTTTTGTGACTTTTACTTGCCTGACTCTCAAACCAATTTTTTCCCCTTTTTTATCTGAAAGATGTGATCCAAAGACTGCAGTTTTCCATAGTTCTTTATATTAGTATGAAACACTGGGGTAAATTTATAATTTCCTAAACAGAAAGGGGACAGCGAGCAATTACTGAACAGAAACATGGGTATAGGAATGGGAAGGGCATACAAAAAAATACCTGGAGTCATAGAAAATTAATTGCTTAAGATAAGTCCATCTACACCAGGAGTATCATCTTGTGCCATGTTTCCAAGTTAATCTACCACAAAGAGAAATTATTTGCCGCCCTTAGCTGATGCTCAGGTCCATCCTTTGAACACCCCACAAAAAACACAATGCTTGTTCCCAACATGCTGCCCATGTAGCACTAATATCTCGCCAACAGTCATCCTCCTTCCTGACCTGCTCTGGCTCCCGTTTGGGTGACTTGACAGTTCCTGGCTGTCCAAACCACGCCACAGCCAATCAGAACGCCTGTGTTGCTGACTGGTGGCACCGAGGGATGCTCTGTGGACATAAAGAAGTCATCCTTCAGGCACGGTAACAGCACCTTGGGTTCCATACCAACTAATCTGGCTTACTCCTTGCCCACATCTAGACTGGCTTGGTTAAAGCTAATGGGGTAGTGCTCTGCTATTGGTACAGCATGGGCAGTAGACTGCCAGCACATTACAGACAGGGAACATGGAGTTAGGGAGACTAAGTGGCATTCCCTTTGTTCTGCTAGCCAAGGGTGCCACCGTGAAAGCACAGTGACACTGCAGCATCGCTGATGCTTGATGCTGGTGTGTTTTATTTGCTAATGGAATGAGGAGATAGTTTTAATTGAGAGAAATAATATAATTGGCTTCCAATTATAATGGCAAACATGAGGGAGAACAAAAGGTATGACCGTGGCTTACAGAACAGGGCACTTAGCTATAAGCTCGTCTGCCCTAAGTGTACACAGTCCTCCTGCTCCATAATTTTAATCATGCCCTGAAAAGCTCTGTTACAAAGAAACAGCTCTAGCTGCTGCTTTCTGCCTGCTGCCTCCTGCTAAGTGGAACTTTCTATATTCATGCTGCCTGCTATTAAACTAGGTACTTCTCCCACCTCGTGCTGCCCTTTTGTCCCACCAGCTACCCAGGCACACTGGCTCGGGTGCTTTGCCATGGCTGCTCTGCACCCACTGCAGGAGCTCGAGAACCGAGTGACAGAGGAAATGAGGAAAGAGAAATATCCTTCCACTAAAATATCTCTTATTTTTAAGACTGGTATTTCAATTCACAATTCTCAGGCAGCTCCAGAAATCAATCTTTTCCTTGATGTACATCCAGAAACAAATTTTGAATCATTCCATTTTGTACTATTGATATCAAAATCATTTGGTTACAGCTTTTCAAACTTTACAAACCTGGAAGCTTCAAGAGCCAAATCTCCAGAGAGATTCCATATTTCAGAGTGGCCACGAAACCTGTAAGGAAAAGATTTAGGAACAGGAGGTACCAGAAGCGAAGAGACCCCCAGAACTAAGAGCTGCATTAACAGTGGAAAATTAATGAGGACAAGGCTGTGGATCCTTAAGATTTTTCACAAAGACTCTAGCCAATTATGCAGTGATGAACTGAAGTTTATTCTTAATTGTCTGTACCAAGAAAGCTCTTTCTTGTCAGGCACAGAGAGGGAAGCATGTTTGTGTGAGACTCTGGTCTCAACTTCATGCTTGTGTGTGGCTCAGAATGGCACCTGATGTTTTTCTGGGTGAAGCTTGATCAAATGCTTGATTGTTTTCCTGCCTCTGCCCTCCTACAGGTTAATTAAGTGTCATTAGTGCCCATGTCGGGGTGCTCTATCTCACGAGGAGAGCAGCGAGCTGCTGCATGAGGACTCTCTCTCCTGCTCTGTCTGCATTCAGCCCAGCAGCCACAGTTCAAGGCAAGGTCTGGAACCGTGTTGCTTCCTCATCTGTCTTTCTGATCACTACCTTGCCACTAATTTAGCCCTTTGAAGCTACCTGACTATGGAAGAACAGATTAACTATGCCTGAGATTCACCAAGCGCTGAATCTGAGATTGCTGTGATACCCTAGAGTCCTTGGTTGTGAAGACAAATCATGTTAATTAGGGACTACCAAGACATAAGACAGATTTAATCTTATTAGAAAGTTAGATGGGGATGCAGAGCAATTAGGAGTTTTGCTACAGACCAAGACAGCTGACATGGAAGTGTAATAAAGTGTGCCAGCCTCCAAAATCCCCCCAAAGTACAAGCTATCTTAAAGTAGTATAGGCATGTAGAACAAAACTGTGACACAAGCAATGTGGAAAGCAGAGGTACATGTCTCCTTGGAAAGGAGGAGTGGGCATAGAGGGAACATGCTTCTCGAGAGGGCAGGCTCAGCTGAGGGGCCCATCCATCTACACTTTATTCATTCCTCTGTTGTGCTCTTCCTTCTGCCAAAAAATACATTTATATTGGGCCCAGATTCATCTCTGACATAAATCCATTGCCTGCCACAAAGTTACCCTGGGGATTAATTTGGCTCATCAGACCTAACCTGATCTTGGCAGAAACTCTGAAGTGCAAGCAGCAGAAAAGATAGTTCTCTTAACTAACGGTACCAGGCCATAGCAAACATGCCATGCCCACTGCTCTGTGCGGGCTAATGAGTCAGATCCCCGCATGAACTGAGCACAAACACACACCCATGTAACTCAAGCAGGGTTAGGAACTGCAGAAGATTGATCCAATTTGCATGCATTCACCATGCTAACGTTCAGCAAGGCTGTTGGGCTGTTCGAGGGACAGGCTCTGCTCCGTACAGCAGCCGGCATTGCTCTCGCTGCTCCCTCGCTGAGCAGGACCGCGGTGCCTGGCCATGGCTGGCTCTCCAGGCTTGCCCTGTGCCCAGCAGCTGTACTGGTGGGAGATTATCTCGTAACCTTGCAGCTGCTGATGGCTCGTTGCGGCTTAAGCTTGTGTCTGGCCTGGACTCCTGTGCCAGCTTTCACTCTATGATGTAAATTCAGTTCAGGGCACTGCCTGGAACCACACTGTACCCCACAATGGCCTCTTGTAAGCCTCCTACCTTAACCGAGTTGTACCATTCCACCTGTGTCCCCAGTTATGCTAACCACCTCCTGCCCTCTGCCCTGTAAATATTGCAACATTACCTCCATTTTCTATTCTATTACAAGTGAGGCATCTGTCCCCTCTGCTGAAACCATTCTCACACAGGTCTGTAAAGAGTCTGTGTGAGCATCAGGACCCCTGCTCCAGCATTTCTGTCTCCTAGCTGCTTGGAGACTCTTAGTGTCTCTCTGTCCTCTGATACCTTGTGATCTGCCTTTTTTCCCCTCTCCTAGTGTATCCTCAACATCTCACACTATGTTCTTTGCCTTTTTATTTCACAGAGGCACAGACTGAGCCTCTGCAATTCCCTGTTTTCTGTTCCTTTGGCACCATGACTTCTTTAAGCTTCATCCACACGCAAGCCTTTGTGTGCCCTCTCCGTGTCTATGCCAGGGACTCAAACTCCTCTAACTCCTCAAGATGCTTTTTCCATGTCCTGCCCAGCCTTCCTGGTATCTCTGCTTGAACACCCTCTTAACTCAGAGACAGCAAAGTCAAACTCCATTTCCCTGCCCAGAGAATGTTTCTTCCTGATGACTCCACCAACCATCACCTTTCCATCCATCAGGTTCACAAGTGAAAAGGACGAGAATCATGTATTTAATTCCTTCCTCTCCTTTTCCCATCCACTTCAAACACTATTCCTTTTTTTTTTCCTATTGCATTTCTTGCTTTTCTTTCCTTCTGCTCACTTCAACTGCTATAGCGTACTTTCTAGCCACAGTTCTTCACACACCACACCAAATGCTTTCTTCTTTAAGACTTTACTTTTGGAGCTGATGATCATCTGTTGATCATTTGTGTACCCTGCAACACAAACCCCCTATCACCCTTGAATTGCAGATCTGTTATATGTCCTGTGTGACACAAGGTAACTTGCTGCAACAATTTATTTCTGTTATTAACAAATGTTTCCATCAGTATTTGGAATTTACAAAGGCTAAATCACATCATTGTTGTGTGATGATTTTTTTTAAGACTGATGAATAGGCCAGATACTTTTCTTACACATGTGGTACCTGCAGTTATAACCACTAAACCAACTTGAAGGCTATGGTTGCTCCTGCCCAAAGTCAATGAATAGTGGCAGAAAGCAAGCTAACAACTGTGGTGAGTCCATGTTTCCTCCCCCTGCCCGCTTAAAGCATGGGCTATGTGTGCACTCTCTGAGTTGGATCGTTGATATATTTCGGTATAGCGTGATGTTCCCTTTGTACTTAGGAATTCCTTACTCTTTTGTGCTAATCCCTATGGATGCCTAAAGCGTATTTCTACAGTCATTAGAGCTTCCTACTCTTAAGCATTAAATAATCCCCAATTTATATCTAAAATAATTCATTTTTTCTTCCATTTTAGTAATAATGTAGCACTTTCTCTTCCCTCACATTTTACAAGATTTCTCGTACAGTATTATACAAAGCAATGTTCAGACACATTAAAGCCATTATGCTTGCAATGGTGGGGGGGAGGCAGCACGTATTTTTAGCTGACTGTGCTATACAGAACAATCTGATAGCTGAAGCCTATTATTGTCATTCAAAGGAACATTTGTTTAACCAGATGCATCATGAGAAATTACCTTAAATTTTACAATTAGTATTTTCTGGAGAAAAATGTCTGTTCCATGTAAAATCCAAAGACGTCAATGAATTAGGACCATATCACAAAGCAGCTGCATGTTAATAAGCTTTCCTTGGAGACAGATTAGAACAGGACCACCAACGCTCTGGGACATCAGAGCCATCTGCAGCAAACCCTGTCTCAAATACTGGGGCAATTAGGAAGGGCTTACTGTGGGATCTTGAGTCTGCAATGATGACACCACGCTCTACAAATGAAACCACTGTCCTATGGCAGCTCCCTGCAGGGAAAGGCAACAGCATGTTGGCACAAAGGACAGCACAGAAGGTAAATTCAGGTTGAAGATCTGTGGATTGAACCTCCTTAATGAGAAGTTTCTAGAGATTGTGCATACTGACATAGTTCTTGCTCAGAAAATATTCTTTGTGTAGAAGAGGGATTTCCTTATGCAGTAAAACCCCCTGGAGACTGGTGTCTGAGCTGAGCAAAATCAGAATTGTGGGTGGGCCTGGCGTGCAAGTGGAGCAAACTAGCCCAAAGGCATGATCCATGGAGGATCCCCAAGCAGAGTGAACTCAAGGCTAAGGAGCACCTCTGGCAGTCTCTACTGTATTCCCCTGCAAGGAATTAGAGGCAGCCCAGGACTCTTCAGAGATCTTTGCATTTGCAACTTGCTCTGTAGTCTCCTCAAACGTTGCAGAAGGCCCAAGTGTCTTCTCAAAATCACACTCAGATCACCTTGCTCTTTCCAGAAAAAGCCTCAAAACTGACCTGTTCCCGCAAAGGCAGAACAAAATATTGCTGCTTAAGCTCCCCAGTAACTCTGGTTTTGCTTTTGGAGGGAACTAGGCAAATATGAGCTTCATTAGGACTACATTTGGCTAAAAAGCCAAATGTAGTCCTAATGGACTACAATGGAATGGTTTTCAAACATTTGGCTTTTTAGCCAAATGTTTGAAAACCAGAATGATGCTTAGCAGGAAACCCACCATGCCTTACCTGAGAGGTGGCAAGGCTGGCAGCAGGGTGTGTCAAGCCAATGCACATATTCACACTTATGGGACATGTGAAACTAGTGCTTCTTTTTGTCCATCTCACAGAAAGCAAGACCAGATGTGGTGTGGGATGAGAGCAGGAAAGTGACTGGACAGAATAAGAGAGTGTGATCAACTCCGCTCACTACTAATTCAACTCATATTGATCAAAATACACATAGAAAGAAGGTCAGTCAAGGGCTACTACAACACAAGGTTGTGATTACAACTTCTGGGTTAGGCGGTGCCTAAATCACAGAACACTTGAAGGAGGACAGGAGTATCAGAAGGTGCCAGGGCACTTGCTGATGTGTTGGCTGGCTGTACAAAGTAAACCCTGCCTGGTGCTGTGAGGAAATCCAGCCTCGTCTTTGCTAGCTGAGGGGCAGCTCATGCTGCCCCTTGTACATCCATGTGAAACATCGTGCTTCTAGATCTGGGATTAAAGCAATATAAGTCTGTTGGAAAAATGCTTTTTATTTTCCAGTTGGTGAAGATTAACAGGTAAAGCCAAACCACTCATCAGGGAGAGAACATGAGCATGGTGGTTCTTCAACATCCAGTCCTAAACTAATTACAATCCTTCAGTATTTTTTTACAATATGAAAATAACCATATATATTCTTCTACTTGTTCTGGTTTGAACAAACCTCCACTTCTCTCTTAATGTCCACACTGACCAACAGCAGCACTTCATCTAGTTTAATCTCAGCATTTCCAAAGTAGTAATGATACCCCAGTGCATGCCTGTGTAACTACATATGCTTCTTCCTTCTGTTGAAGGACAGATGGAGGGAGGCAGAGAAGATAAAGCATGGACTTTGGAAAACATTTAGGCACCTAATTCCCATTGAAATCAAGGATTTCCAGGGTAATAATGCCCAAGGCCCCAGTGAAAGAGATGTCAGGGTACTCAATAAAATTCTGGCTTGCCTAGTTTAGTTTCACTGCCCTCCAAGGCTTTTGGCTGTAATGGAAGGGAAACACGAAGATTAGGATTATGAGTATGTGCTACAGAATAATGAAGATACTACAGGATATTAATATGTCTGAAGTCATTTCCTGTATTAGGAAATAATTAATCTTTTTATAGGAAAGAGTTAATATTTGTGTTCAAGCAGTGCCAATGAGAAGTACTGGGGTTTTATGACTTAAGGACAGCGGAACTCATCCAATACTGTGAGATCAGCTGTTTGTGCTGTGCAACTCTGGGATTTACAGGTCAAAGAGGATCAGCTGCAATGAAATTAATCTCTTTTTAGTATAGGTTATAACCTGTATCGGGATCAACAGAAAGGAGTATGTGCTATGGCAGATTCAGTGCAAAGTCTTACCACGGTTTTTGTCATTTTTAACTTTGCAAAGCCATAGTTAAAGTAAGCTCTGAGGCACTAACATGTTCTCACCCCTTGATGTGAGGTGGTCTATCTCCAGCTAAGGCATGGAACAGACACTGTTACTTCAGCAGTAACTGCCACAATCCAGTTGTCAATATCCCAGAAATCATAAGTGAGAAGGGAAACCTCTCCAGGTTAGTCATCACAAACAATGAGCACTGGGTGTCATCCTGGCTGGCTGGGGTGAAGCGAGGAGATGCAGTAGCTGTTTCCCAGGATTCATCTGAGCTCATCTGTCAGCCCTTATTAATAAATGTAGCAGCTCTTAACGCTGCTGATAGGAAGCAGGGAAGGCCCTCTGTTCTTTCCTTTCTGCCTTATCAGTGATACAAGAAAGTAACACTGTGAACATCCCACATGTTATTCAAGGAAGGGATCTTAATGTTACCATGAGTGGTGTAGTGACACATGCTCAAGGTGTTCCACAGCCAGCAAAGCTAATGAGTTCTTGCCCTGCACTACAGGAGGAATGCAGTGGAGGAGGTTATTGCAGAAATCAGTGTTGTGCTCTGGTGGGTTGACCTTGGCTGGCTCCCACGTACCCACCCAGCCGTGCTCTCACTCCTCTCTACAGAGGGAGAAAATAAGATGAAAAATTCCGTGGGTAAAGATAAAGGCAGTGGGACTACTTTACGCTTAAAGTCAAGGGCAAAGCAATGTAGACTTGGGGAAAATTAATTTATTGTCAAAATAGGCTTGGATAGTGAGAAACAGACAAATCAAAACCACCTCCTCCCCTTATTTCCACCCTGCCTCCAGGTCCAGCATCACTTTCGTTCCCATGTCTACTACCTCTGCCTCACTCTGAGCAGCGCAGGATGGATGGGGTGGGGGTGGTCAGTTCACAACCATTCCTCTCTGACACGCCTTCCTCCTGATGCTTTTCTCCTGGTCTGGTGTTGAAGGTTCCCGGGGCTGCAGTGCTTTGCAGTGCTCTATGGGTTCTCCACAAGCTGAGGTCGTGTCAGGCAAACTGTTACGGCGTGTCTCTCCCAGCAGGGTGTCCCCTCCCCTGCAGATCTCTGATGGTAAATCCTTGCGACCAACACCCAATGCACCCATGCTCTGCAAAAGAGCTGGCAAAGAGCTACAGGGAAGGGTGATGACATCAATTACAGAAATGGAAGGTTTTTATGTGAGGACTCATAACAAAGGTTAGGAGAACTAAGCTTTGAAAGTACACAGATTACATGACACATGGTTGATGTATATGCATCAGGAAACAGCATGGAGGTCAGACCTACATATGAGTTCTTGTAACGACAAGATCCAGAAAGATGTGTGGGCAATGCATGATGTAATTTGAAACTATTAAAGCAAATGCCTTATTTTGCAAACTAGTTAATGGGTAGCTTTCATCTGACCTAACTTCAGATATCTGCAAGGGAGGTGTCTCAATCTGAGCTAGTTACCCTTCACAGTCCAAAAAAAAAAAAAAAAAAAAAAAGGGGAAGCCTCCAGAGGGTGTGATTCACTTAACCTATTTTAGAGAAGAGATGACTCACATGCTGGTGGTGCCTAATTCCTCCCCACAGATTGTAACGGCAACCAACTCAGATGTACAGGTAGATCAATCCCATCCAATAACAAAAAAAAAAAAAAAAAAAACCCAAAACCCAAGCGTTTGCCACTAAGTTATTTTGGCTAAAGAATAAAAATTATCTCCTGCCTTGGTGTATCAACCAGGCAATCAATTCCTTCAGGAGGAGCTTTTGGTACAGGCAGGTTATGGCACTCAACCCTGATGATTACAGATTATGGATCTCCCGCAGCACATCAGAGCGAGGATTTAGTATCCTCCACTCACGCGCAGGATGCTGCCATGTTGTATCTATGGATACAGAGGGTAGGCAGGACCGAAGTGATGGTTTATGGTGTCCCTGCAATACCACTGCACCTATTTTAAAATGGTAATTCTGCCATTCTTCCCTGTCAAAAAAGAGAAGTGACAATGAGTTCTTTGTGCTGATCATTACAATTTATTGAACTGACCTTGGTCATTCCCTGAAGGTTTTGCAATGCTGATTAAATGCTCCTGCAACAGCAGGAAGACATCTAAATTTGAGGTTTCTAGCTCCTTTCATATTGCCTTTCTTCTTGAGGGTATCTTTTTCCAACGTGACAGTGTTTGCATGGCTAAGATGAGCCCTGTTGCTAAGAAACAAGTCCCAACTGTGTCTTTAAAACTCTGCCTTTAAACATACAACTCAAGAAAATATTTTTCTTTTCATTTCACTGTACTGTGTGGGTTTTTTTATTAAAAGTTCTTTTAACTTTGATCTGACTCTTGGGGTTACGTTTCTATCACAACCTTTTGGGATAGGACCCATTCTTTTTCTATTGTCTGTACAGTGTCATGTTCACCTACAAGTTGATAAATGGTATATTTTAAAATAGTACACTTTAAGGTCACAGTAAAACTCCATTTTACACAACTGTGGTGTAAACAAGAAGAAATACAGTGGAGCCTACTTACTCTGTTAATCCTGACCTACGAAGCATAGTACAAATCACTGTTCCTTTTAATGGCAACTCCAGGGTGTGTCTATGGATTGACTTGGCTTTGGGGTTTTTGCCGTGTACAAACTAAAATGTGGTGATGTCCCCGTTGTGTGTACAAGACAGTGTGTCACTTTCACAGGTGTAAAGCAGATCATAAGATCACATGGGGGTAGTAACTGACTCATCTGAACTTCTAATTGTCCTGCCCACCCTACCTCTTCATTGCATTTTCACTAGTGCATGGCGGGAACAACACCTGGCTTCCTGACGAAACTCTGAGTGATGGAAGTAGCTCATTAAAAACAGTTTCCTTGCAAGAGACTAATAGAAACTAAAGTATGGCTGTGTGATTTGAGACACTGAGCTGTAAGAAGTCCATGTAGATTCTCTTGCCGATTCTGCTACCAACTTCCTGGATAATCTTCAGCGGGTTATTTCCTCTGTCTCCTCCATTCAAACTACAAACAGTCCAAGTGCACAATGTAACTCTTCCCTTGTATTTCTGAACTACAACAGGAGTTGAGTATAGTTTGCCCTTCACAGTGCTACTGAAATAATAACGTGGCAAAACCCTCAGGAATGAGGTCTCATGTAATTTACCACTCTTTTTACAGAATATACTAAAGAATATTTACTAGCATTTCATTTAGTATCATAAATATTGCAAACAAAACCACATTTGTGAGGGAGAAAGCAGACTAAGTGTTGTGATGCAACAGCTTCAGGGTTTTAGCTTTGGTTGCTGGATAACTTGTTCTCAATGGGTGTCCTGCTTAGTACTGCAACTTGAGAAGCCGCTTCTCTAGCTTGAAGTGCAATGTAAGAGTTCTGTTCTGCCACCCTTCTTTACAGTGAGTAATACTTATTCATAGAAGCAACCACAAAGCACCAATTCAGTGCCAAGTAGTAGTAAAAATGGCAAGCAGAGGTGAGGCAAACTGGTTCCAGAGACTCAACACCACATTGCTCTGTGCATTGTGGATTCCCAGTTCTGACAGGTGGGTTCAGCTTTAAATGGGAACATCTCGTGCTTGTGTTGCTCTGGTTCAAATGACTGTTTGTTGCTCCAGTGTGACCTGGAGTCTACAGAGCAACTAGAAAGGGGACATTCTCTCAGTCTAGTTCTGCCTTGGCACATAGAGAGTAAATAAGTATTGAAAGAACATTTAGTGGACTGAAAGCACTGATGCAAGAACAGAATATGGGCCATATTTTTCAGCTGAACCATATAGATCATGTTTTAGCTAATAACACAGGAGAAAAATCTGTTATTCCTTGTGTCAAGTATGTTAAGGGTGGACTTATCTGTTTATTCATCATAGCTTCAGTAAAAGAAGGATTTGCTGTGTTAATTGCTGAGCAAGAGCAGTTCCTGGGAACCAATGTTCAGTCTAAATTCCATTCCTGGCACTCCACCACGGGTTTCTCCTGCACAGAGCACAAGGAAACAGATGCTACTTTTGACTCTGTTGCCTTGAATCTACCATCCAAAGTGGAAAACATTGAGGTTTGACTGATGGAAATGAGAATTTGCATGTTGGCACCCTTGTGTGTAGGGACCTATTTGGATCAAGGTGGGCTGGTGACAGAGTAACTGGCAGCTGGACACAGGGTCCTCCTCCCTGTTCTCCTAACCACACTCATGGCTTGGTTCAAGCTCTGCCTTGCACTTGTGCAGCTATCCCCACCACTGCAGAGTGGGTGTAAAAGAGCATGAGTCTTCTGCGGCAGTAAGTGATGTAAGGGGGAAGTTCTCAAGGCATAAATGTCAGGTCACCATGTACAGCTGACCAATGTAAATAAGACTAAGCAAAGGTAGATCACCTCAGAATCATCCTAAAAAGTGTGCCAGGCCACCCTGTTTCATTGTTGTTTTTGTGGCATGTGTGGGAAAAGCAGAGGACTGAGTGAAATAAGCACTTAGGTGCAAGTCAATGTGTCTAAAATTACCTCCTGGCTTTGAAAAGAGAAAACAAGGGCACTTTTCTACTCACAATTGCCAGTGATTGTAGTTCCTCTGTACTGCTCCCTTTTACATGTGCCAAGGAACCATTCTACCAGCTCTCTGTAGCCAGAATGAAATTTCAGTACAAGGAAACAAAATCTCATGATGTTGAGTCTAAAATATTGCTCTTTAAAAACATTTAGTATTTCTTTTCTAAAACCCTTGCTAAGCCTTCCCTGGTATCGATCAGTCTGTCGGGTGCAGAGCTGAAGAACAGATACATGCAGCAGAAAACATTATCCTTGCCTTACAGACAGAAAGACTTGGCAATGCTTTCACAATTAAATAGATCAAGAGGGATAATTTAACAGTCCAATCCAGAGAATCTGCACTAACTAAATTGTCTAACTACGCCAAAACTGATGTACCTACTTTCAACAGATTACTCTGTAACTACTCTGGTGCAAATGAGTTTGGAAACGGATCTGATTTGTTGCAGTCACTTCAGGAAGACTGTCAGAAGGTATGAGCAACCGTACTGATCCCACAGCTAGAAAGAGATGTTCTTCTGGCTACATCTCACAAGTGTCTCAATTTGCAACCAGTCCTTTCTCGGAGTCCTCCTGTTAGGACAGAAACTCCAGAGTGGGTTGCAGGGCCATGAGAGTTGTATGTCCTTACAGCTGCTTTGTATATGTAGACCAAAGAAGATCCAGCTGTACTTTTAGCTAGAATTTAGTCCTCAGGTTCTTGGAACTAATTCTCAGTGGAAAGGAAACTTAAAGCTTCCTGATCCAAAACAGTGTTTGCAAGAAGACATTAAAAAAACCCCAAACATTTACAGGGAATAGATATACATAAACCTTGATCCAAGAGCTTATTTTATCTTACTATAAAGAACCTAGTCCTGACCACAGCCAGTGAGACAGGTTTGACCTTATGGGCCTCTCGGTGCAGTGCCTCCTATAGTGTCAAGTAGCCGTTTCCTTTCCCCAGCACAGCATGGCAAGTACAATGTTGGATAGTCACACACAAAACCATGTTTATGGAAATCAAATTGTCATGGCAACAGAAGAGGTCTTGCAAGTATTTTAAAAATAGCAAATTCGCAAAACCCATTTATGAAATCTAACATTCCTTGTTTTGTTTTTTTTTTTTGTGAATGCATTTAAACAGATACAACAATTGGTTTTCTACCTACATAAGAAATCAAACTCAAGACCTCATGCCACCATATTGGCACGTCACAGACATGTGCACACAAATAAATAGATATTTTGAACTTAAGCAAAACTCAATTGGACAGTGTTACATGATCATTTGGCTTCCTTTATTTCAGGTAAAGTATTTAATATCAATATTATGATTAATATTTCATAAAATAGCTCAAGTTTTTAACATAGTAAACTTGTAACAATGGCTCATTATAATTTAGTTTATTAATCTCTACTAAATCTTCAAGTTCTTCGAGGACTTGTAACACTGAGCTAAAACTGCACACTTTTTAAAAACGACATTCTTATTTGGTTCAATTGATTTTTTTTCCAAAACAATCTCAAGATTTATTTGACCATTTCGCCTTTGCACTTTTTACAAACTTATTTGTGTTATAAAGGAAACAAAATTATTATCACAAACTCAGATAATTTGTAAGTTTGCATGGGTCATCAGCAGCAGCATTTGTGGCAAGCTGAGAGCTCAGACTAGATACATGAGAAGCTGGTGAGATAATGGATAATTATCTGTGTTATTTTTTAATTCATAGTCCTAAAGAGGGCAGCCTTATTCCCCTATATGATTCCTTGTATAAGCACTAATACTGAAGTTAGAAATGCAGCACAGGACAAACCCCTGCAGCAAAAGCAATTATGTTTTTCAAGAGTTCCTCTGCTGATCCTATTCACTCTTTCTTCTAGCAGGATTTAACCATGATCCATTCTGGGCATATCCTTTGTGTATGCTTACACTAGAACTTTTAATTTAAGGTTGTGTATTACAAATCAACTTTCATCAACCATCTCATTGATATTTACTAGTCAGATACTTCATGATGATATGCTCAAAATCATGAATGTCCATGGTTTTGTCTAGCCTGGCAGAGTCATGAATTAGTTAGCAATATACCTACTTCTTTTTTTTTTTATTTAAAAGCTCAGTATAATATTACCTTCTTTCACTACTGAAAGATAATACCCAAAGCTGATATTTTTTTTAAAAATCACTTTCTCCTCCCTCATTCCCCTCCCCCCATTTTTTTAATACAAGATCATATCTTCAAATTCTGCTCCAAAGTTATAACAGTTACTCTTTCCTTATTTTTTTCCTCAGAAGTAGAGATTCTCATCTAATCAAGAACCTCAGGGGACAGGGATCTAAGGAAACACCAAATATTGTGAGAGTTGGAACTGCATTTCTAGGCCTTATGAGGGGTTATCAAGTAGTTTGAGATAAATTGTTTGGGCTGTAACTCTCTTAGAATGGAAAAATGGGAGGTTTGAACTGCCTTTATAATAAGGACTGCATTGCTGGAGAAAGGAGGGTGACAGGAGCTTCAAAGTGGCAAGATAGAAAACAGTCTGTAGCAATGAGCATTTAAAATCAAATATTCAAGTTTCATCTACTTATTTTTTTCTTTTACACAGAATGAAACCTAGGAAACTTAGAACATCAGAAATCAACAAGTGAAATATAACTAGGCAGAATGGCATGTGTTTTTTCTCAAGCTCTTATAATATTTTCACTTCGGGGCTCCTAGTTAACACAAACACTCACAAACACTGGGAAGAGGAAGAAGGAAGGATTAGCTCCTTCACTTAATGAAGGAGCTCAGAGGCTTGAGCGGAACCAGGGAAACTCACGCTCTCACATTCCTGGAAACTCTAACGCAAGAGTTGGTCAATACAAACTTTCCTTTCTCATGTGAGGCTGGGCCTTTGCTGATGTCATGTCCTGGGTCTGGCTTGCATTCAGTGATGTCTAAGATTGCGGCGTGATGCTGGCTCCAGGTCTCTGCTAAGGAACACTGCTGCCACACGAGCATCCTTAAGTGTGCATCACACCACGACTGCTCTGGTTCAGACCAGCATCTGAAAGGTAAATGAGCTCTAACTGCAGTTTCAAGTAAGACCTTGGCTGTGAACTGGAGTAGCTGCAGCAGAGGTGGGCATTCACTCTCATTTCCCCTGCTTTCAGCAGAAGTTGTATAAGACACAGATAAACGTTTTTACTTGCCAGGAAGGTTTGCCAGGTATCAGAACCTTTCTATGAACAAAATCCCAACTACTGACCATAGGTACTACCATCCTAAACTGCTTTACCTTTTTCCAGATACAGGCTGGAAGACATGTCCTGTAAGGGGTGGCTCTGGACTCTGGGTCTCTCTAGTTTGGAGGAAACTGAAGAGCAACCTTACTGCTCTCTACAGCTTCCCAAGAAATTCAGTGGAGAGGGAGTTGCCAAGCTCTTCTGCCTGATCCAGCTATAGGACCTGTAGAAACAGTTCAAAGCTGCACCAGGGGAGGTTCAGACTGGACATGAGGAAGCATTTCTTTACTGAGAGGGTGGTCAAATGCTGGAACATGCTTCCTAGACATGCTCAATGCTCCAAGCCTGTCAGTGTTTGGACAGTGCCTTTAAAAACATGGTTTAGCTTTTGGTCAGCACTGAATTGGTCAGGCAGTTTGACTAGATGATTGTCATTGGTTCCTTCCAACCAAAATACTCTGTTCTATCTGTTCCATCTTTACTGACCAGTGTCACAATGCAATCTATATACACCCACTGTAGTGCAGCAACTGAGTAATTTAACATCACAAGGATCTAAAATGAAGTCCAATGACAGAAGAATTGACCTTCTCTCTCATAGAAATGAAGAAAAGAAGCAAGCTCTTTTCCTTTTCTCCTTTCCAGGCTACCCCTAAATGAAAATTCTCATAATTCCACTGCAAACTTCAGGCCCTTTTACAAAGTTTGAATCTCTTTACCATCCAATCATTTCTTTCTTCATAAAACTCAATGTTGTATGCAGAGTCCAACATTCAATTTCCTGCTTCATGCCAGCTGCTTCCACCTATGGCTGTGTTCATGTACAGTGTGCTGCACACAACTCCATGGGGAAGAAAGAGCCTGAGGAACATGGTTTCTGCTTCCCGCTCCTTGACTGTCCTGAACAGCTCCACAAACTCAATGTTCTTTCCATGGTGGCACAAAGATACAATCCTAGAATCATAGAATGTGTTGGGTTGGAAGGGACCTTTGAAGGCCATCTGGTCCAAACACCCTGCAGTAAACAGGGACATCTTCACTACATCAGGTTGCACAGAGTCCCCATCAAGCCTGACCTTAAATATCTCCAGGGATGGGCTACCACCATCTCTCTGGGCAACCTGTTCCAGTGATCTACCACCTCAGAGTGAAGAATTTCCTCCTAATATCCAAAACAAATCTCCCCTTTTCTAGTTTAAAACCATCACCCCTCATCCTATTGCTACATACCCTCATGACCAGTTCTTCCTCAGCTTTCTGATAGGCACCTTTCAGGTACCGGAAGGCTGCTATAAGGTCCGCCTGGAGCCTTCTCTTCTCCAAGTTGAACAACCCCAACTCTCTCAGCCTGTCTTCATAGGAGAGGTGCTCCAGCCCTTGGATAATTTTTGTGATCCTCTTCTGGATGCGCTCCAACAGGTCCATGTCCTTCTCGAGTTGAGGGCTCCAGAGCTGGATGCAGTATGGGCAGTGAACTGCTGCAGGCAGTGCTGCTTTAGTAGAGTTTGTAAATCTGACACACACAGGAGAACAGTTCACCTTCATCCTGAAATCCAGACCAGCCAGTGTTCACCCACCAAAAGCATTCTCTCCTCATACAAGTTACTTCCATCTTCAAATCCTTTTGCTCCTTTTTTATTTTTTTTTTCTCACAGGAAGTTCCAGTTCTTCAACCTTCTCACCAAATCTCTGCGTATGTACTTTTCTTCTGGGCTTGGGTCTCTGTTTATCTCTATATCAGGCCCTTCGTCTGGAACAGCTTTCAGACTCCTTAAAATTCAGTTGGTTTACTTGGCCATTTAACAGCTCTTCTCTGCTGTCTGCTCCCACCTTCACTCTTAATCTTCAAGTACATCTGTCCAAATTGCATTAAATGACAAATGAGACTACAAGATGCTGAGCAAACCTTGCCTCCTTCTGTGTTCGTTAAGTAACAAGTACCTCCACAGAACTGCTTCAACACAGCAGTGAGCAAAAGCCACGTTTCTTTTGTCTTCTATTTTGATGGAAACAGAAGGCATGAGGGAGGGGAGGGAAACTTGTTTGCATTAAAGTTGGTCTGGCGCTGACAGCACTTCAAAAACAGCTGTACTAGGTTAGTGCAAAGCCTGACAGCGAAATGAACCAAAAAGTTGTTGTAACTGCAAGTAGAGCTCAACAGCTGATTTTTACCAACTACGAGTGAAGTCTAAAAAGGACATAACAGTACTAAATATCTGGACTGTGAGAGAGACCAGAGCAAGGTGTTGCTGTGCTTTTGCTACGTATGGCCATAGCCACATTTTGTAAAGGAAGGGAGTATGATGGATGATGAGTAAGAAGACACATACATATGTGACATGTCATACATGTACATATGGGCTAAGCAGATAAGCTCAATAAAGGGATTCAGTGTGAAACACAGGAAAAGGAGGAAGAAGAATTCACTATGTATTCAGGCAAGTATGGGCCAAAAGTACAGACGAAAGCAGAACACAGCTTTCTTCATTACAGCAGGGCATGCCACTGGACACCAGATCAAACCTGAAGGGATGCACCAGAGCCCACAGCAGAGATAAAACCCTGGTTTATTTCTGATCAGGTACACAGGCTGGAGTTGTCTCAGCCAAGCATCTATGAATTTGAAATAATTTGGCATTTATTCTGACCACAAATTATCTGCAAATCAGTTTTGTTTTCTCCAAGCTTGTTTGTCATTCTACATGGTCCAGACACTTTGTGGTATGACAATATTCCAAACTACCTTGTGCTGGCAAGAGCATTGAGTGACTGCTCAATATGATCAGCTACGTAAGTTTCATAAGACACTCCTATTTTTCACTTAAATCTGTTGGTTTGGTTTGGGTTCTGTTGCTTGGTGTTTTTAGGAGGAGGGAATCAATGGCCTTCTGCACACTGACAGGAACAGGACCAGCGGATTCAGTTGTTGTTGTGCCCAACTCAACTTCACTATGAGGAATATCTGTAGTACAGCACAGCTGACACTGCTGCTGTCAGCAATGGAGCAGTAACCTGGACACACACAGTTTATCACAGGTCTCCTTTCCCACCTTGCACAAGCAGATGAAAAAATTACTATGAGGAACTTCTCGATCTTTTCAGTGGAAAATACAAAACCCAATAGTAAAGTGGACTGACAATAGGTTTGCTTTGTAATTATGGTCTCCTGAACAAATGGCTTGATTCTGCAGACTACTAATGCTCTGGACATCATAGACTGAGAGACAAAGTTAGCTAAAGTCCTGCAGTACGGTTAACAAACACAAATTCACAGAATCACAGACTGTTGTTAGGGGTTGGAAGGGATCTCGAAAGATCATCTGGTCCAAACCCCCTGCCTGAGTAGGATCACCTATGTTAAATAACACACGAACCGTGTCCAGGTGGGTTTGTAATGTCTCCAGAGAAGGAGATTCCACAACCTCTCTGGGCAGCCTGTTCCAGTGCTCTGTCACCCTCGCAGTGAAATAGTTTTTCCTGAGGTTCACATGGAACCTTCTGTGCTTCAGCTTGCACCCATTAATTATAAGCAAATCCCCATTTCCAAAGGTTCAACCCAATACAGCCTATGCTGAAAAAGAAAAAAAAACCCAACAAAAAACCAACTCAGACAAATCCTATGTTGCTAGATGTTTCATCATCTAGCCATGAAGGAGCACTGAAGTCTGATGGTCTACAAAAGAGACAGCCAGGGAGGTGTTTCAGTTTGCAAAAGGCAGCAAGGCAATGGATCTGTTGCATCCCATGTGCTCATAGGTGAAAAATTCATACAAATGCTTAAAAAAACCTCTTTGTTTTCCACAAATAAGCTTGTAAATCAACAGATTCATTGATCTGCATGTCAATAGGAAAAAAAATATTAAAAAGTATCATAAATTCCAAAGCGAGTTTGAAATTAATGCGCAGATATTTGAAAGCCCCATTTTCTTTTCCGCAGTATTTGTCCTACTGTACACAAAATGATGTGAGTTTTTTCTTTGAAATTCTCTGTTTCAGTAATGAAGGTGCTGGATGTTTGCTTGAGGCATCTATTTACCATTCCAACAACAAAAATAAAATGAGTATTGATAATTTTATGCAGATCTCGTCCCTGCAACTTTCCTGAGTGTTATGTGCTGTACTTCTATTCAGCTCTTCTGAGAGCTCCTTCTGCTAAAGAGTCGTGGCTTCTAATAAGAGCTTTCTGCAGATGCTTGACTTCTATAAATCAGGTATTAAAGCCATATTTATATCACTGATATCACTGAAGGTCTAGCCCTTGAACTCTATAGTGACTGAAGAAGAATAAACATGTAGCAGAAGACTCTTGATACAGAGATGACACACCCAGGAACAGGAGAGATATATACAGCGGGAGACAGAAATTCAGAGGCTGGGAATCATCCCTTCTTTCTCTACCTGTTTTTGAGAGGTTTTCACTCATGATCTCCTCCATGGGCTATTTTGTGGCTCCAATTTTGCAGGAACATAAATTTCTGCTATGTATTTCAATTACTCCCTGCATAAAAATATTATGTATGTATAATTCAGGCTGCAGTCCAAAATCCCACCCCCTTTCTGACAAGAGGGATTAAGCTTGGAGAATACCTCATACTTTCAGATAATTCCACTCACTTCTCACATTTCCCTCAAGTTCTCCCCCTTCATTTCCCCCCTCCCACACACGTGATGTTGAGGGAAGGAAAAACGGGTAGGAAGGAGGGCAAGACTCCCATGTATCAGCTCAGGGAATGACAGGGAGCCAGATCATCTCCCACGCTGACTGGCACACGGCAGCTCCAAGAGAACAGAGTCTGCCAGCTAAAGGGCATGGCCAGCCCCTTCTCTCAGTTGCCATCTGCAGCATGTACCGGCTTGAGGTGCATGCTGCTTAATCCTGCAGGAATTTAAAAAAATTAAAAAAGAAAAGAGAGGATTCTCCACCATTTGTCTCTGCTGCCATCATCACCTTTCACTCTCCAGAATATGTCTCGGCATGATTTGGCCCTGAGGCCTCAAAGACTGCTCCAGAAGACCTACATCTAACTAGGGGTTACAGCGTCTGTGGCACAGGGTGCCTGTGGCAGAGCTGGAATGCCGGTAGTCAGTGGCACGATGGCTTGTGCTACAGCACTCAGTGAGAACACCAGCTCCCTCTTCTCTCCTTCATACTACCTGCTCCTTTTATGAACCTGAGCTAGGGACACCTTTGTTACAGCTCAGCAGCCCTATCACATGCAAATGAGGAAGGAAGACTGCATGGACCATGGAAAATTCTGATCCAGGATATGTCCAAATGGCTATGTCTATCACAATGAATGGAAGCAGCATGTCATTTCAAGGCTGTTCTACAAATCAGATTACAAGTGGATGGGCTAACTCATCTTTTTTAGGTTGTATTTGGTCTGAATTTTAGGATTTGGCAAAGCAAAAGTTAATGTTTCCCCTGGCCATGAAAAAATTTCCTATGAATCATTTGTAATATATATGTGAAGTGTAATTAAATCCCAGTTTACACTGCATCTTAAAACCTGAAGTTCTGGGTTACTACATAAAACCCTGAACATCAACAAATCCCAAAAAATAAACTGACTGTAAACAAAGAGAAAGTGTTACTTCTCCTGTCCAAACAGAGTACTACTGCAAAACATAAACAGTCTGAGAGAAAAATAAACTCAATGTTTAAAATTCTCAGATTTGACCCTCATAGATGACTTACAAAACATAGGAAAAACAATTTAACTAAAAAAAAAACAAACAAAAAAAAAACAAACCTAGAGACTTTTGATGCTGAGAGAGTGCTTGAGTGCATCAGAGCTCATGTTCTATTTGGGTATCACTGTTTTTACTGGGCACTAACAAATATTTCAGATGCACCCGTCTCCAAGCAGTGAACACTTGGTTTATTCAGTGTTGCCCATTTTCTACACATGAATGACAACTACGTGCAAAACAGTGACTGAAAAGCAGAGAATATCCATTACCACATAATCACAGTCACACTCTCCACCTAAGCAGGCAAAATACACAGCAAACGTATGAAACACCATTTTAACATGTGATAAATCTGGACTTGATGCGAATTTTGCCATTTACTTCACTGGGAACAGGCTCACAGGCTCACATCCTAGATGTGAATACCTCACACCACTGCAAATATTACTTATTTTGCAAGTGTTGCTCGGTTCATCAAGATGGCTGAAGTGCAACATTGACACAAGATCTCTCTTTATCCTGACTATTCCTGCCAGTAGATCTGCGTTCCTCCTGTTTCCTCGCGTGTGGGCTATGTGATATATGACAGGCTACGCCTGAGATTGTAAATAGGCGTATTTTAGTTGGATATGTTATCTCAGAGCAAATTTTCTATCAAAATACATAGGATATCATCACCTCCATTAAAAGAAAGGTTCATTTATGCATGGACTAAGTGCTGTGCTCTGCATACAGAGTTTGGGACGCACCTCCAAAACAATGCTTTTCATCAAGCTGTGAAAATGCCATGTGGGAGAATTTATTTCAATCTGTACTTTCTTTGTTTTGCTACTTTTGCAACAGAAAACCAGGTGGAACAGTGGTGTAGACAGCAAGTACCACTGAAATCAGCAAATCAAATGGAAAACAAGTTTTTTTTAAAAAAAATATTTCCAGATGTTATAAAAACAAAAATAGAATTAAAACTATTTTGGGCTGGTCCAGCCAGTCGGTGATAACACAATCAATATGCAAAGTTCATATTCAACTCTTAAGATTCCAAGCCAGCATGGGCTGGGATCCCTGTACAGGGGAATCTGCCTTTAGAAAGGAAGTGCTACCTGCTCTCATTCCTTACCAACCCCTTCCAAGCAAGGGAAGGCACTCCGACTGGCTACATCCTGCAGCAGCCATAGCGTTCTGGGCAGATAACTGCACCTCAAGCCAACTTAGGCATGAGTATTGCTCACAGGGGTCTACTCTCCTAGGAAAACAGAAGAGCACTGAGGGTCTTTTTGTTTCAGCTTCTTTTCTTATGTTGGTGTTGAAGACACTGTATCTTCACTGTAGACACATAAAAAAATACATTTTGAAAGTTCTTGCTTTGAACACCTCTCTCTGAAGAGGGAGGGAAATTAAGTGCCCCATAACAATAACCTAAACTCCCATGAAAGCACTCAACCGGAGAGATTGTGTTTGATTTGTCACTTTGGGCTCTTCAGGTGGCTGCACACAAGGGCTGTGCAAACAACCCACCTGAGCTCACAGCATTACATCTGGAGGTACAGACCAATGACATTCCTTCCACAGGAAAAGTCTGAGGTATTTCAAAAGGTGGAAGTTTTCCCCCGGAAACCTGAACCCTGTAGGTTCAGAGCAAATACACTGGAATAGCAGTGGCTTGTACACGTTGCATTCAGTCATGCTTTTTAATCATTACAACTTTAAGACTTCCAGGTTCATTAAAGAATCAAGCCACCTGAAACTCATGAAGTAGGGAAGGGCAGGGCAGTAGGTCTTTAAAAGCAGGGCAAGCTAGGGAATACTCTCACACAGAAGGCTTCTGCGTGGCTATAGGAGAGCGATGGTGGCTAGGAACAGGCCAGGAGATTTGAGGTACGAACTAAGGGTTTGGCTTTCTTTTATAAGTGTGGTTGTTTTTCTTGCAGCTAGTAATACTGGGGATCCCGGTGGTGTTGTGCTGCCCAAACTCTAGGCTCCGGTTGTACTAATCGTTTCCTAATTAACACTGAGAAACCTAGCAGGAGTTACAGCCCGTTTAGGGATGCGTTACCCGAGTCACTCGCTAGGAACTTCGTATCCAGAAACCCTGAACCCCCGGTTTCTCTGGGCATCGGTTCCTTCGTGTGGTGCTACAGGACCAACGCCTTCCAAGAGCCCTCCCGGTAACCCCGGGCAGCGGGGCGCGGAAAGCCCATCCCCGCTAGCGAGTGCTGCGGTCGCTCTGCGTCACTGACCAAAGTTCCCACGAACCCTTCCCTTACGCCACACGCCTCCCAACGTGGGGCCGTGCCCCGCCTGAAGAGCGCGGAGGGGCCGGGAATCGCCTGGCTGCTCAGCCCCCAAGCACGGAGCGTGGCCCCAGCCTTGCCGAGTTCCCCCAGCCGAGTCCCGCCGGGCGAGCGCGCAGCGCGGCTGCCCCGGGCACCGGCCCGCAGACTGTCCCAGAAAACGACCCTCCCGCGCCCCTGGCTCGCTGCTCCCCGCAACGCGACGGCCACGGCGCAGCTCGCACCGCCCGTCCCCTCGACGGCGATCGGCTGCTTCCCCGGGGAAGGGGCGGCGGCCGCTGGCCCAGCGGCTCTCCGTGAGGCAGCTTCTCGGCCAGCACAGCCACACACACCCCCCCCAGCGCCGCGGCAGAGGCACCGTCCCGGCGACTGCTCTCCGCTCCCGCAGCAAAACTTCCCGCCGCGGAGGAGAGGCAGCCTCCATCCATCCCTCCCTCCGTCCTCCCTTTCTCAGGCGCTGTCGGGGAAAGTTGCCGCGGGGGGGTG
>VXBZ01012272.1:148855-204903 GCA_013399135.1 Heliornis fulica
CGGCCGCTATCCCGCAGCGCCCGGGGCTTTGGAGCTCCTTACCCAGCCCCGGCACGAAGGTGTTGAGGAAGAGGCAGATGACAGCCACGGGGAACGGCATGTAGGGGATGGCGGCGCGCAGGGGCCCCTTCTTCTCGCGGACCTGCACCACAACCCCGCTGGAGGGGGCAGCGCCCCGGCTGGGCTCCCCGGCCGCCGCGCTCTCGCCGTCCTTGNCGCGCTTCTGTCAGCCGGCGCCGCTGTCTCAGTGTCCGTTCCCTCGGGCTCCCGGCCACCCGGGTCGGACCTCCCGCCTCGGCTTTACCAGCGGCGCCGGTCAGAAATGCCCCGCTCTCGGGGTCGTGTGAGCCGGCGTGTTCCCTATCGCGCCCCTCAGTCAGGGCTGCCGGCGTACCCGGCCCCTCAGCACGCACACACACCCCACACCCCCTCCGCCCCTCATATGCGCCGACACCGCGTTTAGCCAGCGAGGCCACGGCGGTAAAGCTGGCCGGGCCGCTTGCCCAGCGCGGCTCCATGGTGGGCGCCCTGAGGTGTACGCTTCCCCCAGGCCCGCGGGGGAAGCGAGGAGAGGGCAAGAAGCTGCTCGGCTCGGGCTTTGGGGAGGAGAGGGGGAAATGATGGCCCGTTAGCTTTTAAAAATAGCTGTGCTCCGAAGGTGCGAGGAAAGGTGTAACTCAAACCCGCGCTCGTTCATCGTTTGGAAAACCCTGCTGTAAGGGTGGGGAGGAGGGAAAGGGTGGTGAGCCAGGAGAATTAGGAGGAAAGGGAAAGAAAAATAACCCCCCGAAAAGCTAGTTGCAGCCTGGGACGGTGTGAAAAATGTATCTTGACTAACATCGGTGCTGCCAGGTGAAATATACTTTTGTAGGGCTGGTAATTATTGTTCAGTACACAGTTTAATGGATGAAAGGGTGATAGAGCTTGAACGTGTCTGCAGTTAAAGATGATGATGATCCTGGACGATGCAGATGGGGTTCTGCAAAGAAAAAAAAGGAAAATATTAAAGTCATTAATCCTCATATAAAATGTAAGTGTGACGTGTGTGTTTTGCATAAGGGCAGAGACTAGCCTGTGTTTCATTGTGCATTCCAAAGCTGTGTTCTCGCTGAGGAATTTCTGCTAGGAATTTAGACCCCAATAGGAAAGCTTGAAGTACTTTATATGTGCCACTGGAGAGCCACCTGACATACATGATTCAACAGTTTAATTGATTGCAGTGCAAATTAGTATGGTGAAGTTAGTACAATGTAAAACTCAGGTAAAATAAATGACACAAATGCAGAATCCTGTTCCTAGATTGTTGTTTATATTTTTCTAGTATCTGCATTCTGAACCATAAAAACAGATATTCAATGTAAAAATCTCTTATTTTTAACAATAGGTTTTCTCTGCTTATCTACTGAGTGTCTTCGATCCTAAGAACCTTCTTGATTTGTTTTTATTAAATACACAACCTGACTTGGCTATTACTACCTTTTTTTCTTTAGTAGCCTTTATTTCTATCAAAATAGTTCATGACAATCCATTGTAGCCCCTAGACGCAAAGCTTTTGGAGTGTTACAGCTTTCTCCTAGAAAGATCTGATGCAACTGATGTGGATTCTGTCTTTCTCTGCTGGGTGGACAGTGGAATGAGGAAGTTTTATGGCATGTATATTGACTAATTGGAGCCTGTGCAAAGTAGAATACACAGCTGGCACATTATCAATAACTTGTGGTGATATAATTTTCTGTAGACTCAACCAGATAATGAACTGATAAAGGTTCTGGAAATTGTATGGGGGTGAGCCCACGTTACCTACTCTAAAAGCAAGCAAGAGGTCATTATGAGAATAGCCCAAACAGAAAATCAAAGACTGAAATTAATTAAAACAATATTTTGTCAGAAATACTTAACAGGTTGTGCTTTTGTAGAAGTTTTCCTTGGAAGGCCTCAAAGCACTTGACAAATGTGAGTTAATTCATTTACTACTTTCAGATTAGTTGGCAGTGTGTAAGGTTTCCACTACCAGCTATTAAACTGCATCATTAATTGTGTGCTGCCAGCATCCATGGAGGTTCTCAGACGCCTAAGGCAAAAGTTATGACTGACTCAGAGGATATTAAAGATACCATTGTGTAACAAACTGCAACATTTCCAAGCTTCTCTAAACAAGTGAATTGGTGGCAACATTGCTCTGCTGTGACTGTTCTGTGCTCCTTAAGTGGTGCATGACCACACAAACCATCTCATACTGAACACCCATGTGCCAAATACTTTACTCGGGAGACAGGTAATTCTATGCACCAAAGAGCTTAAGTGAGGAAGTTGGTTGTTAATGAAAAAATATGCTGTGACCTTGGTAAAAAACCTGTGACCCAGGGCTGAGTGTTTTATTTAATTAAGAAAATGAGGTTATCACTTATAAATGGAGTAATATTTGCAAGTGTTAAGAATACTAAGATTTCTTCAGAAATTGTGGTATTTGAAATATCCATTTCACTTCTCAGCATGAAAACAGCTCATAGAAATTATGTACATAACATTATTTGACTGCATCTGAAATAAAAAATGGGGTTAATAAAAAGAAACCAAATTCCAAGGGATGTTTCAGACTGTATCACCTCCCTCACAGACCACTGTAGTTCCAGGACTGGTATGCCTTCTCCAGACTTCTGCAGGAGGCAAGTACCATAAAACTGAAACGTGTTTGTGAAGTAGCTTTGTCTGTGTTGTGTGGACTGAAGCTGGAGCTTTGGATTGCCAGAAGCTGGTGGTCTTTTTATGAGGCCTTTGTGGTTAGATCCACTGCTGGTGGATGTTGCTGTGAGATGTATATGCTGGAGCTTTGATCAGTATCACACAACTTTAATATGCATCAGGCCTGTATCTCAGCTTGGAGTCAAACATGTGGCCCACGGCCACCAAATTTCCAGTCAGAGGAGGAGACTAATCTAGCTGAGAGCAGGAGAAGACATTTCTGTTACATTTGCTAGGTGACTCTCAAGGAGCTATAATGTGAGGTTTCACAATGGGAGGTTTTCCATTTGTTGGGTTTCCACAGTGGATGTACAACTGTATTCTGAGCCTTTCTCAGGTATGGGTAGCTTTAGTTATATCCTAATGGGTAAGTGATGTGCTGCCAGGCCAAAGGGAACTTCAAGATCATCTGGCAGTGTGAGTTTACCATGCTGTTATTTTATAACTTTCTTCTTTCCCTGCTTGTATTAGTATTTAAGTTCTTACGTGATTGATGGAGCTTTACAGATCCTGAAAAATGAAAGGACAGTGCTTCTATGCTCCAGTTGTCTGAAGACTGGGTACACTGCAGTTTGCCTATGGCTTTGGTATACAATTTGCAGGTTTTCTCCCTTTCCAATGACATATCTACAGTAAACAGGGGTTCATCTCTTTGAAATGCACCCCACTCCATACCATAGAATGCTTTGGGTTGGAAGGCACCTCAAAGATAACCAAGTTCCACCCACCCCCACCATGGGCAGGGACACCTTCATTAGATCAGGTAGCCCAAAGTTTCATCCAACCTGGACTTAAACACTTCCAGGGATGGGGCTTCCACAAACTTTCTGGGCAACCCTTTTTCAGTGCCTTACCACCCTCAAAAGAATTTCTTCCTAACATCAAATCTAAACCTACCTTCTTTCAGCTTGAAGCCATTGCCCTTGTCCTATCACTGCACAACCTGATAAACAGTCCTTCATCTTAAGTATTATACAGGCATGCCAAGAGAGATACAAAAATAGACCCAAACACAAATTAAAGTGTTATTAAAGTACAATAAGGAGCCAAGCAGGGCTACTGCTCACTAACAATCCCTGGGGAGCAGGAGGAGCCCTGCAGTCTGCATTCCTGTATGCCACTGTAAATCTAGCTTTGCTCTGCATAGTGTGACTGAAGGCAGGGTTTGGTTCAAGGAGTCCAACCTTCTAGCAGGAAAGATCAATTAATTCTATTCATGTGCAGGAGATTGGAAGTATTATATCATAGATATGACAGTGTCATTAAAAAATTCATTGTGTCAACTGAAATTTGGGCTGGGGAGCTCCAGCTCTTTGTGAGACAAATGTACCTCTTTGCAGAGGGATGATTTATTGAATAAGTAACACTTGTGGTTCATGTAGAATGCCATGGTGCTGGGAGCTCATAAATTGATTACATCGGAGGGATGTCAGAAGTGTTATGTGAGTCTGGGTTTGATGCAGTGGACCTTTCCTGGTACAAATGGAAGAGATGCTTATTGATGACATAGTACGTGAGTATAGTCTGCACACAGGAGACTAAAGATTAGTTTTGTTACAGACTTAAGAGAGACATTAAAAAATAAAATGCTGAAGTGCCCAATCTGGTGGAAATCCAGCATAGATTCCAGTGGGAGCAATAGTAACCTTATATTTATTAATTCATCTTCTGTTATATGAGCTTGTTAAAATAACAGGAAATACTAATGTTTCCAGAAATTTCTATTAGTCTAAGACTTTCAATGATGGCATTTGCAGCATCATCCTGCTAGGTCTTGAGAGCCTTCTAGCAGCAAGCTAAATGTCCGTTGTCTTAGAGTTTGAGAGGAGAGGTGACCTTAAGCTAACGAGCTAGCTTACAGTTTATACTTTGAATTCTCTAGTCTGTCTCCCCACGTTCCAGGTTTTTCCAATAAATGAGATATGAATGGAAATATGGAGCTCAATTCCCTGATGATTGCACCCCAGCTTTAGGTTTTGTCTGTATCCAGTTGCATGTTGCTATCGTAGACTAGTGTGGCTTAGGCTTATTGTCAGTCTGCACCTATCGAAATGAATTGGCAGCACCTTTAACGTGATCTCTGAAGGTTCAGATTCATTTGTTCCAGAAATTACCTGCTTCTGCTACAGGTTAACAAAGATATTAACCTGCCACAAAACCTGCAATAGTGTCAGATGGTTGCATCACGTAAGATAAAGCAACCTGACCAGAATCAATTTATACCCTACTTGTCCAGTAACACCAACTGCTTGTCAAATAGGAGTCCTTCACTCAGAGCCATATCCTGCCGATAATGCTGTGCCACTGAAATAATGTTCTTTATTAGAAGTTATCTGGTGGGAATAGATCTGCATGACAAAATTTAGAGGCAGATCTTAATTCCCCTCTGAACTCAGAGTGACTTGGTTTGGTCCTTGATCGATTAATTCCATAGTACTTGTATTTTTTCTCATTGACAAAACAAATGTCTCCACAGAGGAGCACTAATGAGTAGCAACAGGCAACTAAAATTATGTAATAAGGAAATATCCTGCCTGTAGCAAAGTACTTCTGAATTTAGGTTCCTGGAAGATTAAGCAGCTGTGAAAGGTAAGTAGGAATGGATGGCTCTGCAGATCTCGGTGGGTTTAGATTATCTAAGTTACAATTTACAGCAAGGTTTGGACAGACCAGATTCCTGTATTTATAGACTTGGATTGACACCCTTCAAGGTCGTTATTCTTGGATGTTTTCTAGCATTACTGTGAGATGAGACAGGAGCTTTTTGTGTACAGACTGTTTCTCTCTGATTATATCAGAGAGAGTCAAATCTGTGACTTGAAAACATCAGTCTGTCAGGTAGACCACTTCAAAGACATCATGCTCTGCCTTAAATTAAATTAGTTCTCAGATCAAATTATGCATTTTTATTTCTAAAAAAAAAGCTGGTTCAGACAGGATTAAATGTTATGTATTGTAAAACAGCCTTTTCAGAAAGCTGTGAAATAGAAAAACATATGCTGCTCCCCTTTCTTGAGATTTGCTTGAATCATGATGCTGACAGAGGCTGATTTGCCAGCATACATGAATTTTGATCCTGAAGAAAGGTACCCATCTATTTGACAGCTGTGAGGAATGAAATCCTCTATTTACCAACACAAGAACAGTGGAAACAACGTGCTTTTCTCATACTGTTCTACCTCTTATCTGGAGGGACCAATTCTGAAAATTAGAAGTCAAAAAAGTATGAGCTATTCAGTCCTTGTTTCTCTGCTTTGTCATTTCAGTGGGATGGAAATCATTAGCTGCTGGAACATTGCTCACACTTCTGCAAATGTGACCTTAAGCACTGCTGGGTAGCTCAGGGTTTTCTGATGGGTCAGGGAGTTTTATGCATGAGTTTAAGAAACTTTATATCCTTTCAAACATGGCTGCCTTGGCTCTGGATGAAGGCTGTTGTCCAGTTCTGTGAGACAGAGATAGGTCTGCTTAACTGTTTCAACCAGACTTGCTGAGAACAGATGAAGGGTTTTGCCCAAGGAGTGCTTTCTCAAGGTCACAGGTGCGCTGTGAAATTTAAAGATGTTAGGGATTTTATCATATAACCCAGTGGATCTCAGACTTTCCATTGGAATTGGACTCAGTGAGCAGCTATCCTGTGAGCTACAGGGTGCTGTGGTGGGTTTGCAATGTGGCTTCTTAAGAAGAAGCTAGAAAGTTTAAGGATCCAACAGTGGTGGCAGTCTGGCATCCAGCCAGGGTCAAACCACCACAGGTGCATAAAAACCTGAGTCTTCCACTGTCTGTCAAGTCTGACCTGTTCACAAATGCTGATTTTTTGCTGTGTTCAAGAGGGTGATGTTTAACCTGTGCCCCATCAAGTCCATATTGCTATGTGAACTTTCTCTAGTCCACTTACACCAGGACATTCAGTCCCTCTGCAGGCTGCTAGTACCAGTTCCTACTGCCTGCCAAGCAGCTGCCGTCATTATGGCCTTCTTGCTGATGATAATATTCACTTTTGCCAACATTAGTTGGGTGCAATATCTTCAAGCGAAGTTTGCAATTTCTTCTTTTGCTGAACAAGCTTAAAAATACCATTTTCCTCCTATTTTAATTCCTAATAGCCATGGAACTTAAATACAATTTGGAGCACTCCTCTGCATGTCAACATAGTGTTTATGAAATGAGCAAGCACAGACTCAGAAAACTAAGTCTCCTACTCTCTCGAAAGAGAAAGATTTTTCAGTGCAAAAGGAAACTGGGGTCTACACTTGAGGGCACATGAACTGGGCTCTATGTCACAAACAGCTGGCAAAAATTTCACTCCAGGGCTCTATAAGAATGCTGCCTGGGGCAGCTGGCTGCAAGGAACTGTCACATCACCGGAGACTGGGAGGTTCAATCTCATGATGTGACCCCAAGCATCCTAGTACTTAAACTGCAAGACCAGTACACATACAAAATCTCCTGTTCTCTTATGAAACTCTTACTCTAGTTACTCAAGAACCTTTGCCCCTGTGTACTTACTTGTTGAACAGACTTGTATATTAGATTTTACTGCATTTAAAAGAGCATTTCTAATATCCAATTAAACTGGAAAATCCATGCTCAACAGATTTGTTAAGTATGATTCTCCATCTAATCATTATCACTAATGAAGTCATAACTTCCTGAATGGTTCTTGTGTGTCCTTAATTAGTGCCTCCGTTCAGTATCCACCCCCTCACAGTGGAAGTCAAGCTGTGGGTTTCTTCCTGGTTCTTGGATCCCTCATAAACCTCCTGTGGTCTCTCTGGCTGTGTTTTAATGTTCTTGTCCCAGAGACGACGTCTGCATACCAACAGAAAGTGCTATGGACAGCAGTATTTCCCACAGGTATGCAAGTCACCTCTGAGACAGCCACCTTGCATATAAAGGACTAAAATGGCTGCAACTGTGTGAAGTTTCTCCTTGTGAGAAGCTGGTTCCTTCTGAGTTTTACCTTCATGCTGCACATTCAGAACAGATTTTCACTGAGGCCAGGTGGGGCTTATTTCATTCAATTGCTCACGGGAAACTGGGTGAGGCATGATAGGCCTCACTTCTTTGGTTCATGTGCTGCTGTATTTTTTTTAAGTTAATTGCTTGTTTTTTCTGAGACAGATCCCATCTGGCCCTGATGTTTTGTCAGCTTTGTGACATTCTAAAAAATTTTATAACTGCTTTTGGCATGATCTCAACTTCTGACGGTATTTCTGCTTTCTCCCTTAGAAAATGTATGGCTGTTCTTGGCATCTTCTCCACATTCCTTATAAACATTGTGCAGAAAATATTTTATCAGTGTCTGCTTCTTCTGTACATAATTTACCCTGCTGCACTTCTGAGGAGCTGTGCCCTCAAACATGCAATCTTCTTCGGTTACCTATAGTTCCTCTTTGTCAGAGGAAGCATTTGTGGAATAATTCCTGTAGTCTCCACTTTCTGCTTTGCTCATAAGCTTCCCATGTGCTTCTGATTCCTGTGTCTCTCATTACAGGTTTCTACTCCCCTCAAGTAGTCTGTCTGGGACTTTATTCTCCAGTTGCCTTGTAGCACTTGGAAGGGGAATACCTGCAATTGTAAACTTTGCTGTAGGCTGCAGACACTATTTAATATTCCTGCTGAAATGCAATGGAGATAGTCCTTTACCTTTCAAAGACAGAAGGGTCAAATCCTAAAAATCCTTAAATTTGCTTTCAAATTATCTAAAAGTAGAAAACGGGCCTTCGTGGGGAGGGCAACAGAAGATCTGTTCACTTTATATAGATATTTAGGCAAAGAAATGTAATTGGAGTGCCCATAAGGCTCTTCAGCCTTGTTGGCAAAGTCAAAAGTAGATGCCTAGTGTGCTGTCTAGTTGTGCCTTTCTAAAGAGGACCTATTTGATGTGTTACTCATGAGCAGAAAATTAAGATGGAACAGAAATGCCAGGTTCTGACTAGAAATCTCATTGCTCCCTTTTGCTAATTAACAGATCTCTCAAGGGTACTACTAAGGTTATTTGCTGCTATACCCCAGGCACCAACACACTCTATATAAAACTAATTCATAGTCCTGGACCTCTTTTGCTGTTTGGTTTCTACCCTTTAATCTTCTTGTAGGTATCAAGACGGTCTCTTTTCTCTCTCTCCCCATAATCTTTTGTCCATATCTCTTTTGTTCAGTGGGAAAGCTTTCTAACCTAGCCATTTCTGTGCACACACTCAAAGGTATGACATAACCCGCTCACATGTTGCATGGTTCTGGTACAATGGTTGAACTGTCCTCAAGCATATTCATCCCTGATCTCAACTTAATGGAGAACTAAAATCTAGCAAGTTCCAGGCTGTGTGCCTGGAAGATGAAAGAAGCAAAAATGTTTCACAATTTTGAGCTATTATGACTCTGCAAAAGTCTGTCACTACTGTCAGGGACAGAAGGGATTTGATAACTGTCAGCCTAACAACATGATGATACTTCAGGAGCATTTTAAAAACTTCACCGATGTTCTTCCATGGCAGTAGATTTGCTATCATTTTGAGCTTACTAGCCTTTCTGTTGGCATGAGAGACTTCTGCTATGAATATTGCCAGTATTAACTCCCCTGCTTTTTGTACAGAAAAGGTAACTAATCGGAACACTGATATAAGATCATAATTATTAAGATTCAGAGGGACTTCCTTTGGTACAACAGGAATCCATCCAGTCCAGCACTCTGACAGTTGCTGGGATCTCTAACGGGACCTCTTGTCTTTCCAAGAATATTTTTGTGGCCCTCACTCTTGGTCTACATGTGCCTTCTAGTCTGTCGTACAATCTTCTAACTCTTCTGGCCTTAGTGGTGTCTTGCAAAGAGTAGTTTGTGCCTGCTATCAGTGATGTGTCATCCACTGTGGTGCTCTCTGTATTTCAGAACTTTCTCAGTACTGGTCAGGGCAAGAAAATATCTCATTACAACCCTATGGATCTGTTGATACCAAGGTTGCATCAATGATACCTCAGTAGGAATGGAGAGTAGCAGTAAAAGGAATATTGGGATCTGTAGGGGAAATTGTGTGTGTAAGGTCTCTCCCTGTCTCTTCACTTTGTTTCTTAGCAACAGTAGACCCGATGGGTATGGCACTGCCTGCTGGGTGAGTGCAGGCCCCTTTGTGCTAAATCTTTTCTGCTCTTCCTCATCCAACAGGGATGGGGAAGTGAGAGGACAAAGAATCAGTAAGAGTACAAACTGGGAGAGAAGTGATGAAAAATTACTTACTTTGCACAGTCATCAAGGAATGCTGCTAGTGGGATGCCAGCGAGGAAAAGATGTTTTGGACTTTCAGAGAAATGCATGTATGCAACCTTAGGAATCATTTGTATCCCTTCCTGTTAATGATCCCCATGAGGGCTTTTGACATAGCTAGATATCATTAATATCTGAGCCAGGAAGCTCTCCTGTTCTCCTTATATGACCCCAGAAACATTGTCTGGCTCACCTGTGCCAGGTCTGCAGAACAGCAGCATAAGCCTTAAGACCTCTTCTGTGCACTACCCTGTTGCTGTATTGCAGTGCAGTGGAAGACCATTCCTGTAAGTCCAGAGGCAGATACTGAGCTTCATTGCATCAACCCCGCATGCTTCAGCCCTAGGTCTTTCCTCAGCATTGCAACCTCGTACTCAGTTAGTTCCTAAGGGTCACTCCCCATGTATTTGTTGGTCCTGAAGAGTTTAGTATGCAACAAGGTACTTAGAAGCTGTCTGTTGCACCCAAGTATGTGATCCTCTGTGTTAACTATGTCTGTTGTAGCAGTGACCTTGGTAATGCCAAAATGTATGTTAGAAGAAGACTAAATCACACATGTTAAGTCATTTTCCATATTGTTGCTTTTCTGGAATATGGCTTATGTTTGCTATCTAGCAGGTAGGCTGGGGGGGGTCCTTCATGTAAACAGTTTTTTGTGTGTAAAATATGCAAGTCTTGGCCATAATGGGAAAGGGGAGGAGACAGGAGGGGTGAAGAAAAGAAGATGGGACATGAGTTAAAGTTCTCTGCTCAACCACCTCTCTCCTGGAAAACAAAATATCGTGCACTCTTTTCTCGGGAACTGTGCCGTTTGCTTTTTTGTACCTGAAGAGGCTTTGTGGTAAAGCCATTATGAAACATCATAGGTGGTGATGGCATGCAAGCAGCGTAACTGTAGTCTCCAAAGAGCCTTTTTCTTTCCTTTTTTTTTTTTTTTGTAGTTGCAAGCTTAATGCTTCCATTCTGAAGGCACTTTGATTCAGCATAGCTTCTTCCTTACCTTCATAACTTTCATTTTCTTGTAATGCCACATTGCCACATAAAACAGAAAAGAAATAAGCTACTTTATCTTGATGGCTGGTAATGCTATTGAGAATGATGACATTCAAGGTATTACACAAGGCAATACTAGATGCTGAAGACAGAGGTGTAGTTCTAGACTGGCTGTCTTGGCACTGGCTGGTACTGTTGGACCTCAGCTTCTCTGCAAACACAGATCTTGAGTTCTTTTCCAAAACTATTCCAGATGTAACTCTGAACACTTCAGCTTGTCTGGCTGTCCTGGTGAAAATTACCTATTTCCAAACCAAAAACAAGAAGCTGGAAGGGGACACAGCCGGAACAGCTCACCCAAACTAGCCCAAGGGGTATTCTATAGCACATGACTTCATGGCGGAAGCTGGCTGGGGAGGAGGAGTTGCTGCTCTGTGTCAGGCTGGGTTCTGGACAGGGAGAAAATGGCGATGTGTATCACTGCTTTGGTTTTGCTTAGTTTTCTATTTGTCTTGTTGATGTCCTCTTTCTTTGCTGTACCAGTAAACTGTCCTTATCCTGATATGAGTTGGAGTGAGCCAGCAACTCCTTAGCTGCTGTCTGGGACTACACTGCAACACTTGCACCACAAATTTTCCATTCGATATGTTGACATTTACTTGGAACTACAGAAGTGTAGTGTATCTGCCTCCACTCCACTTCCAAAACATGTCTGAAATAGATACTTTTAAGACAATTGGTATTATATTGTAAGGGAAAACTCTGCACTGCTTGCAGTGAGGGTGACAACAGATGATCTGCTAGACTGTCTTCTGTATCTGATTCTTCTTGGGGGAAGAATACTATATAGGAAAAGCATATTTTCAAATACCACTGTTTTTAGATGTAATGGAGAGTACACTGAAACATGAAGATGCCTGATACTTCATGCCTCTCAACTTGGACTGTCCCTAGCAAATGACTGTTGATTTTGTGGTGCATTCCTACATATATATATATATATGCCTGCATAACAGCTACAGATGATAAGTCTTCTATAGCTCTCTCTACAGCATAAGCCACTGTAGTATCTATTCCAATATTGGATTTAGATTGTTTTGTGCTCAGTTATTGCCATGTCTGACTGTGGTGTGAATCAGTGAGAGCCAGCAGACACAGAACAGATACCAGAAATGTTCAGGAGAAAAGCTCTAGGAGATAAAACTATCAGTTAGCAATAGTGATCTGCAGTTAGAAGCTGAGGTGTCACAGGAGGTATTGGAAGGAGCTGTTTGACGTGAGTGAAGTAAAAATAAAACTGTATTTGTTAAAAAAATCTTGAAAGCATGTAGTTAATTTGCAGACCTACTAGGACCTACTTTATTAAAGTCAGTAATTACTTTCAAAAAGCAGCCAGTTTGATCCCTGTGCTGAAAGGCACTAGGTGTGATCCTGAGGGCCCTACACCAGGCTGGCTCTTCATCCAGAAAGAAGGAAAATTGGTTTAAATGTTAACTAAAAATAGCTCTGTAAGAAAACTAAGAGAAAATAAGATAGAGAAAAATCAACACATCTCTTAAGATATTTATCCTGTAACTTTATATAAATTGATGCTGTTTCAAATTATATTAGTGAAAAATTTGGCTCTGTAGTCTTGACATTTGTATTTTAAGCTCAAAAAATTGAGGGCTTAACCTGAAAAACATTGAGTAGACTGAGTATGGAAGCTCACCCCTATTTCTGAAGCATGACAATGCCTTAATGCTTGCTTTGAAATCACTGAGTTGGCATTACAGTAGAGAATCTGTCCCACAGGCTTATCCCCTTCCCAAGAAATATGTTCTGTCTCTCACATCACCCAAGCAAAAGAAAATCTACAAATAGTGCTGAGCTGACAGTTCTACCAGTGGTGCCAGAGACAAGACGGAATCCAGTTCATTCTTCTGTGCTTGCTGTTTCGTTATTAAAGATAAGATTTACAAAACCACATAGAACAGATAAACTGAGTAAGAATCCCTGCTATAAACTCAGGTTTCTTTTTAAGGTGTTCCCAGCTATAAACTCAGGTTTCTTTTTAAGGTGTTCCCAGCTGACCCTGTTTCCAAAGAGTTCAGAGGAGATGCTGTCAAAACATCCCATGTTTATTGTGTTGCTTAGGTGGTCTTGAGAAGATAAGACCAGCATTTTGCACAGCATTGTCATGAGCAAGGAGGAATTACAGCCTTATAGCTGAGGGAAAATAACCTTATGTTTATTTTCAACGTACATATGGTCCAGTTCTGGAATCCATACTCAGACTGAAATACCTGGGAAGGGAGATTTGTTGAAGGACCACAAAGGTCTTGTTGCAGACTTCTGTGTGTTGATCCACTCCAGACTCTGAGCAAAGCTGCATTGTGTCAACGTTGGGGTTTTTTGGGGGAGAGGGTGGTGTTTCTCATTTGAAAGCCTTGAAATAATTCAAGGCTTTTGCCTAGTGTCATGCTAAATTAGGTCAGAGTTGGAATCAGAACTCTGGATCGTGACTACGTGTGTCTAAAAGCTGAATCCAAACACAGATTTTCCATCCAGAGACCAACTCTAGGGCAGTTTAATTAATGTAGTCTAACAAGTGTCACAATTTAAGGCATTAAAAATGTTCTTTACCTTGGCTTTATGTCCAGCTTGGAAACATCTTGGTAGCCAACAGATCTCCTCTAATGTGACTCAGAAGTGTAAGCACTTCTCCAAGACATCAAATATCATCTTTGTATACACTAATGCACAAGCTGCACTGTCACTACCACACTCCAGAGGTTTGAGGCTTGGGTTTGGGGATTTTTGCTGCCATAGTCTTAATCTTCTCTGAAAGGAGATTTTTAAGTTTTGCCTTTTCTAAATGACCAACAGAAGCATTTGAATTTCATTCCCTCTCAAATACACCACCACCACTTGACCCTTTAAAGCACAGACACTGAAGCAGTGTTTAATCTAAATGCCATTGCTAAGCAAACACCCACAGATATATTAGGCATTTGCTCAACATGGTACATCCAACTCTTACATTGAAAGGGCCAAGCTGAGACCCATCTGCTTTTTAAACATTATTTGGCTCAGTTCCCCAAACCCAACTGCAATAATTATTTTTTTAAAAGTGTTCTGTGAATGTATGCAAAGAGATTTTTAAAAGATAATGTTAATTTATCTCTCTAGCTGTGCTTGGCTTGACAAAAAACTGTTCTTGACCCGAGTGCCTCCCTAGAAAAATGTGGGTTTTAAAAGTACCTTATAATACAGTTAGTAGTAATGTGGACAGGGTTAGGTTGGCTTCTGCAGAATCAGGTTTTTCTTAATAGAAGGAAAAGTTCTACTCAAAACTTCATCTGGGTAGACATGGAAATGGTGTACCTTGTGAGGAGGGAACCTTGCATGCAATCTGAACAACACTTAAAAATGATTGGTGTTTTTAAAGCAAAGAATAGCTTCAAAATTAATACAGCCTTGTGATATTTTCATGTTTTCTGTAATTGTTTTGAAAATATATCTGTGAATCTTAACATTATTAGCTGGGTTTTCATTTTTATGACAGCTCCCCAAAACTCCAACCCTGTTTAAAGTTGTACATTTTACATTTCACCTGGAACGCCATAAACTACTGAATAGCCTGGAGAAAAATATTTGAGGAGTATCTATGTTTAGGTGAAAAGAGCAGAGCTGAATTCAAGTAATTTTGTAGCCATTTCCTTGTTAATAAACCAAAAGGCACTACCACAAAGCAATACTTGTACAACAAAATGCTAGGCCCTTTGGCGCTAATGATAATTTTGCTTTTATGGCGGTGAATCCAATATTTCCCCTATGTTCTGTATTACAGGTGACACCCCTGTGGCAGGAACATGCAGTAACTTTTCAGAAGTGAAAGGTCTGTGAATTTGGATTAATGTATTTTTCTTAAATATCTTTCCATTTTAGATGAACCTTCAAAACTAGTACAAACTCATCCAATGTAGGAAAGGTTGGCCTATATTACTGAAATGTGTCCGAGTTATAAGACATCAGAAGTAAAGAGAAAGCTTAATTGTAAGCTATGCAACCAGCTCTACCTAAAACATCTACATACACAAACACACACAAATTGGCGCTTATCCCTCAGACGAGGTATTTATTCTCTGAGCAATCCCAACACTCAGCTCCAATAGCTTACTCAGTAAGCTCAAGTGTGGATTTCTCAGCCAGATGATACAAGGCCAAGGGACCAGCAGCTATTGAATCATTTGCTGTGAGAAACATGAGTCATTGTGCAGTTTCAACTGAAAGAACAGAGAAATGGGTGCATTGGAATGACCTGAGGCCCAGCCCCAAAATTTTGTCACTCAATTGTTGTTGTAACTTTCAAATCAAGCTTCCTTCCCTCCATGTCCTCAGGTAAACGCATCATCACAGCATGTGTTAGGTAGGAAGGGATGTTTACAAGTCATCTGGTCCAACCATCCTGCAGTAAGCAGGGACATCTTCACTAGATAAGTTCTTCACCAAAAGAGTTGTTGGGATATGGAACAGGCTGCCCAAGGAGGTGTCTGAGTTGCCATCCCTGGATGTATTTAAAAGACGGGTAGATGAGGTGCTCAGGAAAATGGTTAAGGAGAGGACAGGTACAGTTAGACTCAATGATCTTAAAGGTCTTTTCCAAACCAGTGATTCTATGAGATTGGGTTACTCAGAACCCCATCAAGCCCAACCTGGAATAAGTCAAAGGATGGGGCTTCCACCGCCTCCCTAGGCAACTTGTTTCAATGCCTCACCATCCTCATATTGAAGAACCTTTTCCTAATATCCAACCTAAATCTCCTCTTTTCTAGTTTAAAACCATTACCCCTCATCCTATCACTCCATGCCCTCATGAACAGTTCTTCCCCAGTGCTCTTATAGGCACCTTTCAGGTATTGGAAGGCCACTATAATGTCCCCCTGAAGCCTTCTCCGATGAGGTGATCCATTTGTTCTCACTGACACACAGTGGGTTCAGTGATTTACATCCTTTGTGTTTGCTTATATTGTGTACTTGAGTCTTAGTGATTAATTTATAACAACATTATCCCTCCTGTTTATGAAATCAATGAGATGAGAGGGTGTATTTTAACTACTCTTAGGCGGATGAACAGTCTGCTGTTTACTTTGTATTGTTTTGTGCCATGAACCATCATCCTTATGATCAAGCAATTTTTTACTTTCTGGACTTGTGTAGTTTTCCTTGTCAGGTACCTGCTTTTACTTCCTTTCAAAGGAATAACAAGGATGAAACATTGAGTGTTTTGTCCCCAAAAAATTACCTAAAAAATCCCTCAAACCTTTTCAAAGATGCCATGAGGATTACAGCTATCAGTCTTCAATGGGCAACTTTTAATTATACAGTAGTACTTTAATTATACAGAAAAATCTGTACCAATAATCTTTAAAAAATTGTCTATTGAGGGCTTCAGTAGACTGTGAAAATGAACCTTCATTTCATAGAATCATGGAATCACATAACATATAATGGTTTGGGTTGGAAGGGACCTCAAAGCCCATCTAATCCCAACTCCCTTCACTATCCCAGGCTGCCCAAAGCCCCATCCAACCTGGCCTTGAACACTGATAGGGAGGGGGCAGCCACAGCTTCTCTGGGCAGCCTGTGCCAGGGCCTGACCGCCCTCACAGGCTTCCTAATATCTAATCTAAATCTAACCTCTGACAACAAGATCATGTTGACATCATTGCATAGGCCAAATTCATCACTCAGAATCACACTATTGGACTATTGGCTTTTTGTGCCGTGTCACATCATTTCTGTGCTTGCCCTGTTCTTTGAGACAATTTGCACTTACTTGTCCTTTCAAATCAGTGTTCCCATTCCATGCTGCTGTCAGTCAGGTTAATATAGCAAACACATTTCCATTCAGGTGCTCTGAGGCTTTTCACTCAAAGATTAAAATGTGCTCTGTGAATATTAATTAAACTGGAAAGCACCCAGATGAAGTCATTGAATAATGCATACAGATCATTTTACTCTGGACATTTGTTTGATTACAACAATACTATGTATTACTTTAAGATAGATAGTAAAGAAACAGTGGGCTCCCTGGAGGCTATATGGGAATTACATTGCAAACATCTATTAAAAGAGCACCACCAGTCTTGACAGACTAAACAGCGGCCAGCGATTTCCCTATCAGGTACTGTGTGCAACCACCATGGTAGATACACCTGTCTGTGGTTTCGTAGTGCCATGGAGTGCTCAGAGGAAGAGAAGCTGTGATCCCAATAAGCCTGTATAATCCAGGCAGTTGCAAGCTGCTCTACCAACTCTACACAGAGGGGTTGATTGGAATCACTCTTTTAGGGATTTGTTGCAATAATAGTTATATAGCTTTGCTTGGGTTTTTTATCTGGAAAAAACTAAAAGTAGAAAATGAGAAGGATTGCAGCTGATGAAGAAGCTAGTAAATAACATGCTTCTCAGTTTTTTTTAACTTAGTACATATTGTTTTTATTACAAAGCTAGAAGTATGTATCAGAAGTGTTAAGGATTGATATAACCGATTTTAAACTGACATTTTTGTAAGCAGTAAATTAAAATGTTCCGCTGCTTTTCATAACTGCCAGTTTGTCATGCTTTACACAGAACATCAGAAAGGCCATACTTTCTCAGAGTAAAGGTCCATCTGGCTCAGCATCCTGTGTCTGGGCAGTGGCAAAGAAAGGATGCCTAGGGGTGAGTGTAAGAACAAGGAAAATCAATATCAGCTCTTTCTCAGAATACATATCCAGCCTTCAGTTACCAGTGACTCGAGAACTTCCAGCCTTACTGTCTCTGTGCATTAACAGAGTCCTGTTTGTATTCAAGGGGGGAAAAGTGCATTTGGTATGGGTGACCTTGTAGATCCTGAGAGGTGTTTGCTGTTAGTGATGCCCATGGTGTGCTCAAAGGTGAACAGCTGTTTGGGTTCCCTAGATAGTCTGTGTAGCTCAAGGACAGCAGCAGCTCCTGTCAGTTCTCCACCTGGTCACTTTCTACAGTTTTTGAGGTCAAAAAGTCAAGGTTTTTTCCTGGTCAAATACAAACTGTTCCTCTCAGTACAACATACATTGCCAGTTTTCTCCCGTTCTTGCCTTGCCACCCCTTGGCTCTCCTCTCTTTCATCAGGTAAAGAGAGACTATTTCTCCTGTGCTGCACGCACCTCCAGGCCTGCTGCGATGTGCAACAAGGGAGCAAGCACAGAGCCAGCTGCCCTAGCAGGATTTCCAGCAAAAAGAGGAGCAGGTCCCCAGGAGCTCCTGGGCAGGACTGCTGATCTCCCCAGAGCTGCAAGACCCACACTGGGATCTTCAACTGCCTGTGCAGATAGGCCAGGGAAAAGTATCTGTGTGTTTGCAAGTATACCTGCCAGTACAGAGTTTTCCTATGAAGCACCTGACTTGCATAAGGTCTGTGCAGGAGGTCTGAGACAGCTCGATAAAGGCTATTACATCCAGCAAGCCTAGAGGCAATTGAAGCCTTGTAGTGCAGGTGAGAAATGCAAGCTTCTGATCAAATGCAAAATAACTCACCTGGAAGGTATATCCTGTTGTGTGTTTTAAAATTAAGAGCCTTTTTTCCGTTTCCATAGAAACACTGAGGTGGCTCAACAATTTGCTGTACAGTCAGCAGCCTGGTGAAGCTCTGAATGCAGACCCCTGAACCAGCTAAGGCACCAAGTGAAATGTTGTTTGACTTATTCACAGTGAAATCAGAGAGTTGTTACAGCTGATGTATAGAGCAAAGGGACACGTAACTGGTGTGGGAGAATGTATCCAGAAGAAAAATTCTCGGCTGTGAAGTTAACGGGTCATTCATTACAACAGGAATAATTCGTTGCAGAGCTTTCCCTGAGGTCTTGTCATGGGCATAATTGAAGGGGTGTAATACATATCAGTGGGGGCCCCAGAACAGCATGCCATGTGGCTTGTGTTTGATTCAAATTACTGCAACACTCACGGTGTCAGCAGGACATGAGGTTGTCTCTCCAAAGAGGGACATGCAGATGTATGCATGCACAAACAACGTGTAGGCAGTCCCTGTGTTGTTGCCTTCTCCACACAGTTGACTGCACAACAAGTGTGAGTACACCCCGATGGATGTGGATGCTATGGATAGGCATCTGCTAAGAACTGGACTGAGAGCCCCCAGCTTTTTCTAACAGTCACTGAACAGATGGTGAGCCATCATCATTGTTATTTCATGTTCCAGACTCATGGAGAGGGGCTGTGAGCTGGCAATTTCTTTTTCTCAGCTTGGGACCAACAAATCTTTAAAAGTCATAACACTATTATTATTCTATTAATCTCTAGGGACCCACTAAGCTTGAGGCTCTTTGTACTACAGGAAGGACATTGAGATCCTGAAGCAGGTCTAGAGGTGGGCAGCCAGGCTGGTAAAGGGTTTGGAGAACAAACTTTATGAGGAGAGGCTGAGGGAGCTGGAGTTGCATAGTCTGGAGAAGGCTGAGGGGAGACCTTATCACTGCCTGTAATGACCTGAAAGGTGGTTGTAGAGAGCTGGGTGATGGTCTCTTCTGCCAAGTGACAGGACAAGGGGAAATGGCCTTAAACTGCCCCAGGGCAGATTACATGTCAGAAAAAAGTTCTTTACCAAAACAGTTGGGATGTGGAACAGGCTGCCCAGGGAGGTGGTTGAGTCACCATCCCTGGATGTATTTAAAAGATGGGTAGATGAGGTGCTCACAGGATAGAGGCTAGCAAGAATTCCTTGTCCCAGTTTACAAGAGTGCAGACACAAACCAGTGAGCTATACCTAAACAATCCTGGGTTCTCTGTTCCAGTCCTAGTGCTTTTATGCCAAAAGGGCAGCATTTGGGTGTCATCAGGTGATGGAAAGTTACTGTTCCTACTCCCACCTTCTTCTAGCACTAACTGTTCATCATACACTCCTGATTTCTGTAGTGACCAGCTGAAGATGACTTACCTGTGCTCATTTTATGTCATAGTGGAACAGAGTATGTCTGTGTGTGCAGCCGGTTATTTACTCTGTGTGCTGTGATGCAACAGGAATCTCTGTTTCTGGTGCAGGAACTTTTAAAGTCATTTTAGTGTGACATCAAACATTCATCTGATTATGCCATTCATGTCAGAGTAGTACAAAAATCAGTAAAATAATTCTTGGTGAACAATTTACAATGCATAAGCTGAGCTGAGAATCTATAACCGCAAGCATTGTCTCTGACGGCAAGGTAGCAGAATCTGCAAAAAGCCATTCTTATAATATAAAGCAATTATGTTTTCTCAGTCTCACAAGTTTTTGAAAACACAGCTTTCTCAAGCTTTCCACTGATGACACTTTGAGGCTCCTCAGGGACAGTATGATAAATAAACAGTCATTCTTGCAAGTGTGGGTTTGGCCACCAATTTTTCCTGCAGAAATATCTTGCATTTTATGTCTATGCTGATACTCTCTCACACCTGAAATATGTCAAGTAGCAGTCACACTACTGGAGAGACACAACAAGTCACTGAGGGAAGATCCCTGATAGAAGCAGAAACAAACCCAAATAACCCCAATGTATCTATGTGGAAGCAAGAAACCTGGGTTATCTTTCATGGTTCAAGAGAACTAAGTAATGAACCTGTCACAGAGTTTCTCCAAACCATTTTTTATCCTAATCTTCCTGAAATATTAAATTACAAGAGCCACAGTAACAGGCTCCCCAGACAAAATTGTGCCATACATACAGATTAAAGATAAATTATAAATGGCTCTGTACTGGAAAAATTCAATTCTTCCCATTGAAGTATTGAATGGACTGGGGAGAACATGTCCCTTATAGCTCAAGAGACACTGCAGATGAGAACTCTACATTTGTCTTTCTAAAACAATAACAAGTAATATTTGTGGCCAAATTATACATTATTCTTTGCAAAGCAAGAAGGCAGCTACGGGTTTTAAACCAGTAATGTGGAAAAATGAAGATGATTCTTCAATCCACATTCCAGGTACGAATGGGTGCTGCATGGAGGGTTTGAGATGCAGACATGAAATTGCTCATGGTGAAATTCGGCAGCTCACGTCTACCTCTGTGATAATAGAAGGGGGCTAAAGGACTCGGCCTATGCCAAGAGCACACCCAACCTTCAAACCCAATAGGAAACACCAGGAGCATGGGCAGAGTGCCCAAGCACCGCGTGTGTCGGCACCCACCTAGGTATGCGGGCATGTATTTCTGAGAGCAGGTTCTCCTCATCTTAATGCACTCAGACAGAGGCGATGGTGCTTGGGGTGTTATGTGAGTAGCACTCATGTGTGTCCAAAACTCAGAATCCTTGGGGGTCAAATTCAGAGGTACATCAAGCATCCGCAGCTCCTCTAGAAACTTTGGGAGTCTGCTGGAGGGTCAGCATTTTATTCTCTCTTAATAGTGATTATTCACAAGTGTCTGGGAGAAATAAAATTTGTAGCAGCTTGTCATTGTTCCAGGCAGACAAAAGGACAAAAATACTGAATCCAAATGAAATTGCTGGCAGGATTTCCTAAGATAAAGCACAGCCTGCTGCCTGTGCAAAACACCTATATAATTCTTTTCTTTTTTTCTCATGGGGTGGTAATTCTGGGGTCTTTAATACCCACAGATGGTAAGGACTCCCTCTGAATGTATTTTGAGTGGTAGTAAATATAATCACTCTCAGCAAAGAACCTCAAACACCTAGCTGAACTTCTGCTATAGAAATGACTCAGGAATAAGAGGGATGATTCAGAAGGTGGAATATTACTTCACATAGCATGTGGGTGTTCTTATAAGGTTTCCATTCAAGGATTGACCTCGTTTAGTTTATGAGATCTGACAAGATCACAGCCCTCGCTTGTAGACTGTAATATAAAGCACTGCACTAATTCATGGATGTCAAATCTGCCACCTCAGATAAAACACAGTGGTAACACTCAAATTTCTTATGGAACCCTCAGCCTTTTCAGTGGGTACAATTGAAATAGGCAAAAGGAGAATAAATCCGAGCTACACATGCTGAAAATAGCCTAGGAAAAATAATGTTAGTAAATAGCAGTACTAGTACTATGTGAAAGATTATTAAAATCATCAGACTTACACATATATAGTGCCTTGTCTCAAAGCACCTCCTAAACATAAGTTAATTTCAATAACCAACATTCCTGTGATACAGAAGAGCAGTATCTCTGTTTTATATGCTCTTTTTATATGTCAGACTTCCAAGGAAGAGATCATACATTTAGGAAACAGCAGAGGAGAGGCCGTGACCCTGGAGTCTTGGTGACCTTTGTGCATCTGGGACTACTTCATTGCTTGTATTCCCGATGAGGGGAAGACAGAAGAGTCTGCTATCAGAGCACCTCTGCAGCAAGACTCAGGCTGCGGTCATGCAGCTGAAGTGCGGCCTTTACACACCCCAACAACATCCCTCCATAACCACAGAGACTCTGCATGCACGGACATTGCTGGGAATTGAGAAGCAGCCAGGCAGCTCAGGGATCCCATTTGCACATTACTGCAGACCCCACTACATTCCCATTACAGTATAACCCCCCAGATAAGGTACATTTTTTTCCCCACCTGAGAATGTGCCACTAAAATAAGTGACATATCTCTGGTGGCTAGATGAGAAATGTGGCAGGTAGCTGAGGTCTTCTGGGTCCCTTGTTGATTTCCTACCTGTTAGAACACTCTTATCTTGAGCTTGGAAGAACTGTTCCTTGAATATAAACTGACTCTCTTGGGCTCCTTTTCCTTCTACTACCCTACCCCATGGGATGGCTTCTAAATCTTAACAAAGTGAGTAACTTCTTAATCTTACCAAACCCAAACAAACAAAATATTTTCCATCCAGTACAAGGGCATAATGTCATTGTTAGGGCTGTGCAAGTAACTTGGGGAGATGGGTTTAGAAGAATAGCATTAATGACCTGTGTAAGTAGCTGGCTTTTTCAGCTTGGACAGGGCTCAGAGTCGGCTGAGTCCAATTCCTGGCTAAGGTATTTGCATCTGTCAGAGAGGAGGGTGAGAACGTGTGAACGGTGTTTCAGGATCTCATCAGACATTGAGTCAGCAGCTGCAAGTTAGGGAAGGGGGTGCTCTTCCCCTGACCCCCGTGAGGTCCTGTGGCTTTACTTATACCAGCTCTGGCAGTTTTCTGGCCATGGAGAAATTGAATTAAGGTAGCAAAGCTGGCAAAGACCCCAGCTCCACAGAAAAGGAGGAACAGATTTTCACTGGCTCAGATTTGGGATCTGGCTTGTGGTGGCAACAGGCAAGTGGCAGAACAGCACTGGGAAAGGAATGGAGCAGGTTCAGCTCTGAGTGTTGGCCAGTTGAGAGGTAGGCTGTGACTTAAGGTGCCAGCTGGGCTAAGTCTTCTTGGGAGTGTTGTGGGGTTTTAAAAATCTATTTAAAATCTACTTTGTGTTTGGATTTTTTTCTTAGTTTCTTTCTCTACCAAAAAAAATCATTTACTCCAATTTACAATGCTTGGCTATTACAGAATGGATTGTCAGGTCTTGTGAATAACTGCTCCCTTGCCTGCAAAGATCTGTTACTTCCCCTCAAAACCCTCTGGTTAAAGAGACCTGTGCTAGAAGTATGCTCTGGAAATCCATTTTCAGGAGATTAAAGTCTTTGGAACCTGCAGCTCTTATATGAATGTCTTTTTGTTGCGCTGAAATCGCCTACAGAAACGCTAGCAGAAAGTCTTCCACTACCACTGTGTTTATAGGGTAGGAACAATTTAATTGTAATAATAACAAGGTGATTCTCAAAGAATAAATCATCTCTGCAGCAAGCTATGCCTTAAATGTATGTCATTGTAACAGTGACATCTATGAATAATTTTTTACCACAGGAGAAGTCGGTTAGCATGGGCTATGGAGCTCAGTGACCCAGGAGCTGGAACATGCTGGGAATAATCATCTTTGTTACATTTCCTAGCCTGACCTTTTATTGGGGTGGGGAAAAATGGTGCTGTCAAAACTGAGACTGTTTGTGTGTGGTTACCATGAGCGAAATGGCCTTTTCTGAATGAGCTGGGTAATTCGGAGAGCTTAATTAGCTGACTGTCATGCATAACAGGGAATGGGACTTGAGTTAGCTTGCTGATAGATCTCCAGCTTGAAGCAGCAGTGACTGCAGCTCTTTGTCTTCTGAGACCTGTATGGTGGCTTTAGCAAGTGAGTCTGAGCCTCTTGAATGAGCCTAATGACAGGCTACGGAAAGGCAAAGGAGCCCTCACAGCATCTAAGTATGGAAATGTTCACCTGCCTCAGGTGCTCTGTGGGCAAGTGAAATGAGGCATTCATCATTTGTTTTCTTGTCTGGTGGTTTTTTTTAATTGGATATGTTACTAAAGTTGAAAAAAAAAAAGAAAAAGAAAAAAAAATCCGTACTGGAATGCAACTGTACCATACATTTCCAGGATGAGTTATTACCTCCTAGAAAGTATAAGTGAAAGCTGTATAAATCAACAGTTCGGGATGTAGTTTGGTGTAGTTGTACAGCTGGTGTCTTATTAAGGCAAATCTTGCCTTCTTCACAAGCCTACTCCTTTCTTCTTGTCTACTGTGAATATAGTTCTCATTTTAACTCGATCATTCCTTCAACTGAGTTGACTGCTCAGTTTAAAATTACTACTTCAACTGACAGTTCTTGCTTTCTTTTCCACCAACTGAATATGTAGTCCTCTTGAGGAAAATCATGGAGGACCTAGAGAATGATTTTATATTTTGCTTTAACTTTGGGGTTTGTGTGATGGTTCTACTAGTAAGACTCTTGACCTCCAGGTATTTTGTCAGCGCTGAACGTTGGAGAGAGTGGAGTTGATGGGACATGGGGATCCAATGGTAATTCTGTTCCATTTTGGCTGATGAAAGAATTTAGGTACTCATCCTGGCTCTGGTCTCTCTTGGATGAGTTAATTTAAAATGTATTGTGTCTCTGCAAGCATACACCACGAAATTAATTTTCTAGAACACAGATAAGTTAATAGAGAATGAATGAAGCCAAACTAATTCCCATCTTCATTCAAGCAAATACCCAGGTAATATGTCTGAGCAAATTACTTATCACTAAATTAAGCATATATCTAGGGCCTAATAATCATAGATTCTCCTCTTCATCTACCAAGTGCACATAGCACTATATATTCTCTGCATTACCAAAAGGGACACATATTACTTGTTCTAAAATAAAACAGTTGTGTGATCATGCTGCTTCCATCAACTGCCACAGCAGCAGCTTATTTATATACATGGACAAAATGTTTTGAAGCTTTTTCCTTTCCTACTGGCACCAAGAGGACCAACTCTTTCTAAAGCACTGAAACAGGTCAGCCAGCTCAAAAGAACTGGAACAGGCTTGCAGCCCTGTATTTGGAGTCACATCTGGCCCCGACCTCAGGCCTGTCTTGATGAAGCAAGCTAGTGTCCATTTGTTGACTTCCACTGACTTGGAGGGGAGCAGAATTGAGCACTGAGCACTTTCAGGAAAATGCAGAATGGATCTTGGGGTTTTCTTTCTTAACAGTGACAAACAGGTGTTTGTTGTTGTTCTGAGTACTAGTTTGCCATGGCTTTAACCCGGGGGGATCAGAGAGCAAAATGCAGTCAGAGAGCTAACCAGGCCTTCACAAGAGGCCTTGCCTTGCCTTGCCTTTAGGATACCAATGTTCAAGTCCCTGTTCTGCCAGTGACTCGCTGTGTCCCACTAAGCCAGGTCACTTGGGTCCATAGCCACACAAAGGACTGGGGAAACCAAGATCTCCCTGCAGAGGGATGGGGTGCACAGCCCAGCTGCTGCACTGCAGAGCCCTTTGTCTCCTTCCTTATCATAGAATCACTGAACATTAGGAGTTGGAAGGGACCTCGAAAGATCATCTAGTCCAACTCCCCTGCCTGAGCAGGATCACCTAGATTAAATCACACAGGAACGTGTCCAGATTGGTCTTGAATGTCTCCAGAGGAGACTCCACAACCTCCCTGGGCAGCCTGTTCCAGTGCTCTGTCGCCCTCACAAAGAACTTGTGAGTATAAGGGAATTAAAAGTCTAAAGATTGCAGAGGTTAATTTAATCTGTGATAGGCAATTGCCTGAGTCAGGTAACAAAATATGCCTTACCTGTCTCTCATTTGCCCTTATTACACAGAGCATTTGAAAGATCTTTGTTGTTTTCTGTGTATACACTAGAATTTAATCTATGGTGCTTAGCAGTAGACAGTGACAGAAGAGCCACCACAGCAACAGGCTTCAGTTAAGGCTTCTGTTATTTTGCAAGAAATGCAAAGGCTTTCTCTCATTTACTCCTGCTGATTCCCCTGTCTGTTGAATTCAATGCTGCTCCACTCAGACAGTAAGTTGTTAGAGATTCTTCAGCTAAACAGGCTGGAAAGATCTCAGGTTAATTTACTGCCTAAAAATATCCATCCTTACAGACCACGAAGCTGATGCACATGCCAAAGCAAAGATGGAGTCTGCCGCTGTGCAGCAGATCTTCCTCATCTTCCTCATCTGCCTCATCTTCCAAAAGACTGAGGAGACACAGACTGTGTCCCCTCAGTCTTTTGGAAGATGAGGCATCTAAAACTCCAACTCAGATGTTAAGACAATCAGGTAGTGAATGATTGCCCCCAGACAAAAAGATGAGCTACAGACACGCAGTCAAGCTGCTGCTTCAAACACGCACAGTAAAACTGCAGGACCACAACTAAGCTTCTGTCTGCTTGGGGGGAACTGCAAAAAAAAGCCATCAGAGTAAGAGCTACCCTTATTTTAAAATATATATTTTGTGACAGCAAAGTCAAGGAGGCCAAGGCCCATTGTCTGAGTGGCAGCAATTAATGTTGGGGCTGTACTCAAAGTGATGCTCTTCATTCCTTCGCCCTGTAAGAAAGGCTGGAGCTGAGTGGCCTCTTCTTCCTCAGACTCCTGTTTCTGCAATCAGTTATTTTCTATGCATCGTTTAGGGGAGTTTATACCCACAGGATAATCTGACCCCGTTATTGAGTTATCTTCTTACTTCATTGTCTGGACCATCATTTAACCCAGAGGTAGGCATTTGATGTGGAAATCTAAGTTGTATTAAATGTAAAGTGTATACACTGAATGTATGGCTTCAAAATGGGGAAAGAGTCAGGACCCATCATTATTGGCAGCATTCATTTCCTCGGGAAGAAGATGCTGTGCACACAGTCTTGTCTAGTCTTTTCCTCACGATTCTTCTCCCACGTGTGTTAACTGATTGTCTGGCAATGCACATGGAAGTGAAATTAAATTTCTGTTACGTTTAAAGGGAAAGAAAAAAAAAATGTTAGAAGCAAAGCTTTTGCTTTCTTTTTCTCATACTTTGCCAAGACCCTGGTTCTAGTAAAACAAGGCATTCTGGACTGACAAGTCTTCCACCAGCTGCATTTGGCTGAGCTCTATCACTGTTAGCTGGGGTACCTGTTCTAGCACCATTTGACTTGGCCACTGTGGTGCTTCTCAATCACACTGGTTTGATCTTCAGTCTCATTTAATTTCATGATCATTCCTTGCTGCTCTGTGCCCTTGTTTGGATAATTCAGAAAGAAGTACTTCCCTCACATGTCTAAAGTGCAACCAAATGCTGGTGTAGCATTTCTTTTTTTTTAAATGCACATTTCATTCTCCTCCTCTTTTGTGAGATCACAGGTCAGAGTATGAAATGGCCCAGATTCATTGCCATTTGACTCATGAGGAGCGTGCCTGCTAACTGAACATAGGTCTTAACTTTACCTCCTGCCTTTTTCTTCCCATGCACACCCTTCCAACCTCTCAAGTTCTCTGCATCTCTTCATTTCTAATTAATTTCTGCTTCATGGTGTGACACAGACACTCGACTGCAGGCTTAAAAAAATAAAATTATTTAACATTATTATTGTCTGCACCACGAGCAGATTCTATAGGTCACTATTGCAGTTTTATGGGTGCAATGGAGAAATGCACTACAGCAGATTAGAAGTACAACTACCCTTATCAGAACCACAAGAGATTCACCAAATACACTATTGCATCCACAACAGTCACAGATATGCAGTATTACAACCCCCAACAGTCACAAAACTCACTATTACTGCCCGTGGCAATTCACACGATTCATAAACACACCACCACAGCTCACAAGCGCACTGAATACTACCTGTGTGTTAGTCAATCACCAGAGACTGCAAACCTAAAGCATCTCAAATGGTCACTCACCCCCCTCCAGGTCAGGGCTCTCCATGTGTTAACTTAGCAGCAGCCTGGCCAAGGGGAAGGGTCCCCTTGCAGAGTTGGAGAAATAACTCCCAATTCCCAGACAGAATCTGAGGAGCTTTATTTCCTTGATCAGTGGGCAGGACTGTGTACAATACCAGCTTCGATGTTTGCCATTAGCAGTGCTCCCCTTATCTTAATTTATTCATTGTTGAGGTTCACTTTGGTAGTCCCTATTCATGGTTGAGGTAAGCCCTATCTTTCGCATACCTTTGTATTGTCTGGGCCCACTGAATCCAAATGGTGACCCTATGGCTTGTTTCTATTTTACCTTTAGGCAGCTGAACGGTGGTTTGGTTTGGCATATTGTTCGTTGAAGGAATTAAAGGTTCAACCCAGGTTTGGGTTCTTTGAATGATGCAGAACTCCTACGTTCAGTCTCAGTTTAAAGGACAAGTCCAGTTTGAGCTATCTACACAGCTCCCCATGAGGTGTCTCTGCAGAGATGGGGCCTTGAGGCAACCCAAGGCTGAGTAAACCCCACCATGAGTCACCTGGTGCAAATTTAGCATCACCAAAACCTGTTTTTTTGGAATTTGGAGTCAGACCATCCTCACACACGACCATGACGTGACACAGCTCCTGTGACCCAACAACAGTTACAGGATTTGGGACCAAAGCAGCTCAGATGAGAGCACATCACCTGACCAAGCTGTAATGTGTCACACCTGCATCAGTGATATGAGATAACACTAAAAACACCAAACTAGGTCCAGACCAAAAGACCTGACAATTTTGTGATTCTCAGAGCTCAGTGGTCTGGGAAGATTTTTAGTAGTTGCAGTATGATTTCAAGACCAACTCTGGTTGGCTGAGCACCTAAAATTCAACGCAGAAACTCTCTGTGCCTGCCTCCCCGAGGAAATATGTGTCAGCCCTTTGCAGAGCATGAGGCCTCTTCAGTCCTTCTGAATAGCACAGAAGCAGCACCTGGTCCCTTCCACGGAGACAAGGGAGTTAGAATGAGCTCTCAGATTTAATCTGAGCCAGCAACTTTAATGGAAATCAATGCTAATTAAAGAAAACTCATTCCTGTTTAGGATGAAGCAAAGGCAAGATTATTCATTCCAGGGGCAGACTGGCATTTCCCATTCTCTCTTGCTCATGGGTAGAAACCACCTACATGTTTATAACTTCCAGCCCCCTCCTGCTGTGTGATGGCAGGAAGGTTCAGATTTGTCAGTCTCTGGGGACCGACCATCTCAAACTGTTTTCCTTGCTCAGTCCCTCGAAGAGGGTGTAGGGAGCAGAGCAGCATCCCTAACTTGTGCCTGGGGAAGCCAGCTGGTATCTAACAACTAGGAGAGAGTACTGTGCTGTTACTGCTGTCTCTTGGGAATAATTTTAATTACAGAAATCTCTGTTAAGAGTCACATGGACTCTTCCTTATGACATTCAGGTGGATTATCAGAGTAGATCCAAGGCAGTGAACAGGCACTTGGATAGAGCAAGTGACTATGATGGTTTTGAGAGAGCGTGGTCAGGACTGGTGGAAAATGGAGGGGGAAAAAAGCAAGTTAGGCAGTTAATGCAAAAATGTGTTGTACTATCAGAGCACCTTCACTGGGGGAGGACTGGGATTAAAAAGGTCATCTGCTGTCTTGTGTTCTTCCTTCCCACTGCCTCCCCCAGTACAGCCACCTATTTTAGACCCTCCAGCTCAGTTTCCTGGGCTAGGAGGACTCATTATTTGGTTAGCAAGCTGAAGTGATGCTCCTCTATAGGAGGCTAAGGACAACATTGTTCACATTTTCCCTTACTGCACTTGAACCCTGCCCCCATTAGAGCCTTCCAGGAGAACTTCAGATGCAAACTCAGGTCCTTCACAGAAGAAACCTCTCCCCATCCTGCAGAGATTGTAGCTTAATATAGTCTAAAACCAGACTATTCTATAGCTGCTTTCCATGCTGCTGGGTATTGCCAGGAGTAGAACAGCTCTGTAGTGGTCATAGCACTGAGCTTGACTCAGTCCCATGCTCTGACTTGGCTGGTCCTGTGTGGAGCCAGGAGTTGGACTCAATGATCCCTATGGGTCCTTTCCAACTCAGGATATTTTGTGTTTATAAACTCTGGCCCTGGAGGCTTGTTTGTGCCTGAGCTCCCACCAGGCTGAGAGAGATAAAGCAACAAAAAGCCAGCTACAGAGGAGGCAAGGAAGCTAGAACTGAGCACAGATGGCAAGCAATGCAATTGAATGTACTCCAGGGTTACCTTCTGATCCAGTTGTCCCAAACCTGGGTTCTTCAGCCAGTGTGCAAAGAGCCAATCAATACAGAGTCAATATTATTTATTTCAGTTCTGTGCTGAGTAGGGTGCTGGGCATCTAACACCAGCTGGCACTCTGAACGCTTCAAGCATACCTTTTTCTCCTAGTAACAAGATGTAGATGATTGGTGTTCTTAAATGTCCTTATCCACCTTTCACCCACCCTCATCATATGTATGCATTTTACTTCAGGTTTCAAACATTGGGGGAGGTCTCCTAATTAGTGTGCTAATCATTCAAAGAGGTAGATATTTTAGCATTAAATACAATAAGTGTTAGCTGAGGTTATACTAATTCTTGATACTATTCCAAGGCTAGATATGTTATATACACTTAGAATAAGGTGAGAATACCTTGAAAGTGTCCTGTTTTTAAAACCCCTAGTCCATTGAGAGATCAGAATACTTTGCAAAACCCTATTGTCTTAAATCCTTTGTCCACTGAGAGGTCCTACCCTGGTTACCATGCTTGAGATCACACTATGAAGGCTGTATCACAATGGCATATACTTTGCACAGCCCGAACCCTTATTTTTCCTACCTCAGTAGTTTGCCACAGAAGCAGTAATGCCCTGTGACCTATCCTTGGCCTCTTATCGAGAAGAGGTGGATTACTAGAGGAGTGGTGGTGAGGCACTGGCACCTGAGAGACTCCACACATTAGGTTTCATGTCAACTTTCAGACTGTTCTAATAAGAATCTGGTTTAAGGTGTAAGATTATTTTTAAGCTGTTTCTGGTATGTCTTGAGTTCTTGTTTGGGTTTTGGTTTTTTTCAACCTTCAGGTGGCATTTTCCAATTAATGCATTTCTTTGACATTTTTTCTGCCAACCCAAACACAAAGGGAGCAGCTGGTACTAAAGTGACAAGTTTATTTTTAGATGTTTCACAGCCACCTTTGTCTTATGGTGAAGTCAACTTTCCCTTTCATTCTACCTGTACCAGACGGTTAAATTAGACTTGCTTTTGCCCATTTGCTGGCAGCTGTACAAAGGCTGCAAGATCTCACATGCTTGATACTAACTAGATTATCAACCCAGCTTTCTGTGTAGCATAAAATGATACGCTGAGGAAGGGTGTGCTCAGTAGTCAGGCATTTTCTAGATTACTCTTCTGTTTACTTAAAGCAAGTAATTGCTAAAATTGCTTAAAAAAAAAACAAAACAAAATTGAATTTCCTCTTGCTGTACAAGGAGTAGGCTATCTGGAGCTATTCGGCAAAAAAGCAGGGAAATCCTGGGCCGTGATATTTTCTTGGTGGGTTTTCAGTGTAATAACAGCCCAATCACTTGTGGTGTGGGGAGCAGGCAAGATGGTCGTGGGGCGTAAAGGCAGAAGCTGCTGGGAGGGGCACTGAGCTTTGCTGCTCTGTGATGGCTGGGAGAGGAGCTGGCAAGACCACAGCACCAATAGGTGACACAAAGCCCTGAGCAGCTGCTGGAGATGGACAGCATCTCATCGTAGGCATCCCTGTGCCCATGGGGGTCAGGGGGCTGTGACATGTGTCCAGCCCCAGGGCTGTCAGTGAGAAGCTGCCCCAAGAGCCCTTGTCTTGCCTGGGGTTGCTGCCTCTTTGCTGCCCTGGCTTCTCGTTCCAGCTTAGCATGGGCTGAGGGGCCTGTCTGCATCGGTTCTGTGTTTGCTTTTCTGCTCCTGAGAGAAATAGGGCACTTGGACCTTTGCTTCTCTCACCGCCTCCAGCACGTAGGGTTGACTGATTGACCTGTGCTGGGATCCAGCAGCATGTTACTGCTCACAACAGCTGCTGCCTGGTCCTTGGGAGGGTTTCCTGGCCTGTCAACAACAGAGATGTGTCTGGCAATGGTGTGGACACAAGCTCCCCTGTACTCCCGTGTCTCTCGGCACAGCAGTGTGTGCAGGGCCAGCTTGCTGGCCTGCAGTACCCACTCCCTCCAGCTCTGGCCTGCTGCTCCTATGCCAGCAGCCTTCTCACAGAGCCCTGGGGTCTGTGCTTCGCTGTCACGCCATTGTTTGTGTTGGCAGAGGAACTTGAGAAGACTTTTTGATGCCAGAGTGCACTCTGGATGCCACTCCAGACTCTCATTAGGTGATTCATTTTCTCTCCGGGGGGGGGGGGTCAGGAAGCCTCCCCTCTGCAGTTGGTAGGGCTGAAGCAGATGTGCCTGCATTTGATTCCTCACTATTTCCCCTTTGCTATGCACTGTTGGCAGGGGCTGGGAGGATGTTTTCCTAATTTTGCAGCACCAAAGTGCTAGGAGCAGATGGACTAAGCCTGTTGCAGAGTTTGCTTCCTCCCCTTGCAGCCTGTTTGGCGCAGGGGATGTGGGTGCTGGCACCTTGGTCTCTTGCTGGGCTTGTTGGGGACAGCCCCTGGCACTGGGCTGGTGCTTGCTGCAGATCCCCAGCTGAGTTTGCAGGGTGGGCTCAGCCCCATGGCATGAGAGTGGGCAGAGTTACGCCGATCTGGTTCTTGCTTCTAGGGACGTGGGCAGGCCTGGCATGCCTTGTGTGCTGTCCATGCACTTGACTTACTGGTCAGGAATGAAGAGATGGTGTGTCCCTCAAGAGCTGAGGCTTCTGTGGCCATAGGAGGAGTGGGGTGAGCAGCTGTGCAGAAACAGGTCTGTCACAGGACACCAGGACAGCCCAGTCAGTGCCACCAGAGGAATAAAACTAAATCCATGTCTATCCCACGTTTACCCCATGCTTTTCTCTTTGATGTGCAGCCTGTGAGAGGTCTCCCCTTGCTGTTGTGTTTACATCCGTACAGCTGCACAAACGCTGTCACAGCGCAGAACGTGTATGGCAGATAATGGTTCTTCACAAGAATAGCACTGCCCCTGAAAAAAAATCCCAAGCCTTTAATATTTATAAAGTAACAGAAATAGGCACTCAAGATTAGCTTCCACAAGACAAACTTTCTGCTTTGCTTGACTCACACTAGCATAAAACAGGAGTAAATCAACAGGATTTGACAGTGTAGCTATCTAATCCCTTCCTGGCTACTTATTTCTTAACCAGGGAAAGCTGGAGGAAAAACAGGCAGAAAAATCCATTTGTTAGGGTGAGATGCTTCCTTTGTCACCCACACTGCTGCCCAAGAGGACTCAGACATAAACCAGCCCTGCTACAGCAGCTCAGTTGAGTGAGCAGAACCACCAGGCTCCCAGAGATGATCTCAGATGGACAAAGTTGCTCCCAAGGGTAAGCTGAGCCTTTCTACCTATAAGATAAGGAGCCTTGTGATTTAGTCTTCACCATAAGTGCCTTAGTTTAATTCCATAGATGAGGCAAACCCATATGGAGGACCTTACATGAAGCATATGTCCTCCAAAGCATCTTTCCCCTGCAATTTTTTCCATGGTGGGTCCTGGACCACCCTGCAAGCACTTTGCTCACCCTCCCCACAGCCGTCCCTTTTCATAACACCTGACCCTGCAGCACAGACTATAGCTGCTGTTTAGGGAGCTTGTCTTCCAGTTTGTACAAGCCCTCCACAGGCACCATACCAGCATTCCTAATTGGCCAGCACATATTCTTTTTACCTCCAGAGCTGTTACTAACCAAATAACTAGATGTACTAGAGCTGAGGAGCACCTGGTGAAGCTTATAGGGGCAGGTTTCACAGAGAAATCACATGTACCTCTCTAAATAGCAGAGACTGAGCTTCTGCAGATTTATAACCTGTAGCATCCCTCAGCAGCACATCCTCGAGGACTAAGCAGGGAGCAGGCTGCAGAAAGTGTCTCAGACTCTGGAGACCCGGGATAGAATGGAGGGTCTGGATGCCAGTTAGCATATTTCTCTTATTCTTATGGTTATTCAGTGAGCAGGAGAAATAAAACACATTTTTCTGGCTCATCAGCTAGTCTAGATTATATACTTCATGACTGTCAGATTCAGGCAGTTTGTTTAAAATTAGAGATGATAGATTTATGTCCCAGAAGGGATCACTACAGCATGCAGCAGACCAGACTTCCCTCTTTCATTTTGGTTTTTACTTGCCTTTTTCTATGCTACCAGTTTTCTCCCCTCTAGGGATGATACTTTCAGGCACAACCCTAATGTAAGCAGAGATGAACAGTAACCCAAAGGCTACCACTTTGTGCCAGACTTGGCCACTGTCACTGTGAGTACAGTAGCCCCAGGGCTCCTTTCTTCCTCTGATGCCCAGAGCTGCCTCAGTACTTTCCCTTCTCCACACATCTGCAGGCTAGAACAGGAAAACAAATATTTGAGGGTGTGAGAGGAAAATGAGGACAGGGACAGAGACCTTTGCTGATGTTCTGAAGAAGATCTGCCTCACACCTTTGACTTCTAGCACAAAGGATATTTCTAGAATGCCAAATGAGGATCACAACATTGTTCCTCTACCCTACTTCTTAACACACTTTCTTCCTTCTTGAACAGGTTTGGTTTTCCTCACTTCCCCTGGCAAAATGTGTATCTCGGTATCTCATCTCCCATTGCCACAGCCCTTTCCCACGATTTTCTGCTCTACTTTACACTCATTTGACTCACTTCTTAATTGCAGTCCTGGTACTTAACACAGTTTTTGTCCAGTGGGGTGAAGTGAAGCATCAGACTATGGTATCTCCTGGGATGTCTGAAGTGCCCATGTTATCATGTACATGGAGCTCTTTTGCAGGTTACACAGCCCCTAACTGCTGTGTGTCTACTTCTTTTTAAGTAACGTTTCCACCATAATTCTATGGGGTAAGAAACTGATTAAAATGTACCAAGCTGTATCATCTTTAGTGCTTTGAAAGATCCCTGCAGTTGGTGGGTGGCTGTGGGGGAGGGAGTGATTGATGCAAAATGTCCCCTCTCCCCAGGAGATCTTTCTCCCCCACACCCGTAATCCTACTACCTCGTACTTACATAAGGTTGTCATCTCTCTATGCAATTGATCTGTCACTAGAAGGAAGCTCATCCAGAACTTGGAGCAAGGGATTGAGAGCTGGGGGCATGGGCGGTGTCCTGACCTCTGCTGCTGGTATACAGTGGGCTCTTGGCTTCAGTTTTCCTCTCTGCAGAAGAGATCCTGCTGATTTTTGCCTCTCCTGCAGAGAAAATGTGAAATTAAGTTAATGTTGGGGGAGATGCTTTGGGATCCCTTTGAGATAGAACATGTTAATCTATTAATGGAATCTTATCTAATCATCACATTTCTTTCAATTAACTAATGAAATGCCCTTGCAAGGGTGCAGTGTGTCATCTGGCAAGCCAAATAGGAGCCCTGACCCCCAGGCAGCTCTCCTAGGTGTGCAGAGATAGGCAGCACTGTGGTCGGAAGGGGTAGCAGGAAAGGTGCTTTTGGGGAGAAGGAATTGGGCAACAGGCACAAAAAGGTCCTGCTGAAGTGATGCTTTATGTCTGTCTGTGCCGGTTATTTTAGGTGGGTGAGAAAGCTGCTCTCTGCTTATGGGGAGACAGTCCCTAAAAGGTGTGACAGCCCTGGGACGCTGCTCTTGGGCTCCATCGGCAGCCTTGAGCAGCACAGGGAGCCACAGCCCCAAGCCGAGCTGTAGAGAGTCTTACTCAGGTGCAAAGCAGCACTGATGTCTCCGTAAGCTCGGCTCAAGGGGGCTAAGGGAGCTGGTCAGCCCACACACATCTATAAAAATTTTGTGTCTGTGTAGCACCATTGGGATTGTTAAATTAGTGGCACTGGTGGCACACAGCTGAGATGTGACCCTCTAAGGAGAGGCTCTTACCCCGCCCGAGCGTGGAAGGGGCAGCAGAGGAGGCGGGCAGCTGCTGTAGGACAAGCCAGGACTGGGAAGGCAGAATGCGGTTTTGCCTGCTGTACAGGCTCAGCATAACACTGCTTGATTTGTGTTTTTAGCTTCAGTATTTAGCTCTTCATGTGTCTGGTGATCAATATGTCACCTCAACTAACATGAGAAAGTTGACCAGATAAGAGGATACTGGATTTGCTGGGATAAAGCACAAGGAATGGAAATATTTCAGAGCCCTTGAAATGAGCAGACTCTGCTGCGAGGCCAGGCCTACCTTCATGTGTGGAAGGGGGATGCACCTATGACACCCAAGCTCGGCCTCAATGCATGCGCAGATGGGAGTCTTTGGTTCCTGGCTCCCAAAACTCCTTCTGTTACTGCTCAGCAAACCCACCTCCTTGCTTTCTAACTTCCTTCTTGAAGTGTGAGGGTGTCTTACAGTGAAATCGATGTTGCTCATCTGCCCTGTTCAGGTGAGCCCCCCACTGTGAGAAACATGATGTCTCTACAAACTTAGCCTGCTTTTGAACAGAAATCTGCCCCCAGCAAGGCACACCATGTTTTCAGAGCCATTCCTCCTCCCAGCCCTGCTCATGAGGTGTGCACTGCCCGTGGTTCTCATGGCAGGAGCTCTGGGAGGGCAGCAGCAGTGGCCATGTGCCTGCTGGCCACAGTCCCAGAACTGTGGGCACATCCTTTACTCCAAAAGCTCTGACATGCGATTTCAGTACCTGATAGGGTATCGAGTGCATTATAGCATCACATCCAGTATGAGCTTTAGTGAGCCTGGTTTATTTCTGCCTTTAGATTCATGAACATCACCCTTTTTAGTTTCCTTCTTTTCCCTCCATCCCTACAGAACCTTGGATTACATCTTTACCTATGAGACAGCACCTCCTCAAATTGCAGGGGGGTTATCCCATAAAATATGGATGCTCAGATGGGACTTGCACTAGATAGAACATGGAGGATTTCTTTCTTGGTTAATGTAGCATACATGCCTTGTAAATTCTTTCTTCTTCTCTAGTTAGATGTTGGCTTGTGACGATATCCAATTTATAGATACACCCAGCAGAAGCAGTGAAGGCAAGAAAGCTTCAAATTAAGGGGAAAAAGGAAAAAGGTAGAATTAAAAAAAAGAAGTGTATAGTTCAGTTGTGAAGATCACACTGTTCCTTTGAGCCACTGAGTTATATTGGTCTGAGTGTGACTTTTGCTCTTTGCTAGGTCTTGCTAAGAACTTTCCATAAACCTTTTTTTGGGAACTAGCACAAACTGGAGGAAACAAATTCCAGCCCTTGCTTCGCAGCGAGAATCCAGAGTCAGTTATGGCTTACTGCCTTGCTGGGCACTATGCTGTACTTCCGAAAGACAGCCAAACAAAAATAGATTTAATTAAACAGCACAGAATATAGCCTCCAGGTCTGGTACATCTTGATCAGTGTGTCTCTTTGGCTGGCACATCCGAGCAGCTGCAATGCTTCCACTGACAGCTCCTTGGGTCGGGCTTGCAGGCCCTGCTCTCCAGGGACAGCTCTGGCACCTGGGTCACTTGCGATGCTGGAAACTATTTGGTGCTCTCCAGGGCACAGCAAAAAGCTTGTATTTCCATTGCAGCATTAGCTGATTCAAAGAGAAGTAAAAAAATACTGAGATGCATTTGTAGGCTAGCAAAAGGCCATTTGAGGATCATGCACAAAGTGATGGTAATGCTGTTCCTTCGGGGTTATAATGTACCTGTGCTCTTCTGCAGTGTACACTTGTTCACACCTCTCATGTCTCCAGCCCTGATCCAGCTGAACTGTCTTAAATACCATGTGGGATATGCATCCTTCTGCTTTCCACAGTCAGAAATTCAAAGTTCAGCTGGCTAATGTGTCATGTGTGAGTTAAGTGTAACTTCAGGAACAGGATTCAGTACAGAAATGCAGCTACACCACAGCCTGGATTTAAAAACACAGCGCTCGCGCTCTTTGCATGAGCTCCATCATCCTGAGTAGCAGCATGCGGCTGTTCTCAACAGCTTCTAGATAAGACCGAGTAAAACCCACATCCCCTTGACACTTCAAACATTTCTATCTGAAAGTACCAGCGGTCTTTTGATTTTCAGCTAAGAAATGGAGGCATTATTTAGAAAATCGGGGAGTAAGAGGTAACATTTTGTTCACCTCAACCTAATCGTCAGACATGCATCCTGAAATTTGGCTCAAAATACACAGAGCTGGGTAGAAGAAACTGCAAGTTGTTACTGCAGTCACGTTTTCAGACCTTGTAGCTTACCTCCTCCTGAGCTGTGGGACTCCAAAGTCATGTCACATGTTGGAGGAAATCCCACCCAGGGACAAGGCAGCCCCTGCTCCCTCCTGCATCACGCTCTGGAGGCAGCTCCCTGCTGAAGTCATGCTAAAGCAGTATTTTTAACATGACTTGAAAGAACTGCCAGCTCTTCTGCTGCTGAAAATGGGGCTATTTTTAGAAATTAGCTGTATTCAAATGTTTCTCTCATGACTTGCACAAGCAGCAAACGCTTAGTAGATTACCAGAAAGGATCAGATAGTCCCTGAATAAAAGCAGCACTTCCCATGTTTAACACAGATGGAAATCTCCACACTTCACAGCACAAACTGGTCCTGAGGCAAGGTCGGGAGGGGGTAAAGCCTAACTGGTGTCCCGCCAGCATTTGCTTGCCCCCACTCTGAGAAGTCAACTATTCGCCTGTCTTGCCTACTTCATGACAGTGCTTCACATTACTAGAGCTCATTCCAGCTCCCAGATCCAGACCTTCCCTGGTCTGCTCCCATCCGCAAAATTTACTATTGAACATAGTCTCTGCAAAATCCCTTTGAATTTCCTGGTATGGAGCAGTCCATGCCTTCCCTGAAACAACAAGGTTGTTTCTTAATATTAGCCAACTAATATTCCCAGGATTCAGAAAATGCACCTGAGGGGAGTTCTGAGGGACGCTGCTGTACTGACTCTAGTCTCATAGACTCTCTGACTGCAGCACCAAGCCTTACGTTTGTTGACGTAAGGCTTGGTGCTGCAGTCAGAGTCATTCGTATGGGGGCCACAGTCTGCTTTTCCTTTAGCTTGACGAGTGTCTTGGAGTTAAGATCATCTCCACAAGCCAGTGTGGAAACTTTAGTGTCTGACATTAAATATTCCTTTTTAAAGCTATACTCAGCTGAAAAAGAAGTCAGTTAGAGCCTCTTGCAAAGGGAAGGAAAAAAGTGCCTTAGCGAAAGTGGTGACATTTCCTTTTGACAGAAAGCTGGTGTTTCCAAGAGTCTGAGATAAAAGCTAATAGGCAATAATCAAAGAACACAGGAACCAGACCTTATGCAACACCTCTCCCGTCTGTTCAGCACAAATCCAAGTGATCTTTACCATTTATCTTAAAAAAAAAAAAACCAAACCAAAAATCCACCAGCTCTTAGAGTACACGGGAAGAATTTTATTGAGGACACAAGGTTTCTGTCTGGACTCACAGGCATGTTTCCCTACAGTCAAGCTTCATTCAGCTGTAGAGCTTGGTTTGCACTGCTATAAAACCAGTCCCCAGCCATAAATGTACATCTTGGAGCTTGAGGAGGGACTACAGCCTGAGCTCTACAATCAAATTGTCTCTAAGATGTGGTGAAAGTACCACTCTGCAGCCCAGCTCTGGATCATAGGTTGTCCTTCATACACCTCAGTGTTCCTATTCTGTTCCTTTTCATCCTTCTCCAAGTTCTCTTTATCAGCAGATTTTTTTCCCATCGTATCTTGTTCTTTCACTACTTTATATTGCCAAGACTAAACCACATGTTTCTGCAAATCCAAGGCAACAATTTCTTAACCCTAAAGCATTGCATCTAACAGAGGAGGAGTGCTGTATTGGAACTGAGGTCTCCTGGCCAAGACTGACTAGACACAGAAGTAGAATCTCTCATTTCGATGTTAGCAGTGGTGTTTTGATTACATTTCTTAGATGCAAATAGATCAAGTGTAGAGCACAGTTTCCATGGGTGGTGTGTTGTAGACAGGGGAATTCACAAAGTGAAGCCACGCCTGAAGTACGCTCCATTGTCTGCTTGGGTGCAGAGGAACATTTGCAGTGTGAGGCTGGGTCCCAGATTGGAGGTGGGAACTCTGGCTCCAGCTGCCTCCCCTGTCTCACACAAAGCCAGAGAGACCTAAGGGTGGCAGGCTGATCACCAGCTTCCTTCACCCCTCCAAGCATGGAAGACACCTCTCTTTCAGTCACAGGCAGGATGTTGGCACTTGTCTTTTCCAGCCAGAACACTGTGGCTGCCTGCAAAATCAGGCCTTGAAAAATGGGTTGGTTGAGCGCAGCAGCATGTGCACAACATCAGCTTCTCCCAGGGCTGTCACTCGTTACGAAGCTTGTGTGTGCATCTTCTTCTTTGTACCTGCAAGGAGGGTGTATAGAGGTGGGGTTTGGTCTCTTCTCTCAGGTAACAAGCAATAGGACAAGAGGAAATGGTTACAAACTGCACCAGGGGAGATTTAGGTTTGACATCAGGAGGAATTTCTTTACTGAAAGGGTTGCCAGGCATTGGGACAGGCTGCCCAGGGCAGTGGTGGAGTCACCATCCCCGGAGGGATTTAAAAGGTGAATAGGTGAGGTGCTGAAGGACATGATCTAGAGGTGGCCTAGGCAGGGTGATGATCTTAAAGGTCTCTTCCAACCCAAGTGATTCTGTAATTCTGTGATTCACTTTGTGTACATAAAAGGGGAAGCAGACTTTACAGTTGTGGTCAGCTGACAAGCAGAGAAGGTAAAGTCTTCATCACCCACCAGGCACTGTGACTTGACTGGGGGTACTGGTGAAGCCAAAATTTTGGTGAGAAAGGATGAGAATAACTATACCTACACCCACGGTAGAAACCACAAAGCGCCGTTCATCTGTGCCTAGCAGAAAAGTGAGACTGGCAGCTGTGCAGGACCAGAGTGAAGTGACTGGCCAGAGTCTTTCCTCGGCAACACAGCCGCTGTGCTTGTGCAGGGCCAGGGTCAGGGCCAGGGTGTCTGGCTGCCAAGCCGTACAGTAGCTCCTCCGCTTAGACATCTCTGCCCGCACAGGGGAGGACAATACATGTGTGCCCACAGCTGCTTTGAATAAGCAAACATGGAGAGGTTATTCCTTTGGTGCCTTTGCTCATCCCAGTGCACATAAAACAGAGCCTCCTGTGCAGTAAGACTTGGAGTTACAAGGTATTTTTAATGTTAGTCTCCATCATGGACTTGATCCAGCCAGGAAGATACACACAGTCCCTGTGAGGAGCACTGTGGGTATTTCCCCTTGTAGAGCAGGTGCCAAAGCATGAGCCCAGAGAAGGCAGGAGCCAGGCCATGGCTCAGGACCGCTCCTCTGTGCTGCCAACTGCATGGGGTGACCCCATGGGTTTTGGGGTTGCCTGATAAGGGACAGCCTCTGACACATGAGTCTGGGAAGCAGGGCTGTGCCAGTCCCAGGGTTAAATCCCTGTCGCAGCCACAATAGGAATTCCTGAGCCTCATATGGTTGGTTGCTCTACTTTGAAGGCCAGAGGAGCTCAAAAGGACAGAAACATACTTCTCAAAGTATGGGGGGTTTTTTGGTTTGTTTTTTTTTGTTTGTTTTGTTTTTTTTGTAGCTTCTTAAAAGCAGAGACTTCTTTCAGAGAGTAAAGCAAGCTAAAGAAGCTACCTTCAGTGGTCTTTCCTCCTCACCCACTGATGAGATGTCCAAAAAAAACATTTGGAAACCACTGGAGTGACCTAAGCAGTCAGGTACCTGAGGCAATGCTGCTCTGCTTGTGAGTTCAGGCAATTTCTGGTTTGAATACCCAGTAGATTTTTTTTCCTAATTTTCTTAAGAGGAAACACTAATCGGCGTCAATCAAGAGTAAAGAATTTGATACTTCATCCTCTGGCACTCCATGTTCCTTGATTGAAAACAGACAAGCTGGTGTTTGTGTCTTTGCTCAGGGAAGAAGAAAAGCCTGAGTGGGATTAGAAACCCAGTATCAAAACTAGTTTTGCTGAGAAAGTCACTGGAAGTCAGAGAGTCATCCAGAAAAGCTGAGACCACCAGGGAGTGAACTGAAGTGGAATGGTTGTGAGTTCAGCCTCCCTTCAGAAATCAGCCATGATGTCACCTTTCTGGGTGCACTTTCTGGTTCTAGCTATTAAAAAAAATACAAACCAACAGAAGGATGGGGTGAAGCACATACCACAAAACTTTAGCAGACTCTACCACAATGTATATTCTGATCTCAGACTTCATGCATGTGATCACTGAGCTTGATGGATGTTTGGCCAGATACTTTAGTGTGAGAGAGGTCACATGCTGGTTCCCTTTCTTAAATCTGATCTTACAAACTGATAAAGACCCTCAAATTCCAAGCTCCGATGCATGTGTTCAGCTCCCAGCAGGATTTGGTCCCTAGGCTTGTATGTAGATTATGACTTTTTTTTTCTCCTTGGTGCCATGTTAAATGCTGTATTACCCCACTGGTTCTTCACCAAGGACACAGAAATTACTGCTCCTTTCAGAAAATGTGGAAATGATTACTCCCCCCACCCACCCCTTGTGCTGCTAACTGGCTTCCTAAGTGTCACAGATTTGGGTGAGTGGAAAGGGACTACTGCTGGCCTCTGCTCAAATCAAGTGCAGTAAGAGCAGATTGCTTAGAGGCTCATCCAGCTGAGTTTTTAATATCTCTTAGGATGGAGATCCCATAGCCTCCCTGGGCACTTACTCCTGTGCTTCATCACACTCAAGACAATCCTTTTTTTTTGCCCGCTATCAAAATCATAAATTCTTGTGTTTCAGATTGTCTCTATTGCCTTTCATCCTTCTGCTGTACATCTCTCTGAAGGGTCTATCTCAGTTTTCTCTAAACACTCCAAATCAGCAGAATTTGGGTCACATAAGAAAAGATGGGTGTAGTTGCAAAATGTGTGTCCAGGCTGAGACTTCAGGTATTACCGAACTCCAGGGGAATAAGTCTGACCTGGTTCAGATGCCCTTTAAGTGAGGTGCTTTAAGTGATGAACAAAAATCACATTTGATCTGAGAGTCAAACATCACTTGGAGCCTTGCACACAGCAAGAAATTCAGACCAGATATGTCACTAGGAAGAGTCAAAACATAGTTCCTCTCCATACGAGCTTCCAAATAAATTGTCCAATTTTCTTTTTGAAAAAGCCCACGAGTGCCCTAGCACTTTGTGGGAGATGGCCCTTTGTCTTTCCAGGTGATGTGTAACAATGCTAATCCCCTCAGGAACGCAGATCCTCTTAAAAACAGTGGTGTAATGAGTCAAAGACCAAGACCAAGTAAAAGCCTGCAAGTCTGCCAACATGTTCAGACTTCAAGGTCAACTCTGAATTTGGCTCATCACTTTGGTCATCTGGTGGCAATGGCAGTGGAGTGGGATCATAAGAGTGACATCCATGAAACAGGAAACCCGAAAGAACTGTCATTAAGAGGTCTCTTGGGAACTGTACTCTCAAGTATTTGAAGAGCTATAGTAAGTCTCTTCTCCTGTTGAAGCTCACACTCTCGGGTGCAAGCGTCACCTTCATAGATAACTGTGTAATACACAGTTAAGAAGAAAATAAGTGTTGGGTGTCAGGCTTAAGAATCCCACAAGATGTTAAGTGTATGTTTAAATCTAGACATGGTTATAAGACCCATGCACACAACCAAGTTCAGAAGCATTGCTAAATTGGGACTAGGGAGTGCAGAAAGCTTTGCCAGCTCCTCTTTTTTTTCAAATTCATAGCATTTGAAAACTAGAGGATGCAACAGTCTGAAGGTCTTAAATTTCCTTATAGCAGCTAAAATAGTACATGCTACTAACTATACAGGCACTGGAGAAAAAATCAGTGCCTGTTTCAGCAGCACCAGGTCATCACTCGATTTCATTAGTGATACCGCAGCAGCGGCATGCCAGGAGAGCTGCCAATACATAAAAATGGCAATGGCTGCTTCACCAAGGCATCACCATCACGCGCCCTCACACAACTTCCCTCCTCGCTCCATGTGCCAGACGCTGCAGACTGGCTGTGACCAGCAACACCAAGGACTGTGAGCAGCTCCAGGCTCAGTTTGCTTTTCCAGATCGTGAAGATGGGAGAGAACATGCAGGGCTGCACCTCACCAGGATCCATCCTCCCTGTGCCCAGTGCTCTGACCTCTGAGGTGGCAGGCAGGCAGAACAGAGATTGCAGTACAAAAGCTATGCCATACAAAACCCAGTGCTGCTATACATTTACTGTATTGTTTTTAACTTTGTCCTGAGAAGTGTATACTGGCCTGTTTTCATCTCTGTGGATGAGAATAGAGATATGATGCATAACTAATTCACACTAGTTCATGGAATCATAGAATATGTTGGGTTGGAAGGGATCTTTAAAGGTCAGCTGGTCCAACCCCCCCTTCAGTGAACAGGGACATCTTCACTACATCAGGTTCCTCAGAGTCCCCATCAAGCCTGACCTTGAATATCTCCAGGGATGGGCTGCCACCACCTCTCTGGGCAACCTGTTCCAGTGATCTACCAACCTCAGAGGGAAGAATTTCCTCCTAATATCCAACCTAAATCTGCCCTTTTCTAGTTTAAAACCATCATCCCTCATCCTATCGCTACATGCCCTCATGACCAATTCTTCCCCAGTTTTTCTTATAGGCACCTTTGTGGTACTGGAAGGCCTGTATAAGGTCCCCAAAGAGCCTTCTCTTCTCCAAGCTAAACAAGCCCAACTCTCTCAGCCTCTTCATAGGAGAGCTGGTCCAACCCTTGGATTGTCCTCGTGTTCCTCCTCTGGATGCACTCCAACACGTCCATGTCCTTCTTATGGTGAGGGCTCCAGAGCTGGATGCAGTATTCCAGGTGGGATCTTACCAGTGCAGAGTAGAGGGGCAGAATCACCTCTCAGTCTGCAGCCACACTTCTTCTGATGCAGCCCAGGACGCAGCAGCCTTCTCGGCTGCAGATACACATTAGTGGCAGATAACTGCAGAATGATTAAACCAAACAGTGTTTTCCTTTGGGAGAATCATGAGTACTTTGTGCCCTAGATAAATTATTTCCATAGGCTTTCCTTGGCTAGGAAATGCAAGTTCCTTACTACATGTCCCCCTCTGGTTTTGGTCACTGAATTCTTTGTCTTAGAGGAGGAGATACAGACTCTTAGATCAGTGGAGGGGGTGGGTGTCTGGGTGTCTGAGCATTTCTTCCCAGTAATTCTTTGGTATTAATGATAATGGGTATCACTTAATGAGGAGCCACTGAGATAAGCACATACATGACTACAAATGCAGTCCTGGAAAGGGAAAAACCATAGGACTCCAGGATCTCTCCCAGAGGTCATTGACTTCACAGGCCAATAATAAAATGGATAATTACTGCCTCAGCACTGGTCCCTGCCATCAGCTGAATCTGCTAAAGAAATGCTGTGAGGGAGGATGACCCCTTTCAAAGGCAGTTTGTGAAAGGCAACTCTAGGCCATGGGATCAGGTTGACAGAGCAGTGGGAACGGGGCCCAAGGAGGCTGAGATCAGGCAGGCGGGATACCTCCCTATTCAGAGGGAGCAAAAGCAGGGATAAGGCTCAAAATGGATGCCTGTAAACAAGACCCAGTGAGCAAAGTCAGAGCCTTCTGCTTTGGGAAATACCAAACCCAGTTTCTCCACGGCAGCAGGAGCTGCTGCCAGTGCATTGAGGCAGGCAGGAGCTGCTTGCCTTCTGCACCACCCTCCCCACCATGGCGCTGGACCGCAGCCAGCGGTGGTACAGGAAGTCAGGGCTCTGTAAGTTCCCCACTGGTAATTGGAAGTTGATTGTATCCAAAATTAGCTTCCAGCAGCTGAACATGTGCTGAGCCTCACGAAGCGAGCACCTGGTCTTGGCTCACTGGCAGAAGAGACACTGGTCTTGGCTCACTGGCAGAAGAGACATGTCTGCTTTGCAACACCAATGGCACAGCCAGCTCTGGCTGCCTGTGGTCCCAGCAGAGGTTGATGGGTTGCCCTGCCATCCCTATGGAGAGGTTGCAGTGCCCAGGAATAAGATGTATGGGTGTCAAATCTACCCTTTAACTGCCCCTGGGCAGTTTTTCTCTGGGTGAGGAGAAAACTTGAGTTTCCAAGGCTGTTAACTCTCTATGAAGTTCACTCAGTAGCTGGAGACCTTGCTTCAGGTTTCCTGAAAGCTAATATATTCCCCTGAAGTGTGTTGCCTTTTTATTAAATACTTTGTAATAAATACTGATGTATTTATCAAGCAGTCACTTTTACCTTTGCTTTCTTTAATTTATGCCGTATATTATCACTGTCCTGTGTGCTTTGGCTCTCTGGTGCGTTTTATGTACAGTTTGGCTACAAGCAAAGTTAATCTGATTGTACCTGCTCTGCTCTGATTATGCTGAAGCATGGGTACTCGGAGTTGATATTCTGTTCTCAGAGATGAGGACAGCAGACATCAGGACTCCCAGGGTCTGCTTCCAGCCCCCCGCTCTGGGCCATCACTGCAGAGTAAATGGTGTAAATGGGATCTCTGGACCTACAGCCCTGGATAAATGCAAGGCACCTAAATCACTGGCTGGATGTTTTGCAGATTTTTGCATGGATTGAACACCCTTAAAAAAAATGTGGCTCGCTTTTTTTGTTTATTTTTTTATTAGGGCAAAGAAACCAGCTGGCCTCTAAGCACTCTACCAACACTCATTAGGTGTAAAAGAAGGCTAAGATTCCCCATCGGGAATATACAATTTAAAGTAAGACTGTCAAGATAAAACCCATACTTGGAGATACATGTGGCCATGAACTTGTGTGATTGTAATAGAGCTGAGAAAAACTTCAGAAAGCAAACCTGATCAGATAAACGATCAGTGCTTCTTGTGACATCTTACACAAGCAGCTCAGTTTTCTGAAGCCAGCTGTTGACAGAGGAGCTAGATTGGCTTTTTACCCAGGCAGAAATAATTATCTCTTCTAAATGAATGTAAGCAGCTGAGCTCTTAGCTGAACCCGAGGTCCTGTGGACAGGAAACATCGTGCAGATTTTTGGCAACTGAGGAAAAAAGAGCATGCAAAGTTTCTGAGACTGGACAGGTTTGTGTCCAAAGAGATACAACTGAGATTCAAATGAGAATGAGAGAGCCTGTAAAGAGAACCATGGGGACAGATCCATCTGGTGTGACAAGGAAACCTCTTCATCTGGAGGCAAGGGAGAGACAAATTATGGATTAGTGTGGCCTCCACTGTCACCACTCATTTGTTGCATTTAATGAATGACTGGAAGTAGTCACATAATGGATGCTCAAAGACCTGAAAAAGAATCCTGATGCTCGCCTGGGCAGAACTGCAGAGAATCTGAAGCTCTGCCTGACAAAAAGAGACAAGGTAAGTACAAGCTAAGCAAAATCTGTCCTCAGCTGGGCTGGGAAAGCAATGTCTCAAGTGTTCATGTCCATCAAAAACAGATGAGATTTAGATTTTGAATAAATTATAGAGACTAGCTGGGTGAGTAATTTGACATGTTTCAATTTCATGTGCAGTTTCACTGCTTTTTAACAGAAGTTGGGATACTGCAAGAAGTTGCTATTTCAAAGATGGATTTGTTTCAGAGATGGATGATACCTGTAAGAAGGGGCCTATAGATCTGTGCAGCCCAATTTTAACATGAAGCGTGCATGAGGCAGGGGAACATCTTTTTCTTCTGTAGCCCACAATGCTAAAAAAAAGTGGCACTGGCTGTTGCATCCCTTTTAGCTCTCTGGTTCTTCTTTTTAGCTTTTCTTTATTCATTTTCAAGAATCCAAACTAGGAGCCATATCCAGACTCTCTTCCTAGTTGTTTTCTCATGCTGTACATGTACTTTGGCTGCTGTTCTGGGCTAAAAGATACTCACAGTGGTAAGTCAAAGGTGTGGTCATCTGCCATGGGTCCAGGGTAGTGTTGTGGTGCTCAAGTCAGGAGTCAGAGCTTGATTTCAAGCCTATGTAGAGACAAGTTGTATTTGAGAACAGAGCTGAAGAAACCAACAGCCTTAGTGAAACTCCTTCTCCATAATGCTACAGCTTGGGTCTTACACATACAGATCTCAGAGCACCAATTTTCCAGCTCAGTTCTTGCTCTTGAATGTTTCCAGTGTTGCAGTTGGTGATTCATTCCTTTGGCAGCAAAGTTATTATGGGTGACATCCATGTAGGCAGGACATTTAACAACTACCCTGCACCACGGAAGGGTGATGCTTGGGAACTCGGGTCGGGGAACAAGCTTATGGGCAGCATCCACACAAAACAGGAGCAAGGTAGCACTGGAGGGAGTTTGCCATAAATCCTCATAAACTCTGCCCAAGGCTAGCCAAATGACTGTGGTATTAACCCTTGGGAGACCTGAAATCTGCTTTCTGCTCAGATGTGACTTCTTATTCTTGTTAGCCGGTAGCAGAAATCAAGAATAGACTACAGCCACCCATTCAGCAAGTGCTTATCCATCTCCAGCTCTCTGGACTGAGCATTTCAAAAGAAAGCCTCACAGTGAGATGGAGGATCATCTCTTCCACATGTTATGTCTCCTTGTGGCCACTGTTAATTAGGTTGGTCTTGATCTCCAAAGCTCTATGTTTTACAATCCCTTTAACATTTGCAGTTAGGAGAGCTCTAAATAATTTCTCTCAGCATTACATTGCCACAACATCTGCCTTTGGCTGTAGACTCTGGTTTAATTAACCTGCCATGAGAACAAATTTCCTTTTACCCCTTTTTTAATTTTCAACTCTCTAATTTCATCAAATAATCATTTGTGTTTCAGTTGCCATGCGGGGACTGTAAAACAGGGATGACTGCACAGTTCTCCCTACACGAGGGTAATGACAGAGCAAATAACCTCAGAGCCTGGCAAGCACTCAGATATGAAGTACAGCAAGGGCTGCGGCTGCGCTCAGCGCTCTGCCAGGCTTCAGACTCCGATCTTCCCCAGACTCGGGATGTGTAAGCCACACTGCTGTTGTGTTACCACTGAGTTTAATGAGAGAAGGCTGCCGGGTTAAGTTCCCTGTCAGTCTGAAATGCTGCTTCTCCTCTGTCACCTCCTCCTTCCTTGCCACATCTATTTTCCCAGGCATCTGGAAAGCTGAGAAAAACCTGAGTTTATTTAAAGAAGCTTTATTTAGAAAGAAGGAACCATCAGAGCTTCTTCCCAGAGAGCTCTGGGCAGGTCTGTAGTGTGAAATTACTAAGGAGGACTCAGAAAGAAGTCAACTCTGGGTACCAAAAGTTTACCTTTGCCCTGTGGGAACACCTTAAATTCAACTTATGAGATTGCACATGTTAATTATCATCCAGGAAAGAGGATCCATTGGAGGTTATTAAGGAGGTTGTTCAAGGCATTTTTTAGAACCCCCAGGTCAGACAATAAGCCCTCTGATTTATCCAGTGGAAAGAAATGACATTATGATGCTCTGTTTGATGTGGGGTGCATAAACCTGCATCCCTTTCCCATTGGAATAGTCCCACCAATGTCAGTGGGATGAACACTTGATAAGCAAGACAGGTACAGCTGAGCTATAGCAGTTGCTGCCTGTAGCCCACTGCCTAAATGCAAATGTGGTCATACCAGCCATATTGATTGCATGCAGCAGAACTGTGGTAGTTTGACCCTGGCTGGAGGCCAGACACCCACCAAAGTTGCTCTGTCACTCCCCTTTTCAGCAGGACAGGGGAGAAAATATATATCTGAGACATGGGAGAGATCATTCCACAGTGGCATCACGGGAAAAGCAGACTCAACATGAAATAAAAAAACCTGTCTAATTTATGACACTGCACTACACACAGAGAGCAACCAGGGTCGGATCATGAGAAGTACAAACAGCTCTTAAAACACCACCCCCTGCCCCTCCCTTCTTTGCAGACTTCACTTTATTCATGATTTCTCTTCTTTCTCCCCTGCATGATGGCACAGGGGAGGGAAGAGGGGGCATTCCTCACACTCTTCCCCTGCTCCAGTGTGGAGTCCCGCCCATGGGACACAAGTCCTCCACGAACTTCTCCAGTGTGAGTCCTTTCCCACAGGGCTTCAGATCTTCAGCAACAGGTCCAGCGTGGGTCATTTCCATGGGGTGAGTCATAACTCATAAAATGTCTCTCAGTCTCTCAGACCCAGACTGCTGGCCCCAGCCTGGCGCTCCAGTGTGGGTCTCTCACTCTCTCTCTCTCTCTCTCTCTCTCTCCACAGGCTGCAAGTCCTGCCAGGGGCTTGTTCCAATGTGGGTCATAGCATCTTCGATGTGTCTCCACCTGCTCCAGTATGGGGCCTCTCCATGGGCTGCAGGTGGGGTCTCTGCTCCCTGTCATCTTCCATGGATTGCAGGGGAACCTTTCTCTCAGTATCAACTCCCCCTGACCCATCTTCACTGACCTGGGTATCTTCAAAGTTTCTTACATCTTCTCACTCCCTTCTCTGGTGGCAAAATGTGGCTGTTTGTGGTTTTCTTCCTCTAAATGTGATTCCCAGAGGTGCTGTGTCTGTTGCTGACAGGCTCGACCTTGATCATCAGCAGGTCCAGCCTTGAGCCCAGCTGGTATTTACTCTGTAGGGCCTCTGGAAAGCTTCTAGCTGCTTCTTGCAGAAGCCACCCCTGCAGCATCCTCCCAAACTCCACCAGAGCCCCGCCACGTAAAACCACAACAGGCATGAAAGAATTGGATCATCAATGCAGACAGGATAACCTAGTATTGAGTGGGTTTTTATTACAAAACTCTCATGCTGTCCAATATCAATTGCCAGATATTATAAAGTTTCTCCCAGAAATAAATCCAGGCTTGAGCAGGAACAGCTCTGACTCCCCTACAGGCTATAATGTTCCCTCTGCGTGACCAACATTTTCTCAACCTTTTATCAGATGTTTAGCAGGCTGGAAGTCTTGTAGGAAGGCATCTCAAGCATGTGTCAGAAACAGTGCCCCAAAGCCATGCAGTCTGGAAGATTTAGCTCTCAGGGTTCTGTGAGCACAATGTGATGGGAAGGATTTGGTCCTGTGACACCAGAGACGTCTTATGGCTTCTTGGTACAGGGAGTTTGACCTGTTTCTCTCTATCTTTCAGAGGAATCTAATGCAAAATGGACCAGAAAGTGACAGACAATTCTCTGCCATACCCTGAAGGCACAAGCCAGGCACCTGAACGCTTGGCGTTGAGTCTCACATCCTGAGATACTCAAAACTGTCAGAGCTGGGATTTCCTGGGTTGCTTTTTTTCTTCTTTGCTGGGTTTATTTTCGGGGTTTGTCTCTGGAGGTCAGAAATTGCTGTGGGGGCTTCTGAAAGGTAAGTGAGATTCCTGTATAATCACATGACTCCAGAAAAAAAGGCTTCAAGGAAAACACCAAATACCCTGTCGATGATGATGATGATGATGATGATGATGATACTGCCTGCAAATCAGACCCTATGACTGGATCCCCTCCCTCACCCATGCTCCTGTCCACAGTGCAGTAAGCTACAGCAGCCTCTGTGTGCATGATACGGGCTTTCCCTGGCAAGCACTGCATTGTAAGCACCAGCAGTCAGTATGGCATCTCAGTGTCGAGATTTGGAGATAAACAAAATTCATCTCTAAGGATTTTAGTTTTGTAATCCGTGTTCTGTAGTTCTGTAATTCTACTCTGGTAACAGAGAGGGAAAAAAACCCAACCAAACATTGGTCTCGCATGTCCATGCAGCATTTGTCATCCAGCAGGATCCCAAAAGTCAGCAGTCCACCAAGATGGAACTATTGTTAGAAAGGGATGTAAGCAGCCTGCATGGAAACATGAAAATCTTTCCTTCTTTAACTGCCCCTGGTCTGTCCCTGGTAAAACCCAGCAGTCAAATAACCAGGGCTCTTGCAATAACAGATTTGCTTAGAAGGATGGCCCCCCAGAAAACTCCTTGCAGACTCTGCTACTCAGGGCTGCTGCCAGAGCATCTTCTACTTTGTAACAAAACTTAGCATCCTTGGCATTGTATGTGTTCCTGTGGGTCCTGCGTGAGCGCTAACTCACTGGTCCCCCACTGCCCTGGGAGAGATGAAGGGATGGCTTGAGAGCTGTGTGTCATGCTTGGGCAAGAAAATTGCAGAGTAAGGCAGGTCCGTTGAGATCAGTAGATTTACAGCAGGGATTAACGTGACTTGGCACCTTTAACACCACAAATGAGCTTGACAGTTCCCCTACAGAGGAAATTACATTGCAACAAAAAGAATTGTAACAGTGGAATTCTTTTCCACTGTTACAATTACAATTCTGTTTCTGTTTCAAAGGCAGACTTGCACTGGTTATAACCATACACACTCCTGTACACACTCTCAAAGGAAGGTTAAAAAGGTAAAGCAGACAGAGCTTTCAGCTTGATCCTTCCAAGCAGTGTGCTTGGGCTCAGTCCAAAAGAACCACCCACCCCTTTTTAAAAGAGAAAATCTGCTACACCTATACAGTTTGTATAATATTCATTTAGTGGTTTGCATTCACAACCAGAAGAAAAAAAATAAATTAGGCTAACCTTCAAACAGCCATTTTGCTATTGTCACTTTCTTTGCTCGTTCTCATGCTTGCCTGCCTGTGAACGCCTGCGTATCCTTCCATAGACTACTTCATGACATCCTACAGATCCCCGGCTGGTCTCTATGCTGCAGGTTGTGGAGCAGTGCTTCGGTATTTAGACAGAGCTGCCTTTCCTTAGAAGTGAAAATGGCCCCAGCCAGAGGAAACACTAACAAGAAGCCATTTCTCTTTTGTTCAAACCTATAAATAAATAGCATATAAACAAAAGAGGAACTGGACAAATTCTTGGAAGAAAAATTCCCCCTCAAGATAATGGCATGCAGGAAATCCCTGAGCTACAAATCTCAGGAGGCTGGGAAATATTTGGGAGAGCAAATACTGCTTGCTTGGTCTTTCTGATGTCAGCTCCTGGCAGAAAACTGCCTGGAGAGGCAGGATCGGCATTGACTTGACTCGGGACAACTCTCACGAGTCAACCTTTATTTGTGTGTAATTTGCTTTTCTTTTGGAAAACCTTGGGAGAGCAAGGTGGTAGAAGGGTCACTGAAATGGGTGAAAGCAACTCCACAGTTTGCTGCTAGTTGCCTGCAAACTCCACAAACCCTCTGGCAGACATGCTGGGCAGCATGGGGAGCAACCACTCAGGTCCTGGCTAGACCATTCGTTGCATTTGCCTGGGTCTTTTAGTTTCCTCCACTGTGTGATTACATGCACTGTTCTGACTCTGAACCACTGGAGTCTGGGTCAAGAACTTGGTAAAAAGTAAAAAGCGAAGACTCTGCTTGACTTGAGCAACTGTATCTGACTGTGTGCAGTCAGCACCATCTAGTGCTATACAGAGATTTTTTATTTACTTTTTTCCTCCCTCAAAGCTGTAGCAATGTATTTATTCTGAGCCTAGCTTTTCATTCACACACACACACTGCTAGGCAGTAGGAGGGCTCGCTGTGAAGGCAAACTTTCCATATGTTCATAGAAAATAGGTGACTTTCACAGGTGGAAATAACAAGATCTGAGAGGTGCATTAACATCTTGAGCCATGCAGGCTTGCTGAGGTGCCGGAGTGCAACTCCAGCTGATACCTGCAAGATTTCTGAAGCATACCTGGGACTGAACATCCTGCTGTTGGTGAAACCCTAATTCCAGAACTGGAATAAAAGCAATGAAAAATACCTAGCAAGGGTTTGGAATAACTTCAGTGCTCGCCTCTTCCCTTTTCCAGTGAAGCTACAGGACAAATGCCCTCTGCTGATACTAGAGGATATTACCTCCTACAAGAGAGAAATGGCCAAGATGTAACTAATCCAAGAGTTCTTTGCTTTCTTCAGTACCCATACTGTTATCCCCAGGGCCTGGAGGAAACTCCTGTTTGGGAGGGAAATCACCTGGACAGTGTTTAGCTGACAGACCAGCTCTCCCGAAGCCTAAGCACCCAGGTCTCCATGGCAGGCTGGAGTCCCCATGTAAGTTCCCCAGCTCAAATGTGCCTGGACACAAACTGCCCCATTTCTCTTCACCTCCCTGGGGCTCCTCAGCAGGACTTGGGAAGGTGGTTTTCTCCATGCAGGCTCCTCCAGAGACTCACCTGCATTTTCTCCATCATGCCAGGGAGAAGGCTGGGTGCACCAGGGCAACATGTTTCCTTAGTGGGGTGATTTGCTAGCTTGATGGGCAGAGGCGAACCTTATGGGGTTCAACAAGGCCAAGTGCCAGGTCCTGCACTTGGGTCACAGTAACACCAGGTAGTGCTACAGGCTTGAGGCTGAGTGGCTGTAGAGTTCCCTGGAGAAGAAGGACCTGGGGGTGTTGGTCGACAGCCAGCTCATGCTGAGTTTGCTGAGGTGGCCAAGAAGGCCAACGGCATCCTGGTGTGCAGCAGAAACAGTGTGACCAACAGGAATGGGGAAGTGATTGTCCCATTGTACTCAGCTCTGGTGAGGCTGCATCTTGAGTGCTGTGTGCAGTTTTGGGTCCCTCACTATAAGGACGTTGAGAAGCTGGAGAATGTTCAGAGAAGGGTGACAAAGCTGGTGAAGGGTCTGGAGCACAAGTCCTACGAGGACCGGCTGAGGGAGCTGGGGCTCTTTAGTCTGGAGAAAAGGAGGCTGAGGGGAGACCTTCTCGCTCTCTACAAGTACCTGCAGGGAGGGTGGAGAGAGGTGGAGGCTGGTCTCTTCTCTCAGGTAGCAAGTGATAGGATGAGAGGAGATGGTTACAAACTGCACAAGGGGAGATTTAGGTTTGACATCAGGAAGAATTTATTTACTGAAAGGGTTGCCAGGCATTGGGACAGGCTGCTCAGGGCAGCGGTGGAGTCACCATCCCTGGAAGAATCTAAAAGGTGAATAGATGATGTGCTGAAGGACATGATCTAGAGGTGGCCTAGGCAGGGTTAGGCTGTGTTTGGACATGATGATCTTGAATGTCTCTTCCCACCCAAGTGAGTCGAGTCGAGTCTAGTCTATTCCCCCTCCACAGCAGCTGCCCAGGAAAGTGACCGTTCAAGTCATCCTGGCCGCGGCGGTTTTGCTCGTGGCTGTAGTTACTTGCAGGCGCTTTTCCGAGAGCCCGGAGGTCGTGGCCGTCCCGGCAGCTGTGCAAAGACAACGGGCCGGGCCGGGAGGGCTAAGGCTGCAGGGGATGGAGCAGCGGGGGAGGCCGGTGACCGTCCTGCGCCCGGGTTTGTTGCTGACCCAACTTCTCGTGAGGGCTCCGAGGGGGAAGGGGACACCCTTGCTTCCTGCAGGCCGGAGAACCGCCACCCCCTCCCCGCTCGGGCACTGGGCGGCCAGGGAAGCGCAGCGGAGCTGTGGGGGCCGAGCCCCCACCCCCGATCATACACTGTAAGCAAACCGGAACGTTTGAGGCGTCGCCAGGAACACTGAATCGATGCCCGAGAGGCAGATGCGGCCGGCAGCTGAGGCGGGGATGTACGCTCGGCGCTCGGCTAGCTGTTCCGCGGGAGGAGAGGGGCGGGGAAGCGAAGCGCGGCGCTGCGCGGTGGGTACGCGGCGCGGGGTGGCTGTGCGGCGGCGATGGCGGAGCCGGCGGAGAAGCTGTACCGGGCGGAGTACGCCAAGAGCGGCCGCGCTTCCTGCAAGAAATGCGGCGAGAGCATCGCGAAGGACTCGCTGCGCCTGGCCCTCATGGTGCAGGTACCGCGTGGCGGGGCCCGGGCCGGCAGCGAGGCGGGCTTCCCGCTCGGCTCCGCACCGCAGGCGGCGCGGCCGGGCTGGGGTTCCCCT
>VXBZ01012272.1:204984-243389 GCA_013399135.1 Heliornis fulica
CGCTCGCCCGCTGGTCGCTGCCGGCCTCGCGGCGGCGCCTTCCCCACCGCTCCCGGACCGGCGGGCGGGCGGGAAGCTGTTCCCTGCGGGGTCGGTCGCGGTGCAGCCGTGGATGGCTGAGGCTGTAAAGCCGTGCGGGGGCGAGGGGTTGGGTGAATCGGTGCCAAAGTTCACAGTTAAGTGCCTTAGCGGAGGATTGTAGGGGCGGCGGGGTCGCTCACAGANGCGGATGGACTTTCCCGTGCCCTGGGAGGTATCCGTCACTCGGGGTGTGCAGCGGCGAGTCAGGGGAAATCTCCGCTCCGTGCACGCGTTGCATCTGCCTCTGAGAAGCCGAGCCCCGAAGCGCGTCGGAGGCCCTGGGCGGCTCCAGCGCTGTCCCCCGTGGAGCAGGGAGAGCCGCAGGGGTGGCGGTCGGGCTTGCGCTGCCTGTAGCGGTAGCGGGGGGCTTTGACGGAGCCGGGCGGAGCGGAGCAGCCGGACCGCGATGAGCGGCCAGAACGTCAGGGCAGGCGTTGCTGTCACCGCCCTTCGGTTGTTCGCCCAGTGGGGAAGAGGCTCGCTCAGCTCCCTTTCAGAATGAACGGGTGGGCCCCGGCTGGTGCTGGAGGTGGCCGGGGTTTGTGCACGGACCTGGGTGGTCGCTCAGGCCGGCCTGAAATCACACCCTGTAGTGTGGGTGCGGAGGTGGAGGGAAGAGCTGTCCTCCCGGGCTGCGCGCCTCGGCCCGCCTCTGGCAGGGGAGATGGAAAGGCCCCTCCGGCGCGGTCGCCTGAGTGCGATGCGTGCCGTGCGAAGGACGGGCCTGCGGACGTGCGGAGGGCTCGCGCGGACGCGGGGTGCCGGAGCTGGAGCGAAGCGCTGCCGGTGGGGACCGTGGGTCCCGGTCTCTGAAGGCTGAGAGTCGCTTGTGTCCCTGGGAGCGGCCGCGCCTGGAGACAGGCAAGTGACGGCCCCGGTCGCCCCCTTGCCGCGGGGATGGGGGCTCGGCTGCCGGCGTCCGCCCGGGTCGGAGGCGGGAACTAGTTTCCCGAAGGAGAAGTACCTGCCTCCGCTTTTGTTCCCCAGAGGCTCTGTCTCCTGGGAAGGAGGTGTAACGGCGCGGTGCCAGCCGCGGCGTCTGCTCCACGTGTTGCGGCTGCCTTTTGTCTCCCCGGCTGCCCCCTCGCCTGCCGGCGGTGCCCGCTCCTCTGCCCCCCGCTCCGGGTGCTGCCTCTGCCCGGCCCCTCGCGTTCGTTCCCCCCTGCTCCGTTGGCTGCAGGGGTTTGGGCTGATGCGAGGCGGGATGGTTTCTCTCGGCACTGGGGCCTGTGGGACCGCAGCGTGCCCTAGTTCGGCGTGGGTGTGGGTTTGGAGGGCTAAGCTTGCTGAGAGGTCTCTTGAGGACAGTGGCATCCCTCACAAAGCCTTTTAGCCAGCCATCTCCCCAAACATGCAGGTCTTACACCAGCCTCTTGTAATGGTCGCGGTTGATTTTTTGTTGTTGGGTTGGGTTTTTTTTTTATTTCCTTCTTCTTCCCACACAACCTCTTGAATTTGCTCGATCTCTTCTATTTGCTCCCCTTCCCCACTGCCAGTTTCTGTGCCAGCAGAGCATTTTCCACACCCTGCGGCTGAGCACCCCCGCACAAAGGCACCCCGAATGTCACCAGGGCACCCCGTCCCCTTGTCCTCCGCGGAAATCCCCATAGGAGCCTATGCTCCGCCTTCAGCATGCTGAGGTCTTTTGCAAGTTGTGCAGAAGTAATTAAAGGGGGGCCCAGACCGCATCAGTACACTGGTTGCCGTTTCTGCTATAATGGCCCTTTGGCTTCAGTGTTTCAAGTGAAGAGCTCTGTATGACGGCGGGATGGAATTGCAGAATCACTTGCGTTTGAAGAGGACCTTTAAGGTCATCGAGGCCAACAACAGCCTAACCCTACTAGGTGTTTGGCACAGGACAGGCACCCAGGCCCTGCAGGACCAGCATGGCCTCAACTTCTGCTTCCATCTGGAATTGAGCTGTTTCCGTTATCTGTACGCACACTGTGTAAGCAAATCAATCGTGTAAGCAAATCAGTCTCTCCTTTTTCTATCATTTGTTTAGGAAACTATGGTCTAGAGATAGGTGAGCCATAAGAAGTTGAGTAAACAAGGTCTAGCTTGCTTCGGGGTTTAATTTCCCACACAGAGTGGTGCTTGACTGCATGTGATGGAGGAGACCTACTTGCTGCTTGCATGGGTGTCCTAAAGACTGAGCTGACTCTGCCCCCTTCCACATGCCCCCTGTGCCTTGTGCCCCCAAAGTCATTGTCTTAAGGACAGAACTGTGAGGAGACCTCCAGGAAAAGTCCAGACTGAGAGATCTGGAGCTCAGAGCCTTAGAGCCCAAAGCTTGAGGGTGACCACATTTCAGTGCTGGTGGTGCATGCGAGGTCAGTTGAGAGCAGCCCCTGGTTGTGGTGCTGTGAGGGTAGCTGGGTGATCTGGATCTTGGCTTAGTGCTAATAGTCCAGCTGGCAATAAAAATGTCCTCTTACAGTTGTGGTTGATGGTTAGTTGTTGGCTCCCAGCTCTCCTAGTCCCACCCTGTGGTGTTTATAGCCCTTTTCTCATCCTTCCTACTCATGCACAAAGCTGTCTGCTGTTTTCAGCCTGGAGATCTCCCTCCCATTGGTGAGTGATAGGTAGAATGCTTTCTAGATTGTTAATTTTGTATCACCAATAATAATTATCATAATGTCACTGAATATTATTAGTACAGCAGTTGTTTGTGTACATTATTTGGAGCCAAAACGCTATATAGTTATTTTATCTGATGGGTAACCAGAATGATGCGAGGTTGGTATTTAATGTGTCTGAGTCATAAGCAAGCAGAGCACTTTCACAACAAGGCTGGTGTGAAGCAGTGAATGGGGAGGACTTGGGTGATGCTTCTGTCCTGGTGCAGGACTTTGCTGGACTCAGGTGTTTCCCTTAAATTTTGCCTCTGACTCCTGCAGCCACATCAGGAATTTCTCCAGGCCACGGGACCTTGAAGCTGTTCCTGCGTCATGTGCCAAGTGATGGGCTCTCCAGGGCCCAGACAGTTTGTTTGAGCCAGCCCCAACCCCTTATTTTGCTTTCCTCATGCCTGTGGATGGTCTGATTCTTGTAGAGATGAAACCTTTCCTTGTCTGCTCAGGGTTGGTATAGCCGTGCTGAGGCTGTGACCTTTTGGGTTTGAGTAGTGCACATGGGCTAAGCAGCAGGGAGATAAGCTGGTTAAGCTAGGTGAATGCTCCTTCCATGTCTGGCCCTTTCAGGAACTCTCTCCAACAGCTTCTCTGTTATATTAAATGTTCTTGTTAGACTGTCCTAAATAGTGTCTGTGTGTTAAATTACTAAAACACAAACAAAACCCCCACAACCCTTGTTGTCTCAAATTCTCCTTTTTATCTCATTCTCTGTCTTGATTCTGTACAAGTTGCTTCACCTTGGCCTAATGTGCTCTCTTCCTAGTCACCTATGTTTGATGGCAAAGTCCCACACTGGCACCACTATAGCTGCTTCTGGAAGCGTGCTCGAATCGTGTCCCACGCGGACATTGATGGCTTCAGTGAGCTCCGGTGGGAAGATCAGGAGAAAATCAAGAAAGCCATTGAAAGTGGAGGCCCTGGAGGAGGTAAGCAGTGGTCTCCTGGCATCTGGAGGTTCTGCTGAAACTGTCTGTCTCTTCTCAAGCTGTTGTTACTGTGGTTATTTGATTGCCATGTCCCTTCAGTGCATGATGTCAGAAGAATTGTGGTGTCCCCACACTCCAGGGATAGGGTGTTGTCAGTATGATCCAGTGTGTTAAATCAATGAGGGAGGAAGCCAAGTCGGTTGGCAAATGTATTGCCAAATATTCCTTGTTATTGTGACTGGTATATTTTGTTTTCAACTCTCTAATATTAACAAATGCTGTTGCAGTATGTTGATTTAATGGTACCTTCACTGCAGTGTATGGTTATGGTGGTTCTTTGAAATTCTTGGACCATGAACTAGTGAGTCAGGAGAGCAAGTGAGAAGGGTCTAAGTGCAGACCAAACTCATGCCACAGTGTAAGTCAAGGCTGCTGGGCAGTTTTTGATGGATGTTTGCCTGTTGAAATGTAGTAATATGAAAAATAAAAAGAAACTGGCACTTGGGAAGAGGAGTTCTGCCTCAGAGCAGGGCTGTTTGTGCCTCCCATTGCAATCAGTTCATCAGTAAGATCTCATTTTACACTACTTCCAGGAAACAAGTGAAAAAGGGTCAGTTCTGTGCAAGCTTGAAAGTATTTTTAAAAAATCACTAAATCCTATCCAGTTGCTACTTGGCTGCTTAAAGAATTCTTCCTATTTTAAAAGTGCTTTTGAGCATGGACTACGTGTCTTGCTCTGTATTCAGATTCTTGACAGATAGGTTACTGGAACAGAGAGGTTTATTAATCCAAACTGCTAACAATCTGGGACAGAGAATGAGAGAACAAAGAAATGCCTTTTTAAAAAAGAACCTTTGTATTTGCTTTGTTTTCCAGGAAAAGGAGGGGAACAGGAAGGAGGTGGCAAGGCTGAGAAGAGCCTAAACGACTTTGCTACAGAATATGCCAAGTCTAACAGAAGTACTTGCAAAGGCTGTGAGCAGAAAATAGAAAAGGTAGAAAGTCTTTTACTTAGTTTGCCATCTCTTTTCTCCCACCAGTTCCAATTCAAACAGTGACTTCTGTAATTGCTTCCTGCCTGTCCTGCATATGGAAAGCACTTGCAGAGCTGCATTTCTGAGGAGCAGCTGTGTCCTGGAAAACTTGACAGTAAAGGCATCCCTCAGGCATTGTAGCCTGGACTTCAGACCTGCTGATGTTTCATTTTGCATGGGTCTTAGAGCAGGCTGGTTCACCGCTGCCAGCATTTTTGCAGCAAGAGAGTCACCATTGTAGCTTTTCCTGCTTGTTGCAGCACTGCAGAGATGTTGGCTTCTACCTCCTCCTCAGCAAGATGAGCTCTATTTGCGTGCGCTGTGTCCTTGTTAACTCCATGAAAGCAGGAGCAAACAGCAGTGTGACTAATAAGCAATGCAGCCCTGTAGTTGAACGCACCTCAGTGAGCTGCTTTTAAAGACAGTTGGCAAAAGGATGCTGTGAGCCACTGACAGATATGAATGGACCTGCCAGTTGGGTAAAGTTGGCACTGGCCAAACACCAGTGCTGGTACACGTGTATCTATGGGACTGATGGTGACTGTTTGGTACATGTTTCCTTGTTGGAGCGTGAAGTGCTGTGGTATGAAAGTACCTAAACCAATTATTTGTTGGGCATCTGAAAAGTGATATGTGGTAATACAGGGTGAGATCTCATTAGCGCTGATGCTTGGGCAGTAGGAACATAAAGCTGATCTTCAGAGTTGCTTGCGTGGGGTTTGATCATGTGAGTTTTACTTGTTCAAGCTTACTGCCAACTGGTGTAAAGACTACAGGATTACCCATTTCAAGTGGGTTTTTTTAAAGAGAAAGCTACCTAAAAAGTGTTGGAGGGTGGAGGGCAAGGGGGTTCCAACCTAGAAAGTACTGAAGGAAGCAGAGGAACAGTAGCAAAAGGGCGTGAACAAAATTTGCAGGCTTTGAGAGAGCAACTGTTGCTATTTTAAAGGTATTTAGGAAGCATCTTGTTGGTAACAGCTTTCTAGAACTGCCTGATGATTGCTCTTGTGATAATCTGTTTCAGGGCCAGATCCGTATTTCCAAGAAGATGGTGCATCCTGAAAAGCCGCAGCTGGGAATGATAGATAACTGGTACCACCCGGACTGCTTTGTGAGCCGCCGAGCAGAGCTGGGCTTCCTCCCCGTGTATGGGGCTGCCCAGCTCCTGGGCTTTAGCATCCTGAAAGCAGAAGATAAAGAAACTCTGAAGAAGCAGCTCCCAGCCACCAAGAGTGAAGGGTATGTAGGGAACATAACAAATTGCACTGTCTAGAGTCATTGCTTGCCTTCAAATACATCCATGATAAATAGTTTGTTACGTTGTTGTCTATCTTAAAAGAATATGTGGTTTAGGAGGATTTGGTCCCTCCTGTGACCTTAGTTGGGTGATGACTGACCCTTGTACTATGCAGTGCACTTGCCCCCCATGGCATCCTTGAGAAAAAGCAGAGACCAGAAGCTGTGACTGAGAACTGATGTTGGGTTTTCAATCATAAAATAATGCATGCTTAACACAAATGGGTAGTGGGCTCTACACCTCATTGTGTGATGCTGTTATTAAGGAGGGCTTCTCTGCTCTAACCACTTGTTAGAGAATTGATTTGACATCTTATCTATGAGCTGCTGATCTGTGACGGGCACTGAGTCGCATAACTGTGTCTGTTGGCTGTGTAGAGCTTACACCTGGGTGTTTTTGTTTGCTAAATAGTTTATGGTACATCTGAAACTTCATTTGCCTTGCATTGAAATATTTAGTGGAGGTGTCTGATGGAACTTGTACTGACAGAGAAGTGCTTGTCAATGAAGACTTCTGTTAGGGTTTTTTTAGTGACTTCCCCTAGGGTCATGCTTTATAACACAAGCCAGCGTTGCTTTTTCCCCATGGAGGAAGGAATATAACGTGGCTTTTGGGTCCTACAAATGGGAAAGATGTTGTCATTGTAAACTATTGGGCTTCTCCATGTACCTTGTAGGCTGAATTCAGCTTTGTTTTTGAAATGATTCACCATGAAACTATCCAATGAGACTGATGTTGGGTTCTGAGAAGCTAGAGCCACATCAAATCGGTGCAGCCTTTGTCAGTATTTGTCCAGATATGTGGCTGGTGGGCATGGTGTACCATCCATGCCATGCACATGAGCAAATGTCATCCTTGGCCACAGGTAACAGAGCAGAGCATGCATAAACCGATCTGGGTGTTAAGAGGGATACAGAGCTGCCACTCAACTTCCATGTTTACTGTTGGCTGGCAAGCGTATGCTCTGGAAATGTTCATCAGTGGGGTGCTGTGGGGAGCAGCAGCGGTGCTGCAAGTGCAGGTGCTGCTGCCAGTGCCCCATCAGGTTCTGTGGTGTTCACCTTGCTTGGCTGAGATAAGGTGTCAGCATCTGTCTGGCAGCCTGTTATCTTTTCAGGCAGGCATTTTACCTCTCGATGTGTTGCAGGATGTAAGTGTTTTAATACATTTGCAGCTTTTTTTTTTTTTTTTCTGTGCCAAGGTGCGAGTTCTGCTTTGTCCTAGAGCAGAGTGTGACTTTAATGGGGTTATTTGTAGTCTTCTCCCATGTCTACAGCAAAGCTCTAGAGATTTGACTGTGTAAGAGTTTCTCTTGTCTGCAGTGACTCTTGCGTTTCTGGGCCACTTCTGGGACGCTGTGCAAAAAATGAAGGCTTTGTAAAGACAGGCCACAGAGCAGTTTGACAAATCACTGTGTAAAAAAAAGTCCAGAGTTGCAGTTGGAAAAAAGCTTGGACTGGTCATGCAGGGTGATGTGAACCAGAACCTCACAGCAAAAAGGCAGCAGCAGGACATCTTTCCTGATGAACATGAACCCCATGAACAAGCCCCTCAGCTGTGAAGGTGCTGGCTGGCTGCTACGCTCCACTACCTTTCCGCTGCAGTTGGGGCTATGTACTTGAGCCAAGGATATAAAGGGTCAGTTGGAGAAATAGTTGTTTGCCAAACGAAGTGAATGAGTGAGACTGTAAATAAACAGGAGTGGAGGGGCGTGGTCTGTTTCTGTTCCCTACCTGGTGGTTTTCTGTCAAGAAAGTGATAAAGTTCTGGAGAAGCCAAAAGTAAAACACCCCAGAAGTTTGAATGAGGTGCAGTTATCTTCAGCAACTCATCTTGTGCTTTCAATCAGATAACAAATGACAGAAATGACAGCATCTCACAGAAGTGTTATGGCATCTGCTGTGGGTGACATTGTCAAAATGTTCTCTTAACAATATTTCTAATTGTCCTGCATCCAGATTCCATCAGGACTCGGATGTCTCTGCAATTCAGTGTGACACATACATTGATGTGTTGCTTCTGCATGTATAGCCCATGCACTGAGGAGAGGCCGAGACTTTGGGACTGCCCCATCGGCTCTGTCTGTGTGGGCAGTGGTGTGACTTGCCTGTTGCTCACAAGAGAAGCAAGACACCAAGCAGGGCTCCCAAGAGTAGGTTGGAAAAGGTTTCCTGCCAGGATCCTGGCTCCGTTCCTTGGTCAGCTCTGGGTGAGATGTGCCTGCCTTCCCCTGGGCTGCGGGGCGTTGTACCGGAGCGCCAACATCTTGCAGGCCTGTGGCAGGAGGATCTTGTGCCCTTGTCAGAAAATTCTCTGTGGGTAGTGCTCGTAGATAGCTCCTACTGATGTAGGAGATGCAGTAGCAGCTTGCAAGCTCCCTTTGACTGTAGCATGTTTTTTGCCCCCCTTCTCTGAGCTGTCATACTTGCCTGTATGAGCTGCCTTGCTTGTTTGGGTGGAATTGCTGCCCCAGGACAGGAGCAGTGTCACGCTGAAGATGTCATGCAGCACCAGATTAACTGCAGAGGTTGCCTGAGGTAGAGGGTAAGTACTCTGGTCAGGAGCTATCTTTCAGTGCTTTACAGGGAGGAGGAGAAAAGGGGAGTTCTTGTTCCTCCCTGCATCAGCTGCTTGTTTTAGCCAAGGTTATTGTGACTGTGAGTCAGGACACTGGCCTTTTCCACCTTCATGTTCGTTGTAGGGAGGAAAATGTGGAAAAATAGAGAAGGGCCAGGCTAGAGCAGGACAGTTCACCTCACCCTTATCTTTGCAAAAGGTTGTATAGATCTTGTAGCTGTATATCCTCTGTGAAAGTGAGAATTAATGGTTTGTGTTGGCTGGGCCAGTACCAGTCCTCCTAAGCAAGTTGCTGTGCAGCAGGAGGAGACAGGGTGTACACATAAGCATCCAGCTGCCGTTTACAACACTCAGTGTTTGGTCCCAGGATGGAAGACAACATTAATATGTGTGTCAGTGAACGTGTATTTTATCTATTGTTATAAAATTTGCTTGTTTGGGAAGATGGTAACAATAAAATTTGCTTGTTTGGGAAGATGGTAGGGGGCAGCTTGGAACATAGTGACCATGAGATGGAGGAGTTCAAGATCTTGAGTGGAAGAGGCAAAGCAAAAAGTAGGATTACTCCCCTGGACTTTAGGAGAGCGAACTTTGCTTCTGAGCCCTAATTAGAGCTATCCCATGGGCTGGACTGTTAGAAGGTCAGGGTGCCTGTGAGGGCTGGGCAGTTTTTTATTTAAACAGTGCTTCTTCCAAGCTCAGGAGTGGTGTGTCACTGTGAGAACTAAATCAGGGAAGGGTGGCAGGAGACCTGTGTGGATGAGCAGGGAGCTCGTGCATAAACTCAACAGGAAGCAGAAGGTCCACGAATTGTGGAAAAAGGGTCTGACCACTTGGGAGGAAAATAGGAATGTTGTCAGGGCCTGCAGGGATGTGATGAGGAAGACTTAAGCCCACCTGGAAATGAAGTTGGCAAAGAACATAAAGGATAACAAGGTTTTTTTAAGTATGTGAACAGCAAGAAGAAGACTAGGGATAATGTGGGTCCCTTGCTGAACGAGGGGGGTGTCCTGGTAACCGGGGTTGCTGAGAAGGTGGAGATACTGAATGCTGCCTTTGCTTCGGTCTTCACTTCAAAGACTCCCTCTTGGGTCTCCTGAACCCTGGAAGAAAGAGAGTTTTGGAAATGGATAACTTCCCTCTGGTTGAGGAGGAGGTGGTCTGGGAGTGTCTAGGTGGGATCAGTGCTCACAAATCCACGGGCCAGGATGGGATACATCCACATGTGCTGAGGGACCTGGCGGAGGTGATTGCTGAGCTAGACTGGAGGTTAGCCAATGTCACTCCAGTCTTCAGAAAGAGCAAGAAAGAGGACCTGGGTAATTACAGGCCAGTCAGTCTCACCTCTGTTCCTCGAAAGGTGATGGAACAGCTTGTTCTGGATGCTACCTCAAAGCAACTGGAAGAAAAGGCTGCAGCTGGGGAGGGGATTTGTTTGGCCTGGAGACTTTTGAAGGCACAGCTGTGTGTGCACACTGTATCCAGTCCTGCCATGAAAGTTTGTGCTTGCCTGGTTTCAAAAACTACAGAGTGTTTTTTTTTTCAAGAAATGGCAGCAATTGCTGGTAGCACAGTGGGGCTGTTGTCACCCCGAGGCAGCATGCCTGACAGCACAGCCACAGCTTAACTGCTGATGGGACCTTGCAGGGGGACAGCTGAAAGGTGAGCTCTGCTGTAAAACTAGCCCCTTAAAGACTTGCAAAGATGTCTGCGTGATAGAGTCACAGGCTGGCTTGGGTTGGAAGGGAGCTCAGAGCCCATCTAGTTTCAACCTTCCTGCCATGGAGGGGACACCCAGCCCTATCCCAGGTTGCCCAAAGCCTCATCCATCTGGCCTTGAACACTGCCAGGTAGGGGGCAGCCACAGCTTCTCTGAGCAGCCTGTGCCAGGGCCTCACTGCCCTTACAGTGCAGAATTTCTTGTATTCAATCTGAATCTATCCTTTTCCAGTTAAGCCCTAACTGGCAACATCCTAACACTCCATGCCCTTGCAAACAGTCCATCTCCAGCTTACCTGTAGCCCTTGAGGGGCTGCAGTAATGTCTCATTGGAGCCTTCTCCAGATTGAATCATGGTTTCATCAGATATGATAATAATTGGCCAGTGATGGTCACTGCAAATAAAATGGCAACTCCGTGTGATGCTAGGGCCAGAACAGTTACTAGAACGTCGGTTTCTCTCATGTGTGACTCTTTGGGAGAAGACCTTCTGACATTCTCCTGTAGCTTTACAGCTAATAAGCTATCATGCACAGCCAGTCTTAACAGTAGCAAAATATTGATGAGCGAGGGGTTCAGAATTGTAAGTAGGAGAGTAGTAGGCAAGAATGTCAACTTTATGGGTTAACCATATAACAGCTTATAAAGTTAAGAGATGCTTTCTTGAAAAGAAACCTGATGTTTCAAAGTGATAGTGGCTCTCTCAAAATGAAGTGCAAGATCCAAGCTGTGCTTATGCTCTGCTTGAAGTTGCAGTCCCACATTGCCTCAGATGGAGCAAAATTTCCCTTTTATTTCCTCACAAGGAGAACATACACTGATTTGATTTATTGTTACTGATATATTTTGAAGCCAAACAGACCAAGGGGATGACATGGATCTGGAAAATTAAATTTTCTTCCTCAAAGGTCTCTTGTTATTCTGGAGTCTGCCAGAATCCCCTGCTTTGCATTTGGCTTCCTCTTCTTTCCAGTCTTTCTTGGGCAGCCTTTTCTATAACTTCTCCCTGTACACTTCTAAGCCCCCAGCTAATAACAGTAAATTCCCTCATAGACAACTGCACAGTAGCACATCATGAAACCGCTGTGAGTAGAAAATGTCCTCCTGATTTCAGAGTCCCGACTTAATTCCAGTCTGGAGAGAAAGAATCTTTTAAATCTAAGGACAACAAACATGATAACTTCTTAAAGTTATCATGTTTGTTGTCCTTTTATTTCAGGGCGAACTGTCTAAGCTGAAAAATCAAGCTGTCAATTCAGCTGAAGTATACTGTGGTCTTTTAAACTGCGTTGCTGCCCCTGCTCAGATGAAGTATGCTTGTATTCAGTGATTTCTAGGTAGGAGAATATGCCTGAAAATGTTGCATCGTTTCATGTGCTCTTCTGCTGGTCCATACAGTTACGCTCTGGAAAAGCTCTTGGTGTACCTGACCTGACTGAGGCAGCTTCCATTGCAGAGCCAAATATGTGTTTGCAATCTTGCACTGAGGAATTTGAAAAATGGGTTTGCCTGCCAAAACTGAGGATATTCAAGCCCCTGCCGATATCAGCAGTCAGAAAACTGAGCTCTGGTAACTGCTGGGCTGGTGTTTAAATAACTTCTCATGTTTACGTGTTTTGTTTTGGTTCTCTCTGTTAGAAAGAGAAAAGGAGAAGAGGTAGATGGAACTGTGACTGCAAAAAAGAAACCGAAAAAGGAAAAAGAGAAAGAATCAAAGCAGGAAAAACAGTTGAAGGTGAGTTTTAGCTGATCACATCCTAGAAACTGCTGGGTTGTGAGAGCCTGGTGTCAGGCACTAACTGAAGAGCACCTGGAGAGGGTCTGTGAGTTGTGCCCAGCCAAAGCACAGTTGGAGCACAGCCAGCCCTCATATTCTAGTGCAGGAGATGGTCCATCACTAAAGGTTTGCTGAAAGCGATCCACCTTGCCACTTTCTCCTGAAAGACGGGAAGGATGTTCTTAGGACTTGTGCTTACTGGATTCAAATAGGCTTCGTGCTGTCTCTCATGTGGAGGCTGGTCCTGCCGTCCTTCCTGCATCATCTGGTTGTGGCAGCTGAAGCTCTGAGTCAGAGTGCTGTTGCAGAAGAGCTTTGAAACCAATAAATAACTCATTGTAAAAATTTAACACAGGTAATGTGCAGAACTAGATTAATGAGAAATCATATCTTTTTCACCCTCTGGGGAGCTATGCTCAGTTTTTGGGTACAAAGTGTGATAGATGACAGCTCCACCTTTCACTTTCTAGAATATTGTGGGAAGAATTCTCAGCAGAGCATCAGGAGTTTTGTATTTATTGAAAGTTTGGCATAGGTACTTTCCAATGAAAAAATTAACAAGCAGGTTTTGCTGCAATTGAAGTCTTAATAGAGCAGTAGAAAAATGGTATGCCTGCCTTTAGACAAAAGTTTTCTTCTTTTGTCATGTGGCAACATCTTTATTTTCAACAAAACCCATCTGAGACATTGCTCAGCAGCAGGATTTGCTGCTGCAGTGCAGGTGTGTAGGACAGATTGAGGCAATTTGTGGTTCAGTGTTAGAATTTGTGAACCCAAAGTTATTTTTTTAAAACAGCATTTCATCAAGCATGAACAATAACAATGAAAATGGAACCGTTTAACAGTCAACCTTTTTGTCACGTGTAGACTACATTTTTGAGTGTAACCTGTGAAATACCTATATGCTATCTATCTGTGGTCCTGGTAGATAGCAGGATGACCATGAGCCAGCAGTGTGTCCTCATGGCCAAGAAGGCCAATGGCATCCTGGGGTGTATTAGAAGGGGGGTGGCTAGTAGGTCAAGAGAGGTCTTCCTCCCCCTCTACTCCGCCCTGGTGAGACTTCACCTGGAGTATTGCGTCCAGTTCTGAGCCCCTCAGTTCCAGAAGGACAGCGCAGGGCATCTAAGATGATTAAGGGAGTGAAACATCTTCATTATGAGGCCAGGCTGCAGGACCTGGGTCTCTTCAGCTTGGAGAAGAGGAGACTGATGGGTGACCTCATTAACGTTTATAAATATATAAAGGGTGAGTGTCACGAGGATGGATCCAGGCTCTTCTCAGTGATGGCCAGTGACAGAACAATGGGAAATGGTTCCGAACTGGAACATAGAAAGTTCCATCTTAATATAAGGAGGAACTTTTTCACTGTGAGGGTGACAGATCACTGGAACAGGCTGCCCAGAGAGGTTGTGGAGTCTCCTCCTACTGAAATCTGGAGCGTGTGGTTTTAAAGGCCTGTTATAGGATTATGGGTGAAATGTATGACTCTCTTAGTGAAATACTGGTTCTTGGTGCTCTTCATCTCACAGTCTGCATTTACAAAACCATGGAGCTTGCTAAAGCCTCGTCCACATATTGCAGTTTAGGAATGTTCTTGAAAAGCAATTTATTGTAAGATACTAAGCTGTTGAGTTTTGTCAACAGGAACAGACAGAGCTGATCTGGGGCATCAAGGATGAGCTGAGGAAGGTCTGCTCCACTAATGACCTGAAAGAGCTGCTGATCGCCAACAAGCAGGAAGTTCCTTCAGGGGAGAATGCTGTGAGTGGGTCTGTAGTTGCTTTGCACGTGCACTGGGTCTTTGAAGAATAACCAAACCAATACTGCTGCAAGGTCTGAAAGTCTGAAGTGTGTTCCTAACATAACACTTCAGTAAGAAGTTCAGTGCAAAGCCCAGGCCTTTTGTCCTCAGGCTCTGATGATACTGCTGTTGTGCTTGCCTGTGAAGGGCTGTGTGGTGATGTGTGGTGCTGGATTTAACACCTTGGTCTCAGTGATGTGCCTTTATTCTGCTATGTTCAAACTGGTGGATGTTTGGTTTGTTGCTGTCTCTTCGTGAGCAAGTTTTATGGCGGTTCACATAGTCTCCCTCAACTGTCACAAAATGCAAAACCTAAACTTTTTCCTGGTATCTTTTCCAAAACCAAGCATGCTTCAGTCTGTGAAACTTGTGAAAGCCTTCTCTCTTTTGGAGCCACACGCCACTTTATTTGTATTTATTAAGACTCTTTGTAAGGAGTGTGGGCTGGGATGTGGGAAGTGTCTAGACTCAAAATGGTTAAGAAATAATCTCTAGGCAGGAAAACTGAGACTTGTCTGAGCCTACATTCCCACCCACCTACTCATGTGCTCAGATACAGTACCTTGTCTTCTTGGCTGTTCTGGCATGGTTGCCTGGTCAGGGGCTGCATGGTAGACATGCCCTTCTGAATGCCAGATCTGAATAGGAGAGTCCAGAAGCCATGTGTATGAGCTGATATGATGTGACTGGGGAACCATGGTGTCATGTCTTTAAGGCAACCTGAATCAGTCAGTGCTGGTAAGAGTGTTGCTTTATGTGCAGTGTATGTATGATGAGCTCTGGAAGTGGCTGTGTTGGGGTGGCAGCTGCCTGACAGCTATTTTCATGTGTGGGCAGAGCTCTTTTAATGCAGAGCGTGGGCTTCTGGCCTCTTCCTCTTGTGACCTGTGTTGTATTCTTTGTTGCTTTAGATTTTGGACCGAGTAGCAGATGGGATGGCATTTGGAGCTCTGCTCCCCTGCGAGGAGTGTAAGGGGCAGTTTGTGTTCAAGAGCGATGCGTATTACTGCTCAGGGGATATCACTGCCTGGACTAAGTGTGTTGCTAAAACTCAGACTCCCAAGAGGAAAGACTGGGTCATCCCAAAGGTGGGTGTTTACTGCGTATTTGATGATCTGAGGTGCATTTTAACTGATGTTAGCTCTTGTAAGGAGGCTGAACAAGCAGCAGTTTGTGTTGGATGCCAGAGAGCATAGCATGCTGTGCTGCTGAGCAGCTGTGGCAGCGGGGAGGTCTGTCACAGCTAAGTCCCTCCAGGGATAGGCATCTAATGCATAACAAAATTGTATGTTTTCCAGGAGTGCTTCATTGAAAACTGATGCTGATTTGATTTTAAATCCTCTTCTAGCTTCATTTTCCCAGTCAGGAAGGTGGCTATTTGCCTACCTTAATATTAATGTCTCAGAAATCCTTTCCACAGCTTGCAGTAGATGCCAACATCTGATCAGTCTTTACGTCTTGTAATGGTATTTGTTTTTAAACTCTGCTTATGCTTCCATCCCACAGGAGTTTCGGGAAATTCCTTACCTAAAGAAATTTAAGTGTAAGAAACAGGACAGGGTATTCCCTCCAGATGCTGGAGCTACAAACTCTGTGCCTCCTCCCTCTTCATCTGCTCCTTTGGCAGAGACTGTGTCAGCGCCCAGAGGTAAGCAGATGGCTGGGCATTGGTCCTTGGGGTTCAGGGTGGTATATGATGCCGTTCCCATCCATCCAGACACACCAGCCTGAACAGACATGCTGCCCCCAAGCAGGAGGAGCCATCCTGAAAAAAAATCAAAACAACCCAAAACCAACAGCCTAGCAGTGTCTCATGTGCTTCATTTTCCTAGCACAAGTTGACCCAGATGTGGTGGCTTGCCTGGGAACATGGACTCAAGATCCCAGTCATTTTCTAACAGTTTGTTTGCATTTAATTTTGATGGTGAGGAAATTACATGTTTGCAATGAATTAGAAAATTCAGTTATCTGGTGTTGCTAAGTGTGTCCCAAGGGGGCCTTCCTGTGAAATCACAGAGCCACGGACAGGTTTGGTTTGGAAGGAACCCCGAAGTCCATATAGTTACAGCCCCCTGCCAAGGGCAGGGACACCCTCCACTAGGCCAGGTTGCCCAAAGCCCCATCCAACCTGGCCTTGAGCACTGCCAGAGAGGAGGCAGCCACAGCTTCTCTGGGCAGCCTGTGCCAGGGCCTCACCACCCTCAGGGAAGATTTTTTTTTTATCTTGTATCTAATTTAATTCTGCCCTCTCTCACTTTACCATTGAAAGGCTTTTAGTTTAAAGCCATTGCCACGTGCCCTTGTGAACAGGTCATTACCAGTTTGCTCTTGACTTGTTACAGAGTTTGCATGATACAACCTTGTACTGTCTATAAAATCGAGATTTGAATGTACTGTAGTGTAAGAAGACTATGGCTTGAGAGACAATTCTATTTCTCCACCTCCTCAAAAATATATTTCCTTTTGAAGAAGCAGGAGCTTTCATGTTACAGTGAGTTTCTCCCATCTGTCCAGGCATCAAAAGAAGAGGGAAGCAGAGCACAGTATTAGTACAATGCTGAAGCAGACTGGTTTGGTGGTTTTTGGTTTGTTTTGTAATTAAAAAAAAAAGCCAATAATGTGCCTGGACATCTACATTTCCTGCATTACATTCCTTTGGTTTGTTGGTGGGTGCTGATGAAGTAGGTGAGCTTCGACTCACTTGCTTAACACAGGTCAGATCTGCTTGGACCATTGTCTCCCTGCTAGCTGGGCTGATCGCACTGGTATGGGGATGCTTTATACTTGTTATTTGTTGGGATGGGTAGGGGAGGAAATGGCAGGATAGGGACACACATCTCTGTGTCTGTTGCTAACATGCTGTGTTATTTCTGAACCCATAGACAAACCACTGACCAATATGAAGATCCTAGTTCTTGGAAAGCTGTCAAAGAACAAGGAGGAGGTGAAGGCCATTGTGGAAGACCTGGGAGGAAAGATGACAACAACAGCTAACAAGGCCACACTATGCATCAGTACACAGAGTGAGCAGCCATGCCTTGGTTACTGGAAACAGAGGAGCTGTTTGGGGATCAGTGTTTGGATTAGGAGTGTTCTGTGTGCACTTGGTGGCCTTAGTGTGCTTGGAGAAGTATAGACAGATGTGTGCTGGTTGAGTTTGAATTACCTTGCACATTGACCCTGCAGGTTGTACCGTAAGGCTCTGTTGGGTTTGCAGCAGCAACTGGAGCGTAAGTCTGTGTGGGGACCATGGTGGTGCGCAAGCCTTCCTTGTTGGGATGTCAGGTGTCCATGCCTGCCTCTAAAAAGTCACATTGCTGACCATACCTGCCTGAGGGCAGTTGTGAGATGGCAACTTAGGGTCTGCTGCTTGTTGGGGTTAAGGTGCAAACTGGCTGCCAAGGTAGTTAAAATGAGAGTGTCCCTGCTCTAGCCCAAGCTGCAGCTTTGAGTCAGTAGGAATTTTGCTCTCCAAAGAGTGTGGTAAATCCAAAATGTGGTAAAATCCACCATGTTGCAGAGCTCTGGAGTCATGGCCAAAGGAAAGGGCTAAATCTGAAACCTCACTAATGCTTTTTTTTTTTTTTTTTAATTCTCTTTTCCACCATACCTTTGCAGAGGACGTGGAGAAAATGAGCAAGAAGATGGAAGAAGTGAAAGAGGCCAAAGTCCGTGTGGTCTCAGAACAGTTTCTTCAGGATGTGAAATCCTCCAGCAAGGACTTTCAGGAGCTTGTGTCTCTCCATGCACTTTCACCTTGGGGTGCAGAGGTGAAAATGGAGCACGAGGAAATGGCTGTGGATGGGAAGTGTAGCAAGCCCCCAAGTACGAAGAGTGCTGGGAAGGTCAAAGAAGAACAAGGTGAAGAACAAACCAGTTCTTTCTCCACGGGCCTGTTCACTGCTGTGCATGCACAAAGCAAACCTGGGTATAGTCTGTCCCTGCCCTTTCCTTGAGTTCTCCACCCTTTTTCTCTTTATAAAATTGAATAGTGAGACCTCGGGGCAACACTGGCTTAATTTAAACATGAAGCTGGCTCTTGTTTCCCCTAAGTTCAGTCTTGCTTCAGAGATCTTTTGTGCTGTATATGCCCAGACTCCCTGACACCATTCCAGTCATAACATGTCAGCTTCTCTGCCAGTTTGGGTCTGATGTTTCAGCTCCAAGGAGAGGCTGTGGCACCAAGATGTGACAGACACTGCCATGACACCCAAGGAGCTCAAAGCAGTGGTCTTTGTTCTGCTTTGTTTAGAACATAACGGGGTTTTTTACTGAAAGAAAAATATCCAGTACCAGTGGCATTCCTCACCAGTGCCACAGAGAGTTGCATTATTAATGCCAGACAAGAAACAAAACCATTGGGATCTGCTCACCTGTCTTCAGAACCCGTTCTTCTCTATGTCCTCCAAGCGTAGGCTTCTGTCGTATGGTGTATTATTGCCAGACTGTCTCACTGCAATATCATTTCCAGGGGACTTGAGCACCCCACATGCCCTGAGAGTTTTTTAAATCCCACTTAACAGAACCACAAATGTGATTTACCTGCTATGCAGGTGAAGAAATTACATGGCCCACGCCTCGGGGCCAGAGGGAAGGATACACATAGAATCTGGGGAGATCTTTTTTCTTCTTTTAATTGGTGGGGCAGGGGTGTTAATCCACTGCTAAAGCCAGGTTAAAAAAAAACAAACATTGAAATCCTTGTACTAATACACTAGAAGTCTTGATTTGAAGTCTTAGGGTGGTAATTATGCAAATTGAGAATTTAAATGTTGATTCAAGTCAGACTGTGTTGCCTGCTTAAGAATAAAAAATAAATCTTTTTCACTGCAGGACCTAGCAAGTCTGAAAAGAAAATGAAACTAACGGTTAAGGGTGGAGCTGCAGTAGATCCTGATTCTGGTGAGTGGCAACAGTGGCTTTGCCTGTCAGTCTTCAGGATGCATGATCAATTGCAAAATGTTTTTCTGTGAAAGGATAAGGGCTTTGTAAAAGGAACATGAAATTTAAAACATTTTTTCTTGCTACCAAGGATATTGATTGGCACCCAAAGCTGGCTATTCCAGGATTTTTCTAGTGTAGCTGTCAGAAGGACCACTTAAACTGAGGTGTGGTCAGGTTCGGGAGCATGTTAGTGGGGTGAATAAAGGCCAGCCAGCAGAGGCAACAGGTCTGGCATGAGCATCTGGCCCCAGATTCTTTGGGGTACTACTCCCTAAACCTACGGTGCAAGGATGTTGTTCTGAGAGTTCATAACTGCCTTTGGGTGTTCAGTCCATTTGCTAATATGATAACTGCAGAGCCGTGTCTCGGTAATTCCTTCAGCCAGTCACACAGTGACTTTATAAAGTCTACAGTGACTAAATATTAAAGTTTAGATGGTCCTTTATCAAAGGTTACTAGTTAGGATTGATGTTCACTCCTGAGTCTCTAAAGGTGAACACTCACAACTTACTGAAAAGAAAACGTGCTTGACGCAGTATGGAATGAGCACATGGTCACTGTTCTTGCAGTATTTTTGTTAAGACTCATACTGCTTCATGAAACATTGTGCAAATATAGGAAGCAGACCTAGAACAGTAACCTCCTCTCTGTTCGAACTTGTTTCTTCTATGTAGGCTTGGAGGATTCTGCTCATGTCTTTGAAAAAGGTGGAAAGATTTTCAGTGCAACCCTGGGCCTAGTAGATATTGTGAAAGGAACAAATTCCTATTATAAACTGCAGCTGCTAGAGGATGACAGAGAGAACAGGTGAGTTTAGTTTTCCCTAGAAGTACTTTTGTACATTTTTTCCAACAAATACTGGATTTTTGGCATCTACAAAAGCAAAATAGGAGTAAAATGTCTTTGTCACGAGATAGGGGAAACAAAAAACCCCATCACACTAAAAAAATGTCCCAAACCAAAGAAAACTACAAAACAGCCAAACACCAAACCACCTGTGGAGAGAGATCTGTGCTCTGTGTGGAGACATTTCATTGTGCTGCTGACAAAACCTAAGTTGGGAGTTGAGTAAATTTGGTGCATGGCACCTGTGTTGGGTTAAGGACAGCAATAACAAAATACACCTTCAGCCTAGTCGTGTTCCCTGATCTGCCGGGACCATCTTAAGAGTGTGGTTGCATTCAGTGAGAACTGGTGTGGCTAGCTTAATGAAAGGATAGTTGATTTGAGCAACAGACACACACAGGTTCTTTGGATTGCTGGTGATGAATTGACTGTCTGCAAAGCACTTGCACACACCAAGGGTCTTTGCTACTAATGCTTTAAAAGAAATGTAGCAACTCTGTAGAGATTTCTAAGTTTCCCAGGGAGGCACTTGGTGTGACCAAGCATTCCAATCTTACCCAGAGGCCTCAGATGAGGGGGAAGAAAGGCTGGTCCCAGAGACTAAGGTGATATGCAGTGGTTTCTTCACTAACATGATGGTATCTTCCCTAACATCCCCTCTCCCAGGTGCTGTTTTTATGTTATTTCTTATCTCTAAAGTGGAGCTTAGGTGACTCTGGTCATACATACCTTTCATGTGATTGGTGTAAAATTCTCCGCTTTGTGTTTAAAGGAATAGGCTAACAAAATTCAGAGCGCGTGCTCCGTGAGGAGTGGTTGTACCTTGGAGGTGGGTGGCTTTTGGGATGGAGGTGTGGGTTTGTATGATAATGACATTGTAATGAGCAAAGTTTACTAGCAGACAGTATCTTGACAAATTCATGACAGGCTGAAGGCTCAGGGTAGCAAACATGCAGTTTGTTAGTTCCATTGAACCTTAATTGACCCTTCCAATCTTATCACAGAGCTTGGCTGCAGTGTGTCCACTCCGCTCCATCTATGCAGCTATCTCAGGGTTGGAGCGTCAAGCTCCCTTGATGTTAGCAACTGTCAAGATTGCCTTGGAACTTATTACTGTGAGGAAAGGATGTTTAGGAACTAGGTTACCTCCATCAATTATCCCACACACCTGGTAGTGTTCACACCTGCATCCTGGGATGAGCTAGGCACAAGTGGTCAGTGTCCTTAGGACTGGGTTGCCTAACAGGAGGACCACAGTGCTCTGGGACTGATGTCTGCCCTTGAAAATACAGAAGCAGAATTTGATGTAGGTTCCTCTGTTCTAACATCAAGACCCTATGTGTACAGTCAGTGAAGTTGGGAATCTTTCCCATATTCCATGGTTTATACTTGTCTTCTAATTGCAGAGTTGTAACCTTGGGAAACAAAACTAGACTCTGGATATTCTATCACAATGTAGTGCTGAATTATGTGCCTCAAAGCTTAACAAAATGCACTGCATTGGTCAGGGTCCAATCATGTGTTTAGCCTTCCAGGCTCATCAGATGCATGGAAGAGCTGTCCCCTGGTTGTATTGCTGAGTAGATAAAGGAATTGGGAGGGTTCTTTAATGTGAAACTGCCTTCCCCAAGCATGTAAGGGAAGCACAGAAATCCAAGGGAGCTAATGGCTGCCAGCAGGGATCCTGCTTTAGCTCCGGGTTTATTGCACTTTACTATGTTCAGAATGAGCTTTTGCTGCTGGATCATGTCAGTGGGATTTGTACCCAGATCTGTGATTTCAGTACATGGAAGGATCTCAGTACTGTGATTGATTGATTGATTGCATCCTTACAACTACTACAGAAGCTCACCTAAGGTGGTGTCAGGAAGAGAAACAAGTAACTTCAGTTACTTCTGGTTTCTCTAAAAATTTGAACTCCAGGACTTGAGGTTTAAACATGCATTGTGTTTGGTTTTCAAATATATGACCTTAATAGCATGAACACTTGTAGTTGTGAAACATTAATAAATATTAGCCTCTTTTTTTTTCTTCTGTGCACATACTTATCCTCAGGACTGTACATCTGGCATTTTAACACTGGCCATTTTTTCCACACCAGTTCTTGGACTTGATCTCTGGGGTGACTGTGGTTGCTGTCCTGCAGTTGCTGATAGAGAATATCTTCTATGAAGTTAATGGTACACAAATGGCTGATGGCATGCAGCCTTGTGGTTGTTGCAGAAACATTTTGATATGGACTGAGATCTAGAGCCAGAGTGCCTTATGTCCATTCTTTTCTCACATTTCATCTCTCCAGATACTGGGTGTTCAGATCTTGGGGTCGTGTGGGCACTGTAATTGGGAGTAACAAGCTGGAGCAGATGCCATCAAAAGAAGATGCTGTTGAACACTTCCTGAATTTGTATGAAGAGAAAACTGGCAACTCTTGGCATTCAAAGAACTTCACTAAATATCCCAAAAAATTCTACCCACTGGAAATAGATTATGGACAGGTAACTCCCCAGTGTTCTTGCTGCTTTCCTCGGCTGTTCTGTTCAGCACTTGCTGTTGGATGACTTAAAACAGCTTAAACCTGAGGAACTAAGAGCTACAGCAACTGTTGCATCTTCTCTGTCCTACAGAAAGAGAGCTGTAGGTGTCACGGGCTAAAATAGATGTCAGGGAAACTTAAGTAATTTTTTCATTGTCAAGACTGAAGACCCTTTAGTGCTTGTTCCTGTCTACTCTGTAATTCCAGGGATGTTAATTTGAACTTAATTCAGCAGTCATTTCACGTTTCCTGTTCTAAAACACCATTTTATTTAAAATAGATACTTCTCGTCTGTCTTCCGCATCTAAAATCCCCCCAAATGGTGAATCAGCTCCTATGCAGTCTTCTGCTTAGTGCACATATTGAGTGGGCTGAGGAAGGGAAATTATTCATTGCCTGGAAGATTTGGCCTAGTGTGGGGTTGTGTGTTTATTTGAAGGCACACACGCAACTTAAACTATTTTCAGATTAAATAGGTGAATACTGTTAATAGCTATGAAGTTACCAGAGAATGTACTTTCAAGCCTTTGCATTTTTCTGCTGCCAAATTGCTGGATGTCATCTTTGAGTGAGAAGTACTCAGTGCTTTGCTTGATTTCTGCAAATTTGAATATTGCAGCGGCAAAGCATCTGCTACACTGCAATGCACAGTGGTAGTCTGAAGCACCTGTCAGATGCTTTATTAGCACAACAGTCTATCTGTGAAAGCATCTAGATGGTATTATGGCTAATTGATAATTCCTGTACTCATATGTAACAGTTTTTATTACAAATACTTATTAAAACTAGTTATTATACCTATTTGGTCATAAAAGAAACAAAGGAGATAGGTTTTAGGTTTTTTTTATATCAGATCTCTACACAGCTGAATGCTTGCAGGAAAACTAACTGTTCCTTGAGGTGAAGCAGAGATGTGAACAGACTTCATTTCCTTTAAATCTACATTTAATCTAAATTTTTATAGTGCCACCTCTTGAAATAATGTCTGCCAAATTACCAAATAGGTGGATTTTTAAACTGTCTTTGTTCCAAAATGTCAGAGCAAATGGCCCATGCTCCTTGTAAACTTCAGGCTAGTCATAGTAGGCACACACTAAATTGGTTTTAAGTTGTTACCATGGCAGCCTGCCTGTTACTTTTTATCCTTTGTGGTTTTGCTAATTCTGGTACTATTTTTACCTCCCAGGATGAAGAAGCTGTCAGGAAACTGACAGTAAGTGCTGGGACCAAGTCAAAACTTGCAAAGCCAATCCAAGACCTCATTAAGATGATATTTGATGTGGAAAGCATGAAGAAAGCAATGGTGGAATTTGAGGTGACCACACACATTTATGCTTCTTGCTGTCTTTGTCATACTTACACAACCAGAAGCAAGTCAGTCCAGGGTGTATCATACTTTACAGAAGTCAGTGTGAGTTCCAGGTCAGACTTAAAATAAGGGCAAGATTCTTGCGTAGAATTTGTCAGACACTTAAAGTAGTAACTTAGTTATGATGCAGGCAGTTTTTAAAATATGGTTATGTTCTTTGTTGTTCAGTAGGGAATGTCTGTATCGACATCTTCAACTTAAGCCAATGAGAAACTCATCCACAGGTCCTAGAACCTGTAATCACGCTGGTATTTTCCAGTGACCTGCATCATGACTACACTTTGATGAATGTTCTTGAAATATTAGCACAAACAGCCAGTATGCTGGTGATGTGAGGCAGGAGGCACTTCTTTTTTGACTGGTGAACCACATTTTTGGGGAGCAGCACTACCACTGATTTTAGGTGAACATTTCTCTTAGACGTGAGAAATGGTACCAGTTGATATATGAATTGTTGAAGTACCTTGACAGAATCCAGATCCTCTTCTGAAAGGGGCCAAAATCAAGATTTTTTTGTATTTCTCATCTGTTCTAATGATACTCTAGTTTTATCCATTCTTCTTTACTCCATAGTTGATGATCCATGTTTCTAACAAGCTTTCACAGAATAGTATCATCTGCCTTCTTGCATAGAAACAGTCTTGCTGACATGAAGAGATCCTACAGCTTTTTTTTTAATGCAGCCATTCAGACTGGGTTAATTCTAAATTGCAGTTTACTTCAGCCAGCTTAGTTCTCCTGCTCTAAGACTTAAAGCAGCTGTATCAGTATTTTGTGCATCTGCTTTTCAGAACAGGCTTTGCACCCTTTCGTACAGCTTATCTGAGAACTTTCAGAGGGCTTGACCAACATTCTGTAATATCTTGGGGTTGACTCCTGTATCTTCAGTGATGCTTTACATCAAAGTCTTCTAAAATATAACTTCTTTTTTTTGTAACTGGAGCTGGCTAAAGACTCTGAACTGGTCATCATCTAATGTCTTCTTGTTTTGTAGAACTTCAATGAAACTATGTTCATTCACACCAGCTGCAGATGTATAGGAGACCTGAGAGTCCAGAGGCCTGTCTTCCAATAAGATTTATCTTCTGTACTGTTGCTGCCAAACAGCTGTTTTCTATTAGAGGAAATAATGTTGTTCCTAGTTAGAGATTTCTGTGCATCCTCTGAAAACAGCAGCTTGGTTCCTTTTAATCATCCCGATTTCAGGTATTTCATGCTATCCAGATACTCTTGCTCTGCCAAAATTACAGCAATTTCTTAGTCTTTCCATTACATGACAGTAGATTTATCTGATGCATTTCTTTTCCTCCTTTTAATTTAGATTTCAAGAGTTTTACCTTGCCAGGCATACAAGAGTTTATTATAATTATCTATGCCATTGCCTGACATGAAATGGCTAATTAGAGGGCTGAGTGTACTTCAGTGGCTTGACCTCTCTTGCCTAGGTGGAAGGTACAGATCTCCCTTGCCTTTCACCACAACCTTGGTGCTCACATTTGTGATGTGGAGCTAATTCTTCACCTTACCCTTTGTGCATCTGGCAGTAATCAGCAGGGATGGTTTAGATCCAGACCCTTGGCTGCTGTGCTCCTTTGCTATGTCTAATGATAAAGCTTCAGATGCAGTTTAGCTTTATATCAGAGGTTGGCTCTGCAGGGCTGTGTTCACCTCCCCTGAGTCACAGGAGGTGCAAACTCCATCCCTTTGAGTGTTTGGAGGTTCTACAGATGTACTCCTAGATCATATTACTGGAAGAACATGTTGGTTTACAGGCATTGTTATTTATGTGTTAGTGCTTATATGGATTAGTCTATAGGTTTATATAACCAATAATTAGTATAGGTGTCTGCAGCTATTGTACACATCAAAATTAAATGGTCTGCTTTACATGCCCTTTGTGACTTTTCAGCTGATTAGATGATATGGATGGTACCCCATAAGAAAGTATTGGCTCGAAAAGTTTGGGAGCTACAAATCAATTGCAAATAGGTTTTTATTAGGTAATCAGTCTTGGCTTTGTGCTTCCTGTTGTCCCCAAGACATGATCAGATTGAAGCCTGTCTTCTGTCCTGTGGTCCGTCTTGGTTCATCTTAGTATTTGGCTTTACGTTTAGCTGCAGATAAAGGTGAAAGTTCTCCTAAGCCCAGTACAGGGTGGAAATCTCCATGCAGAGTCACTTCTGGGCTTTCACACCAGCCTCTGTAGCTTGGAAGAGCCTCCAGAGTTCAGCTTGCAGAGAAGATTTGCATCCAGCTGTTTCCCTAGCTCCTTGATAGATAAATAATATGTAACGCACTAGATGGTACGAGATACACATGGTTTCATAGGATCTTCTGTTCTTGGGCTGAATCTTAAACCCATCAAGTTATAAAAGCTAGTTTGACCTGCAAGGTGTGTGGTGAGTACTGTCAAGAGTCCAGAGTGTGTAGTTATGATCTTTGTAAAAGACTCCATTGGGCTGTACTTTTGTCAAACATTTTTGTATTCAGATGCAAGGATTTGCTGCAAATCTGAAACTCTCCCAAGACTCATCAATACACAAACAAAAGCAGCTTAGAGATTAAATGAGTGGATAAGTACAGGCAACCAAGATACCGCTTTTGACTTAGTAGCTTTTTTGTTGTTAGTTTTTCACCAGTGAAGACGTAGCATCTGATGCGTTCGACCCTGCATAACTCTAGCATAAAGTTGGAAGGGGGTGTCTGGGTTGTACCTAGAGACAAAGGTGACCTTATGAACAAGAATTAATTCAGTTTACTTCTTTGCCAGCCTGAAACATTTTATTACTGAAGTGATTAAGGAATGCACCTGACACCAGACGCTGTGTACCCTATTTTTGTGTTGCTCTGGAGTGTACACTTTGTTTCCTATTGCAGTATCCTTTTGTTTATAGGACATCGTCTCAGTAGCATACACTGTCCTTCTGACATCATTGCTCAGAATATTCATCTACGGAGATTAATACCAACTTTGTAAAGTTTCCATTCTTTGCATTGTCAGTCCTACCAGAATGGAGAGATTCGTTCCCTAGAAACCAGGGAGGGAATGCTGCAGTGATTTCAGCATAGTGAAATCCTGTTTTAATCCTTTAAATCTTCATCAGATTGACCTGCAGAAGATGCCACTAGGAAAACTGAGCAAACGGCAGATACAGAGCGCATACTCCATCCTCAATGACGTTCAGCAGGTAAGCATGAAAGAGATGTTAGATCAGGAAGGGAGTTCAGAAGTGGTTCTGGGCTTGGAGTGGGGTGAATGCAGAGCTGTGCACTCTTTTGCTGGAGAAGAGGATGTTCCTTCCATGGGTAACTAGTTCTCTTCACTGTTTTACCAGTTTGGGCAGTAGTTGTGTCACACAGAATCACAGAATATTAGGAGCTGGAAGAGACCTTGAAAGATCACTCAGTCCAATCCCCCTGCCCGAGCAGGATCATCTAGAGTAGATCACATAGGAACATGCCCAGATTGGTGCCTTTTATGCTTCAGTAGCAGAAACTTCAGGTTGAGCCAGACATAAATGGCAGTTGAGCAGACGAAGCTGGTGTCTTGATCTTGTAGCAAGCTGGTGTTTGCACCCCAGAGGAGCCTGTTTGAGGATGAGAATGAAGGTTGACACATGATCTGGACCATTGCAAGAATCGCAGCTCAGTATTGCCCAAACAGCTTACAAAGGTGTACCAGCATACCCCAGTTTTTGTCATGGCCTCCTTGGCAAAACATAGATGTGAGAAGTTTTAATTCAGTTGTTAGAGTAGACCAGAAACTTTCCAAGGACATGTGTCCCTTCCATGTTCAGAAGCCTTTATTTTGTCTTTCAGAAACATAAACCTCGACAGATTTTTCTCCTACCAGAAATGCTGTGTATTTCAGTGCAAGTACTGTGACTTACTCCCAGTGAAACAATTAAATAGAATTGCTCTTTTTAGTCCTGTGGGAGTTTTAGCATTAACACTAGTTGTATTGCTGCTTCTATGTATTAGTCCTCAAGTATCCACTGCGTGTCTATTGCTATGGAGACTTAATCATACTCAGTACTTTTCTCTGGTCTGTGTTGTCTTGTCCAGGCTGTTTCTGACAGTGGTTCAGAATCCCAGATCTTGGACCTATCCAACCGCTTCTATACTCTGATCCCTCATGACTTTGGGATGAAGAAACCACCTCTCCTAAATAACTTGGAATACATTCAGGTACTGACTGGAAACAGTATGTTGTTTGCAGGCAACAGGTATCAGGCATCTAACACGGAGAATTTGTGAGACCTGTCCTCCTGCTTTCATGAGATTAAGCTTGTTTTTTTTTTAGAATAACTTTCTGGTTTTTATATGCATATACATGTGTACACGTATACAGTAATTATATATATATGGCATTAGAAGATGTATATGTTCTATATTATGGTCTAGTTATGTATATGTATCTGTGTATTTTAATATATTGAGGGTAGTATTTTTTTTGTTTGATTTTGGTTGTGGTTTGTTTTTTGTTTTTTTTTATAAAAAGGCAGTGTTGTTGTGTTGTTAGATACCAGTGTGTGGCTTTTATAATTTAGGGTACTCCAGTGTTCTTTTGAATGTGTCAAATGCACAAGTAAATTAACCTCTTCAAATTCTTCAGGCTAAAGTTCAGATGTTGGACAACTTGCTTGATATTGAAGTGGCTTACAGCCTACTTAGAGGTGGAAATGAAGATGGAGATAAAGACCCAATTGACATTAACTATGAAAAACTTCGAACTGATATTAAGGTAACAGAAATGTGAATACGAGCTGATGTCTTGTTAGTTCAGGGTATAGCTAATCATCTAAACTGTAAGCAGGAAATTGTATTTAAACAAAAGCCAAAGGTTGTTTTTTTTTTTTTGCTTCGAGCAGGGGAGTTGGAAATCATCTTGATTCCCAGCAGTCTCAGACATCTGTTTGTTGTCTGTAGACCTGCATCTTTTAGAGCTGGAAATAAATTTCCACCTAAATAACGAAGGAGGCTTAAACTGGGGAGTTGCAAGCATATGGTGGATGTCACAGTAGCATACAGACTAGGAAACTGCTCCTAAAGAAACTTCTCATTTGTTTCTTTGCAGGTTGTTGACAAAGATTCAGAAGAAGCCAAGATTATTAAACAATATGTGAAAAATACTCATGCTGCTACTCACAACGCATATGATCTGAAAGTTGTGGATGTAAGCTGGGCAGTACAGGGGTTTACATTTGTGAAGATGGACTCTTCAAAGTTGACTTGTTCAGTTTCCTTTTATTTTTTAGTACCTTATGTAATTTCCTTTGTTGAAGAGATGGTTTGATAGACTGTTTTTTAACAGAATAGCAGAACTTGGGGTAGTGATGAGCCTAAGCTTACCTCAGTTGTCTTTGGTGGTGTGTTTTCATTTTAACTGAATTGGCCTCAAAAAGGAGGCAGAAGAGTAATCATCTGAAACTGAGCCTTTGTTCACTGAATGACTTTTATGAAGACTAGGACTTCATAAAACTGGAGAGAGAAGGAGAAGTAACACATTAACAAGTACTGTGTGATCAGTACTACCTCTTTTTTTTGCTAGCATGACATAACAAATTGCAAATACTAAAAACCATCGAAATCAGTTTGACTAGAAGATTAGTGTATATTCCAGACTGTATCATTATTATTATTACTATTTTCCATGTGCTTAGTTCTATGAAGGTAACAGTTGTTCTTTTTCTCCTGACTCTTTTTGAATTTAAGATCTTCAGGATTGAGCGTGAAGGAGAGAGTCAGCGTTACAAGCCATTTAAGCAGCTTCATAATCGCCAGCTGCTGTGGCATGGTTCCCGCACTACCAACTTCGCTGGTATCCTCTCACAGGGTCTACGAATAGCTCCCCCCGAAGCTCCTGTGGTACGTTAAGCAGTTAGAGCTTCTCTGCCTGTCTCTGTCTCTGTACCTAGAGATGGCCACAGCTGGAGATAACCTAATTAGGAGAATTTCTGTGTGGGGTGGGCTCAGTGCTAACTCTCAGCATGCAGACAGCATTGTGTGTCTGTCCAGAGTTGGTTGCTGACTGGTGCCCACAAGAGTTGAGATACAGCTTTGCTCCTGGCAGACTCCAGCCAGGTGGATTCAGTTCAATGCTGCCTTTGTGTTGTTGTCCAATCTTCTTTTTTTTTTCTTCATCTTCTTTTCCTTTCTGCTTGCAGACTGGTTACATGTTTGGGAAGGGCATCTATTTTGCAGACATGGTATCCAAGAGTGCCAACTACTGTCACACATCTCAGACTGATCCTATAGGCTTAATATTGCTGGGAGAAGTTGCCCTTGGAAATATGTAAGTAACTTACAGTGAATATTTGTCAAACTTAATATTGTGGTAAAAGGTGATGCTAAAATTGCAAGCCTTTTCTTCATTGTGAAGGAAGAGCACTTTGTATTTTGTTAGAAACAAGTTGGTGGGGTTTTTTTTCTTAAAATGAGTGCTGTTTGGTGGGGTAAAAAAGTCAGTGTGGCAGGTCTAGAATCTTCTACTAAATGCCAGTATCATTAAAATTAGTCACTGAGACAAAAAAAAGGAAGGCTGCTGAGTACCAGAAGAGTGGAATCTAAATTAACTTTATTTTAACTGGCTGTAAAGTGACAAACAGACTTGCACCACAGTAGTTTAAGGTGAATGTAAAATGCTGTTGTGTCTTCTTTGTGCTGTCCAGGTATGAGCTGAAGAATGCTTCTCACATAACAAAATTGCCCAAGGGAAAACACAGTGTGAAAGGTAAGCATTAGTAGTTATTGACATCAGACTCAATTTGTGGCTGGCTGCTTAGCCAAGAGGTCTGTAGCATCTCATAGCTGTATTTCCTTTTAGAGATTGCATAATGTTGCCTCATAGTTGCATCTGTATGTGTGTATATGGTGTTTTGAAATAGGAGTTAGTGCACCTGAAATATTAAGAATGAAGTTACTGTGTTGCCTCAAGTTCAGTAGGAAACTCTCATTTAATATTTACACTGGAGAAAATGTAAGGTGTGTTCTCCAACTTCTTACTTGCTTTCATCATAGCAATGCCAAGTATTTTAGAATAAAGATGAGAAGCTTGATAGATCAGAAGAGTAATGAGAGAGAAGGGAAAATATAAGAGCAGAAGTTCAGGTGAAGCAGCTGTTCTCATTACATTTCTAGCTGCCAAAAGTATCAATATAGTGCGCTGAAAAAAATATGAGAGAAAACAATTCTCTAATTCTAGCAGAAGAAATAGTAATCATGACTATCTTCTGTACCAAGATGGGAGAGTGGAGAACAGGAACATTCAGTAATGAGTGGCTTTTCTTAAACTGTTCGTTTTGAGAGGCTTAAAAATGTCAGTTGCCAAAAATAGAATCAAATGTGCTTTAGCATCTTTTCCAGTACATACTGCTTCCACTATTATGGCTGTCAAACCAGATGCGCGTTGAAGAGTTTAAGGAGAACAAGGATTGGTTTGTTATACTTCTGTGAAAATGCTGCAATGTGTGTATTTTCATTAACTGCCCTAGAATACAAAAGCTTTGTCTCTTCTATTTTGGCTTTGATCATCCAGATTGGACAATTAACAGAAGTCTAAAATTCTCACTTGCAATGTAGCAGAGTATAGTATCTCCATATAGTACCTAAATTGAAAAAAAGAGACTATATCCTCTGTGTTCTTTTTAAGGTATTTTGCACTTGGTCAGCATTTGAAAATGTATGTGAAGTCATGCTTTGCTAGCTGAGAAATTTTCTTCGTATGCAAAGTCTGTTTGTCTTCTGGTTTTGTAACTCATATTTTTTCCCTTTCTAGGCTTGGGCAAAACTGCGCCTGACCCCACAGCCACTACTACCCTTGGTGGTGTAGAGGTTCCCTTAGGGAATGGGATCTCAACGGGAATTAATGATACCTGTCTTCTGTATAACGAGTATCCTTTGCTGTTACATCAGCTGCACGCTGTGCTTGAGTGTCACAGAGTTATCGGGACCTTGCTAATGTCAGTCAGGAGTTTTGGCACACTGTGTTTTGTTCCTTTTAGATCTGTTTTGGAGTACTTGCAGACAATGCAGAGTCACTCCTCCAAGGGATATGATTTTACAGTTGTCACACTTAGATTGTCATTCTGCAATAAAGGGAAACAATACACATAGCAAATAGCTGTTGTCTCCACAGGACACAATACCTGAAGGCATTGGTGTGGCCAGGTGACACTGCCTAGTAGTGTCTTGTCCAGAGACATGCCAGGACAAGGGGAGGGCAGTGCAGCCTGTAGTTTCACATCACTTTGGTCTGGTTTCTTCCTCGTAGTGCAGTGGCTGGACAGCTTAGGCAGGGGGAGGTGGGGGAGCCGGCTCTGTGGCTTGATGGAGTCTCACATCACACAGCTTCTCTAGCATTGGCCAGGCCCTTTGCAAGTCTTGAGGTGAACTCAGGTGCTCAGAGATGTAGCCATTAAGACTCTTTTTAGGCAAAAGTGCCCCCAAATGAATGTGTGCTCAGCATTCACATGAGGTCATAAGAATTAGTGGTCTGGGGTTCCAATCCACTGCCAGTGAAGCAAGTAACCCATTCATAGCACTACTGGGTTGTGTAGAAACTGTCTTCTCTCTTGGTAAGCCGTTTTCCTCATACAGGTAGTCTTAGCAACAGAATTCATGGCAATACTGGTTTTATCTTGAGTTTTGTTAAATATAGCGCCTGTCTCATCAGACGATAAAATAGAACACAGATAATAATAGCTGATTGAGGTAACATGATGTGCATTCATTTTGGTTTATACTGTGTTTATTGGGGATGCTTTTCATCTAAAATGTGAGGTAAGTTTGAGGCCTAAAGCACTGAGAAACAGAGGTGAGATGGGACTGTCTTCTGGAGAAATAAAATGGTGTGGTCATAGAATATGCAAGCACTGACAATTGTTGAGCTCTTCTTTGATTCCAGCTTGGATTTTTTTAGTGGGAAATTAAGAGGCCATTAATGATTTCATGCTGGAAGCAGCAGTAGAGCTCCAGTTACAGGTACACGATTACAGGTTTGTAACTGCAGTTGTCATGTAGGCTCTTTTGCTCCACTGTTTTGATAGCGAGAGAGATGATGTGTGTTAGGGCTTTGGCTGACAAAAAGTAATCAAGAGCTACAGCTCCGTATATAAGACAGTTCCCCTGCCTGCCACTCAGGATTCCTGCTGCACCATCGTTAATTCTCTGTATGATGGTTGATTGTTTCCAACTACTGTATAAAACATTTTCAGATTCAAAGAAGACTCAAATTTAATTATTTGTGTCTTGAACTGTTAGACCTGCTTATTCACACAGGCACAGAATGTTACTTAAGCTCACAGATCAAGTTTGACTCTTTTGAGGTTTTTCTGTGTTAGTAATATCAACAACTGCAATTATTCCTTAACATTCTTCCCAGATATATTGTGTATGATGTTGCTCAGGTAAATCTGAAGTATCTGCTGAAACTGAAATTCAACTATAAGACATCACTCTGGTGAAGAGTATTTAGAAGCCCCGTTAGAGTTATACTGTAGTTACACTATAGCGTCAACTCCTGACATGCTTACACATTGACTTCTCTTATCCAAGATATCAAGAGCTAAACTGCAGAAGAGGTTACTAAATTCTGTTTAGTACAACACTTAGCGAAAGTTTTATATAAATGTGTGGCAACACATGGACCTGAATTCTGATGAGAAAGAGTACTTGGTTTTGTTTTATACCACTTCTGATTTGGGGGCTTTCATGTGTTTCTTTTAATTGACCAAACTGACTGAAAAAAAAAAAAAAAAACCCAAAAAACCAAAAACACCAAAACAACAAACCTAAAATCAAGTTTGTGAATTTTAGACAGAATTGGACAATAGCAGGATGAGGAACTTAAGGATTCAATGCAATATTTGCTCTGTTAAGGTTCCCTCTTGTTTAAGATAGCCATTTTCATTTGACTAAATGATAAATGTGCATTTATTTTGAGGTAAAAAATAAAAGCTAATTTCATACTAACAGCTGTATGTTTCGAAACTTCTAAATTGTTTTGGTGGTGAGTCATGATTTAAATGTATTCTCTAAAGATCAAATGCCAAATATTGAAATCTGTAGTCACGTTTCAGGAAATCATGGTGAAATTAAAATTTGGACTTTCCACTGAGACTTTATCAATAGTTGGTGTGGTAAACATGGAAAATTAACTTGTGGATGTTTTAATTTAGTATTAGCCCCAATAAACCTCCTTTAAATACTTCTCTTCAATGTGATCTAAGTGGTTGTTGTAGACTCAGGTCCTGACAAAGCTGTAAGTTGAGTTTGGGTTCAAGCTTCACTCACTGTGACCTAGAGCCCCACTCTGTGGGGAGTCTTGAACTCCCTGTCTTGAAACACCAGTATAAAGAAATAATTTCCATGTATCTCCCCAGATGTGACAGTTCCCTTCCCAAGAAGGGATGATTCCAGCTAATTCTGACTGTTACACCTTAAGTCTTTGGTAACTGCATGGAAACAGCAGATTTTTTTTTTTCCTTAAACATTGTCATGTCCCAGTGCCTTTTGAAAAAGGATTTGGAGGCCAAAGTGGTTGCTTATGGTGCAGCTGTTTCCAGGACCCCAGAAGGGGAGAGGGGGGTGCACAGTGGTAGACAGAAAATAGCGCTGGTGTTGGGGAGGGAAGGAAGTGGCTCGAGTCTTGAGTTCAGCACAAGAGGACTGAGGTTGGTGCTAATGGATTTTGAGAAGAAGTAAAAATAGTGGCCCTTGTCTCCTGGTTCTGAGTAACTTAACCAGTGGCTAACTGTTGTTTTGGTTCCAAGAGCAACTTTCTGTCAGTCACATTTAAGTATAATCTTGTCAGTCTCTGAAAGAGAACATCAGAACTGCTTTAATTTTGTTGAGAGGTAATTTCAACCTCCACAAACACATCGCCCTTCCCTCACCCAAACCCACACACCCTACACTTAGGTTTGGCACTAGGAATTAAAAGTCAATGCTTTTGGTGTTCCTGCTGTCACCTGAGCCACCTCTAGGACAAAGTTTCCTTTTGCTCCAACCCAGGGAGCACTTTATGGAGGTGGAGGGGTGTGTGTAGTACCGAGTTAGAATTGCAGCAGAAGTATATCCCAAACTGTCCCCACCTCATACATACTTAGTAAAGCATACATTGGGACAGGACTTTCTGAAGAGGCAGTAAGGGCCCTCTGGGGACTGTAGGAGAGCTGTGGTGTGACTGTCCGCAGTGACATCTGATGTGAATTGAGGTGCTGCTTCTGCTGCCTACTTGTCCGACTGCAAAGTGGGCTTGCTTCTCCTGTGACCCAGCTTACCGACAGCCTGTCTCCAGAAGGGCAGCACAGTGACAACCACCGACAGCATTACTTTTGGAGTGCAAGCGTGAAGCGGAGCTGGATGAATAGGTAGTCCCATTTCTGTCAAAACAGCTTGAAAGGAATGAGTTGTCAAGGCATCAGGTCCCATGGCATCCTCTGCTTTTCTTCAGAGGAGGGATGTGGAGATGACTTCTGATCTAAATGTTAAACTACAGAAAGCAGCAATATATAAATATTTAACCATTATATCTTTATTTAGTGTGGCTGGAGGCTCCATTGTACAGCAGCTTGCAAATACTAAGATAGTCTATGCAATTTATATGAATCGGGTAAACTGAAGGAAGTCAGCCTAGGCTTTTCTAATTGGCAGTCAGAGTAAATTAATTGTGATTTGCCTGAGTTCATGCAGGAAAGTAGCTGAGTTAAAAAACACAGTACAGGTCACCCAACCTGGTACTTCATCCATAAACCAGTCTTTACATCAGTTGGTACAGCCTTCATTGAAACACACACACACCCTTCGGTTTTCAAACAGAGGAGGGGGGTGGGGAAATTGTATATGCAAAAAGACCTCTGGGCACATATAGCTTTCTCAATACCATAAAGTGTTGTACTCAGGTTTTTTAAATGAATCGTGCAGTGTTTGTAACTACTGAAGTCTTTGCTTCAGCTTGCTTTACAGAAGTCTGTTGCAGACCTCCCTGAGTTCTGGGGGCCATAATTTTCTGGTGAAGTGTTTTTGTGGCCAATTTATATCTAACTTAGTATTTTGTTTAAATTGCTTTGAAAGTCTGCTCTTCATGCATCTGACCAAGATCTTGTGTGTCCTTTTACTTTCAAACAAATGCCAGACTGCTTCTCCAGAAATGATCACTTTAGAGATGCAGAGGCACATACATGAAGAAATGCAGATGTAGATCCCAGCCAAGATGACTTGCTGGTTTTCATTTGTTTAAGCATAAAGGTACCATGTAGTGCAGAGTGCAGTGCAGGTCGCTTTCACAAAAAGCAATATATAAAGGTACAGTCTAAAGGTGAGAAAGAGCAATGGTTTCCCAACACTTCTTCTCCCACCCCCTCATAATAAATTCTAGTTTTATAACACGATTAATGCATCAGGACTTAGACTCCACAAGAACATTCTTCAGTGACTGAAGAGCACGCTCTTCTGCCAGCTCTCTGTGCTTTTCTCCCAGTGTCTGTGCGGGGAAGGTGAGAAAATTACACCCTTGCCATCTCATCCTGGGGACTTAGCACAACTTGCCCTGTGCTGGCAGAACCCTGAATGCATTGATTAGTGGGTGGTGTAGCCCATGTCTTAATATCTGCAGTAATTAAGGAGAAGAGGGAGTGCTTTCTGCAGCATTTTGGCACATATCTTCAAGAGCGGTTGCCTAACATGACACTCTGGGAAGCCAAATGACACAAGGGAAGCCAGTTGAAGGATCTCCTTCCATCTATACAAGGCAGGTGACTCAGCAGTACCTAACAGCAGGTTGCAAGCAGTCACCATGCCTGTCTCTCAGAGCTGGTGACACTGCCATGACGTCCAAGCGCAAATGGCAGATTGGCCAGAACAGTAAAAAGGGATATACTGAAAACGTCGTATTTGTCTGCCTACTGGTGCTGGTCCACCTCAGGCCTTTGGGGTGGTGGAAGTGGTATATTAAAGGGGTAAATTATATACAGTTTAATATTGTGTAACAAAACAACAGTGATTATTGTTTTGATGCTTTTTGTTGTTACTTCATGCTATGCCTGGGCTGCTTTGTGTCTCTAAAGCAGTCGCTTTGTTTTGTGCTATACAGTGTGGAAAGCTCTCACTGAAGTGTCTCTGGCCCTTTAGGGGCTGAGGGGAAGGAAGGCTGTTTTAACAGCCTTGCTAAATGACCTGAAAAATGGGGTGGAAATGCGTGCTAGGCTTTTTTTTTTTAAAAAAAAACCAAACACCCTGCTACCAGGTACATAGAAGGTCTGCAGGGAATTTCTAAAGCATTTTACTGAAATTTGTTTCTTCTCTTGGAAGCTTGCTTTTTTCCCCCTATTAAGCACAAGGGCAGAGTTTGGTTTTTTTATTGTTTAGTAACATGACCTATATCCTGCCCCTCTCAAACTGCTCAAGTGCTCAGTCATCTGAGTTCACTAACAAATTTAAACCATAAATTCAAATCTCTGTGTCCCAAAGTACATGTTTCTGTGTTTTGCGCAATCCTTGGTATCACCTGGATTCTTTTAAAGAGATGCAAACTAGCCATAGGCATGGCGTCCATTTTTCAGTACATCATGACATTGATGTCAATATATTTAAGAAGTGATGCTGACTTAGGCTTGACTAAGACCGCTAAGTTGCTTTGAATTTCAGTTTTCATTTTCACATCTTAAAAAAAGGTAACTTTAGTCAGTGTAAGTAGTAGCATCTACTGTTGTCAAAGCCCAACAACACATGTAGGGTCTGGTCCCTAAGCATTTACAGTGCTCGTGGTTTATGCCATGCTTGGCAACTCTTCGTCTTGGTGTAGAAGCTTTAAACTCACTGTGATGCAGAGACATAAGGGACTACACGAGGAAGCTATTGCTGCAGCTTGCAGAAAACTTCCAGCCATGATGTTTGGGGACTGCATTAGAGGACAGCCCAAGACAAGGCATTGGGTAGGCAACAACCACCCAGGGTCATGCCACCAGCGTACTTGTTGGCATGCTCTAGTGCTGGGTTAGAGCAGTGAGACCTTGACCTTCAGGCCTTGGACTCCTCAGCATTTCGTTCCACACTCGGGAACGCCTCGAACAATGAGCGCAGGGCCGGGACCGACTACACTGGGCGTTGTTATCGCTTTCTCCCCTCTTAGCCTCGCCCCTGGAACCACGCCCATTAGGCACAGGGCAGCTAGCAGGGGAAAGCACCGGTAAGGAAAGCAACCGCAGGTCGGCGGGATGCCGTTCCCGCACTGTCCTGTCGCTTACGGAAGACGGCCGTCGCGCCGAGGGCGAGAAGCTAAGCTAGCGCAACTCCTTCGGGGTGACCTCGCGGGACGGGCGGCAGGCTGCCCGCGGGAACCCCCAGCAGCTTCCGTCGCGGGCGCTGCCCCTCTCTCCCTTGCACCGCGGCGGATGAGAGGGGTGAGAGAACGATACCCTCCCCTCCTTCGCTGCCGGCCGCCCCCTTCGCCTCTCCCGCCGGCTCCTCAGGGCGGAACGAAACGCCTCCTCGCACCGCCCCGCGCACGCGCCCGGACCCGCGAGCGCCGTCCCCGCGCGGCAGCGCCGCCTCGCGCAAGGCCCCGTCTCCTCCCCCAGAATGCACCGCGCCAGGCAGCCTTTGAAAAAGCGGCGCGGCTCGTTCAAGATGGCGGAGTTCGATCAGCTGCCTGACGAGAGTGAGTAGCGCCCCGCCCCCCCGCACGCCCGGCACCGCCACTACCTCCGCTCCTCGCCACCGGTGGGACACCCGCGCCGCGCCCAGCCCTGCCGCTGGGCCGCCCCTTCTTCGCTCCCGTCGTGGGCGCTGTGCGGGGCCGGAGCCCGAGCCTCCTCCCTGGCAACCGGGCCGGCCCGCTCTTCACCCCCCCACCCGCCGCCG
>VXBZ01012272.1:243550-284236 GCA_013399135.1 Heliornis fulica
AGGGCTGGCCGGGCGTCACCTGCCGGGCGGGGTGCGGGGCGCGGGCGCGGGGACCTGGACCGGGGTGGGCATGAGAGTGTGGGGTACGCCTGGCAGGCTTCCCCCCGCTGTGGGGTTGAGGAAGGGAGAGCCTTGTCCCGGGGAAGGGGTGAGCTGGCTGGCGCTCCTGTCCGTTGTGTCATCTTAGGGGGGAGGGAGGGGTCGTGTGGTCATAGTGTGTGCTGTGTACGGTGCTAGTACCCCAGAAGGACTTGGAGGGGGCTAGGGCATGCATATTGCATCTAGGGGGCACTGATAAATGCAGAGGAGAGGGCTCAAAGACCCTGCATTGTGTGTCAGTAGATAAAAGCTAGTCATATGTAAGAATAGAGTATGAAAACATATCCTTACATACATACAGACCTGTATGCCTGCATAGGGTTTGTGGGAATTTGGTTTTCAGTGCACCCAAGGATTAGGTAAAAACGTAGGTATGGATGAGAAAGATACACATGTTGCTGCATATATAAATTCATGCATGAGGTTCTTGCATGTTACAGAAGAGGACATTGTTCAACGTAAATCTGTCTACATGCTACCTTGATATGTCTTCCTACAGAAATGCAGTAAAACTTAGGAATAGCATGTTTTACAAGTGAATAATTAAAAGTACTGGTATACCAGAAAATGTGAAGGGCAATAGGAGCTCATAAAGATGAAGTTGGTCATGTTCTTGTGTTTTTTCTGTGCTTTGTGCTCTTCAGCAGCATTGGAAGTAATCAGTGGGACAGTTTATGTGTGCTATGGGTTCTAAATGAATCGTGACGGTGTACCAGAAGACACCTAAACTGCTTGCTGAAAGAAAAAAGCAAGAGTTCTTTGATACCCAGCAATGGCTCAACAGAGCTCTAGGCTCAGCTGAAGGGAATATTAAAAAATAAGACAAAAACCACACACAAACCCCCCAAAAAACCAAAACAACTTTCTGACTTAACCCTATCTGTACTGCTGTCTTTTACTCTGTTATCTTTTTGCTTCTGGTGATACCCTAAGCAGGAGTAGTGATCCTAAATCTGAGAAACTACAGGACAGAAAATAGTGATGTCAACAACTGGTATCTATTGAATGCTCTCATTATCAATTATGGGGTTTGCATTCTGGCACCTACCCCTGAACACAGCACCTAAGTAAAGGAGATCCACGGGTTGACAGAAGAAAGGATGGGGTTTGTGTGAGGCAACTTGAAAGGCTGAAGTTTCTCTCACAGAGATGGTGTGCCAGGTGGACATAATGAATGAGAGAGCAAGCATGGAGCATTGCTTAGATAAAACACATGTGTGCAACTGCATACAAGTGGTGTATAAGGATATTTCCAGATGCTGTTTATATACAAGTATTTACACAGATGTGTACTACAGATGAGTACTTCCATATTTTTACAAGGTATGTGACATTACTGTTAGTGATTTTTGTGGAACAGCATTGCCAGCTCTAAAAATTGTACATGTCTGTAGTATTCACTTGCATGCTTACTCCTGGGGTGCTTGTTTAGTGTCTTTGTGGTCTTATATGTGATATTCGTAACAACTTATACAGGAGGCTTCACATACAAATTAGTCACCATGTGGTGGGTGCATTTAACAATGTACTGTGCATCTGCACTCACTTATTCATATAGAGTGTAGCCTTATATGCATTTCATTAAAACTGAGCTAGTAGTGTATACCGCAAATCATTTAGTGTGGCATAATAATAACTACATCGAGTAGTTGCTGTTAATACCAAATGGTAGTCATCTTGAGTGTTGTTGGTTCTGTGAATTCACTGTGGTTATTTGGAGAATCATTTTGGAAAGGAAAAGGTAATGTGTGTGTATTCATCTGTATGTTCGTAAGAACTCTTTGGAGAGAAACACCTCTTGTTGGAACTGACTTGTGGAATAGGGTATTATCTCGTAGAGAAATGCCCCTCTGTTTGTGTTTTGTGGGCTATGCTCTTCTGAGGGAAAAAATAATTTCACTGTTTATCCATGAAGATTTTGTTGTATTGATCTGTGTGTGGAATCTGTTATCATTCAATTGATCAGAATGCAGAGGGGATTTAGATTTACTGTGGAAGGGGGTTTCTTTTCAGTGGCTTTGCCCTGTAGCTTTGTAGATTATATTCACAATAGTCATCAAATAGTTGAGTTTTGATAATGGGTTTCAGTTTAGCGGTTTTAAATCTTTATAAAATTGCTATAACTAAATTATTCAGCTATTTAGAAAGATATATAGACTAATAACCAATTCTTTCTAAGAGTTATTTTGACTGTTGCTTAAAAAATGCTTTTAGAACAGCCAAGAAATTTTAGATTTCTGTCATAGGCTGTCACTATCTGTTGTTGTCCCACATACAGCTCTAACAGAACTGGGCTTATGTAAAGCATTGTAAAGCTTTAGTTGAAAATATGTAATGTAAATATATGGCAAGCCGAAACTTGGGCATTTAGGAGTTTCAGTAAATTCACATAACAGGGTAGACATATTTTTGGTGACACTGTTGTGTGCATCACCATGCAAGTTCATGAGAATACCAACTATTTCTGTTGGTGACTCAGAGCTGAAATCTTACTTCTGACTATTCTGTGTGGGTCTGTTAATATTCCAGCAGTGGTCAGGAAGAAAAATGGTTAATATGCCTATATCACCAGAATCTTTGTTTTAACTGAACAGACTTATGAAAGATCAACTTAAATTAAGGCCAGAACTGATGGTCTCAGTTTGGTACAACTCAGTTATGTATGCTATACTGCATTAGAATCTGATTAATACAAGTCATTGACCAACTGAGACAACTGTAAATGATAATTAGTAGTGGCTTACTGGCTTTAGTTTTCACTAGAATGGACAGTGTTAACTTTACCATTCTTCCTTTTACCTTGCCTGGGCAAGGCAAAAGGAAGAATGTTATCTTGCAGAGAAGGCACCTTGTGTTTCAAGAAGGTAATGTAAATTATGAAAAATATTTTTTTGTCTTTGCCACCTTTACGTTGCCTACGACTGCATCAGGGAGATTTGACAGATTTGTTTCTTCACCCATAACAGATACTAGAGTGTGTGACTTGGTTTCACTCAAGATTGTGCTGTTTTGCAGACCCTTGCCAGCAGTGTTGTTATTAAGGTATCTGCTCCACAGTTGAAGCACATGGGGTGTGTATTTGTGGAGGTAATAGGCTTCTGCTTTGCTGGCCTTGCCCCTAAAGTTTGTACTTACCCAAGTTTGGTGCAAGTGGGGGATGGTTTGTTTTTGGGGTTTTTTTTTTTTCCATCAAATGAAGAGGCAGCTTTGTGTTTTGGTGAACTGCTAGAAATGTGAAAGTTTCAAATTCCTATGCTTTCAGGTTTTGGTGAACTGAATGGCTTTTAATTGCACTGTAATTATATGTGTAGTTCTTTCATTGCTGGGCCTATACTTAAAATGAAGGTATAAACTCAGTCCTGACTGATTTACCACTGACTTCTTGCAGCTTTCAGTCTGCAACTTAATTTATTAGGGATAATAACAGTAAGCATTACAAAATTGTTTTTGGAATCTTCCGTAGTGGTGTAATAGAAGTGCCTGAAAGAGCGCATCTCTGAACTATTCTTACTCTAGAGAGGTTGAACTAGATGACCTTTAAAGGTCCCTTCCAGCCTAACACATTCTATGACTAACAGACTGTCAGATTTATGTATAATCCCTGTGAATTTTCTCCAGCATACTTTATAGTAAAGTAGTAGACCATGACTGAGGTTTTCATGTAAGAAAAGGTAAATACAGCATACTCCATGACAAGAAAACTGAAATTTTGCAGTGTGGAAATAAATATGTGGTTTCACTTTCAAATTGGAAATGTGATTAAATGGAATTTGTCCCAGGGTAGTCTGATAGCACCTGCTTGCTCTCTGGCGAGTTCTATAGTTCAGTTGGGCAGTGAATATTTCTTAACCCAGGAGGGAGATAAATGCAATGCATGTAGTTGTCTCTTGTAATATGTGCTTATTTTGTCTGCTAAAGTTACTATTCTTCCATTCTTCTCTAAAGCTATCGTTCTATCTTTCTGAAATGGATTGTTTCTCAAAAACAACCTAAAAAATTAGGAAGGTAGCAATGTATACGTGTACATGCATTTCTTATAGATGAGTCCTTTTCTTACTAGCCCTTCCAGGGAGACAGTAACTTGGGGTGGAGCAGTCCTGTGAAGAAAGAACAATTTTGTGACAAATCCCCTAGTTGAAAATTTCTATAATATTAAAAAGTCCCAATTGCAGAAGTACTTTAAATGCTAGTCATTAGATTAATATTTTTGAGACCAGATAGGCTAATTCGTAGTCAATGGATTTCCTCCTGCCCCTTCTCTCCTGGTAATTTTTCAGTGGTAAATCGTGGACAGTTTTACTGCTGCAAACCAGACAGCTCTTTCTCTCTGCCTCAGAAGAGAGAGTTGATGGTGTTGGCATGTATGTGATGCTGCCCTTTCTCTTGCTACTAGTAATGGCGCTGTTATTGTGGATTACTTGGTTACGAAATACGTGCAGTAAAGCTAAGGTGAGACACGGATAAAACTGGCCGCATACAGATGTGAGAAGGCTGTCCTGGCAGAGCTCTGCAGGCAGCCTCACAGGCAAAGCAGTGTCTTGCTATGTTCTTTTGTACAAGTGAATCTGAATGAGGAGGGTGCTGGGAATCAGTTCTGTGAAAGGAGAGTGAGATGCTGTTTTTAACAGAAGTGAAAGCATGCTTAGCAAACTAAATGATCATCAGTACAGGACCTCTGCCGGGAGTGAACCCCTGAACTGCTGTGGTGTGTGGTGTTTGTGTGCTGCATGTAGGCAAGCACCAAGTGGCAGGTAAATCTGAGAGAGAAGCCAGACTATGGTAGTAATGGGTGTCAAAGCCTTAACCTTTTAGAGTATGAATGCTGAAAACAATATATTGCCAAGTAGACACTCCTGGTACCATTTCTAGGGCCTTATGGTTTAGGACAGGCAAAGGAAGGGAAGGGGGACAAGGATCTTTCTGCATGACCATTTATCCCATGGATGGAGGCTGCAGAATAAGGGTGGCACTTGTGCAGAAATCGTCGTCTTTACCCTCAGCACAGCCTGATGCTGTTGCTCACAGGCAGTCTGCCCATGCGTAGCCAGTTGCTCTGCTCTGACCCTTTCCTGGATAGCTGGAGCAGGGCTATGTCACACCCCTCCTGCCACTTTTGTTTTCCAGTCCCAAGAGCTGTCAGCCTAAGCACGACTGTGCTCTGGACATTTGAAGCAGAAAATCAGAACTGTGTGAGGTTAAAGCATTTGGGAGAATGATTAAGATTAGTTTCCTGGCTGCTAAACAGTATGCACAACTAATAATTTTGTGATCATTTGTGCTCTATACCTTTAAAATTCTATGTTACCATGGTATCAGTGTATTGTCTGTCATGAGGACGTAGCCTTTCAAAGGCTACATCCTCATGACGTAGCCTCATGATAACCACAGTACCAGGGCTCTGGTACTGTGGTTATCACTTGTATGTGTCCTGTAAAAGGGATTCTGTGGCTGAAAAATTTATTTCTATCCAGTAGTTAGTTGTGTATTCCCAAATCCTAATTTGTCTCAAATGTGAGGGAAATACTGATTCATGCTTGAAACAAAAACTTAGTCTTGATTTATTTATTTACTTCTTCAAAAAGCCCAAAGTTTTGGAAGGGCTTAGAAGTTACCGAAAGCCACTCTTTCCTCACATGCGTGCTTTTTATTTTATAATCTTTCCTGAATAACCTAGCCTTTTAGTGGCCAATCGTTTTGAAGTGCTTCCTCTGCTGAAACAACTTGAGCCATCCTTGTGCAGACGAATGATCTCTCAAAGGATTAATGACTCAATCTATAAAACAAGACTTGGGTTTTTTTCCTCCTTCCTCCCGAGTTTCCTCTGTCACACCACTTTAGTGCCAAGGATGTTATTTAAGTTCAAAGGTTATTGATGTAGTCATACAACCAGTGTTAAAATAACTTTTTACCTGTGCAGGATTTAGACAAAGTAATGTAATGGCCTGAAAGTAAAGGAGAAAGTTTGACATTATGTAACTGTATATCTAGATCCTGTGATTTTCTGTATTGGTTTAGATGTGTCCTTTTGCACCCACACATTAGCAAAGTCAGTAGCTATGGAACATCCCTGTGGTTACTTGTAATCTTTATTTTCAAAACTGTAATCAGCTGTTAAATTCATTATAAAAATACCTGAAAACACTGTCATAAATAGAATGTGGTTGACTGTATTCCTGTTGAAATTTTCAGATAACCTGTTGAGGCAAAGCTTCTCAAATGCAGCTTCGTGTTAGTACTGAAAAAATGTATCAGGGCATCTATGACAGCCTGTATTGAATTGCAGTCATACTCCACCACTTTCTCTTTTGTATGTAGTTACAGTATTTTCAAACAAGGAGAGGCAAAGGATGCTTGTTTTAAGCTTAAACCTGACTTTAAATTTGAAAAGGGAGAAAGCTTATGCACTTTTCCCACAAGCATTTCTGAGGGCAAACTATTAAAGTTTCCTTTTATGTCTGTAGGTCTTGCAGAGCACTTAAGGAAGGATTTTTAGCTTCTCTTCATGGTAATCCTCTCTCTGGATGTGCTTCCTTGTGCTAGCAGGAGTTTGGGGCTAGAGGACTGATTCCTGGTGGCTGAGCTGGTGCAGCGTGACTGGGGGAGCTGTCCATCCACCAGACCCTGCGCTGGCAGCCGTTGAAACCAGTCAGGTTTCTAGCTAGCCTAGCATGAAAACATCAGGGTCTTCATCATGCTAGACTTGAAGGTATTTTAAAGTTGGTGGTTTTGTTTTGTTTTTTTTTTTTTTAACTGGGCTTTACAATGAGCTTCCTGAAAGTTGCTTCTTGTGTTATAAAACATATAAATACACTTGCTTCTGACTCTTTGTTAAATGAGCTTCCTGTTACCATGCTATTAAATAACTTATCTAGCACACACTTTTACTGCTCATCTGTGGTGAACTTATTTGACAGATTATTTTTTTTTATTATTTATTTTTTAGGGCCAGAAAAGACCATTAAAATAATTTACATTCTTCATCAAGCATACTAGGATACTTGTGTTTGGAACTTCTGCGTATTGATTCTATGCTTCCTTTTTAGCTATAGTAGTCTCTGTTAAAATAGATGTAAACTTGGTTTAAATGTTTTGAATGATACAGCACTCAACGTGCACTTTTAGTACAGTCATATAAAATCTGCTGAAATTTGCATTCACTGCTAACCTGAATGTATTCACAGCCATCTTCCATCTGATAGGTCTAGTTATGCCTTTCCTTGTGGAAAAAAAAAAGTGTGCAGAGATATTTACTGTCTTAATTATCTTCCTTTGTAGATACTTGTGATCAGTGCAGATCTTGACCTTCTTTGAGAAGAACAGGATTGGAGTGTCTTGACTTTCTTGCAATAAGGCATGTTTTTAGATCTTCAAATCTTTCTACTAGCTCCGTTCTGGATCCTTTTCTAACTTTTCAAGCTTAGTCAAGTGTGAACACTGTATACAAGTAATTAATTTACTAACAATATGCACAAACCAATAGTCAATAGAATAGTAAGACAAGACCAAGCCAGTTGTACAGTTTTTGCTGGAACAGTATGCCTGAAAGGTTACTGAATGCAGGCCTCCTAATTCCTCAGCCACTGCCATGGTGAGCTGGTTGTACTTTCTCCCTAGGCTGAAGTTTACTTACTTTCAGTATTAAGAAAGTCACCTTAATGATCCTCTGAATTGGGAGGAGCTGGAAGTAGTTTTTTGGTTGTAATACCTTGAATGACGCATAGGTCTTATTTCTTCCTTTACAGCTGTTTGTTTTTTAAGTATTTGGTGCTTGCAGAAATGAAATCTGTCAGTCATAATAGGTGTTTACATTGAAGCATATATGTAGATACAGTTTTAATCTGTGTTTATAATTGCTGGTTTAAAAGTTTGCTTATGATTATACATTATTCAGAACAGGAGTATACAAAGTTACTGTCATTTAATGTAAGGGTGGGATTTTACAAATCTAATTATTATTTAAAATTTTTTTATAACTTTAATAAACTTAATCTTTCCTGAATCACTTTGCAGTTTTATAGTTTCTGAAATGCTTTTATATGTATTAAAATGTTGGTTGTTTATCATAACATAATTTCTTGAAGATCATCCTAGTTTCTGGTTTTATGGCCCTGGTAATGGAAAAAGCAGGGAGATGTATCATATTTCTTGGTGTTTGGTGATCCTGCGCATAGCCCCTAAAAATATATATTTGGAAGAACTTGACTAGAAACCCCATTATCATATTGTTGCCTTTAAGGTAAAATTAAGCTTATGGACATCTCTTGTCTTTTTTATATTTTATGTGTATTCAAATGCTTTAAACTGCAGCAGTGTTGATGTAGATAACTTTCTGGAACTTGTTACATTAAAATAGTTTAACTTTTATTCCTGATCTAGGCAAGTTTTTCTTATTTGGTCACTTTTATTCCTAAATAAAGATGCTATTTTCTGGTTATGGTACTTTAATTGCAGGTTAAGTGAAAACAAATGAGCAGCCTTATTCTAGCATGCATCTGTTGAAGATTAACTATGCCATGTGGAAAAGACCTTGGCAACTAATGCTGTTCTGGAGTGGTAATCTCATAAAGCTCGAAGGTAGTGCAGTAACATTCTGCTGTTCATCTCTTCTGTGCCTCTTCTTTCTGATGCAAGTCATCTCATGTCCTTCTCTGCTGACCCACTGTCTGTCTCTCAGATGAAACATCTGACTTTGACGGTTAGTAAAGGGGATTGATACCAGTCCCCACATAAAGCTTTGCTGCCTCTTGCCAAGTTGTTTTATTCCCATTGTTAATGTGCTCACCTCGGACTGAGTTGATTGCACTCAGTTCATATGAGAAAGATGTTCGGAAAACAAGGAAAATAATTGTATGTTTGGTCTGACAAGTGAAGTGCCCAAGATCTTTCAGAATAGTGATCCTTTATGAAAAGCCAGCGTCTCCTTCATTTGATGATCCTAATGACCCTGCCTCTACATCCCCAGATGACATGTACGTTCACCATGTTCCTCAACTGAGTGTGCTAAATAATCCCTGCCCGTGTTTCCCACAATCCTTTATGTGAACTGGGCGAGGGGGGATGCTAGTTCTTCAGTACTTACTGTTCAGGGCTTTATTCTTGTTTGATAGCAGACTACTCATGTATTTATGCTAGCATTGTGTATGGTATCTGGCCAATAATTACTTTTTTTTTTTAAAAAAAGGCTGTAATACCTTTAACATACAGCTCGGTTAAAAGAGCTGATTTCACTGTGATCATATTCCTGTGAGGTCTCCAACCCAACACAGTTGGTGTCTGACACATGCAAGAAGGGTAACAGTGCAGTGCAAGTTTTCACCTAGTGTTTGATGTTTGATCTGTATGTGGTAGCTGTTGCAGATTTCAACAGTTTGGGAGATGTGGGAGGAGGCCCTCTAAACCACCATCAGTGAATCAAAAGTCATTCAATTTCATATATTAAACATTATATTCTTTTGGAAAAAATATATGAACTTTTTACTTTAACTTAACATGTGGCATAATAAGATGGCAGCAAACAATATGCTGAAAAAATAAGGAATGTAGGGGGTTTTCTCTTCTGTTATACTGTATACTCTGTATACTCTTCCATACCTGTGTACTGTTCCACAATCTGCCCCAAACCACAGTGATTTGTTCTACTGGACAGCACTTTATTTTTTTGGCATTCTAACATCTACTTAGAGACAAGGATCTCTGCCGCTGTGAAGGTTGTGGCATTAGGACCTAGACAGAGGGTGTCCATAAGAAAAGCAATTTCCAGACTTTTGGAACAGCAGTTCCAAAGAAAAGTTGAAGAAGCAGAAGCCGGGAAAGCGAGGGGAGAAGCGGATGTAGTGGAGAAGGATTGGTTGCAACACTAGAATATAACTGGAAAGAAAAGTTGAATTGAGATAAAAGCATGCATCTGTGGAAGTATTGTCATGTGGCAGTATCCTTTCCCCTTTAACATAGTTGTTTCAAACAGCTAATCCTTAGAGATGTGATTGAAAATACCAGAGTGTGCAGGCCCAGTTTTGTCCTTCCTGGCCCAGAAGCATTGCAGAGGTCTTACGTGTGCTGTGGACAGGGAGCCTTGAAATGTTGATTAATATGTTACACAGTTTGAACAGTTTAAGCAAACTAAGGACCCCATCTGCATTTATATCATCTGAATCTGCTGCTTTTCTGAATAAGGAGGTTACACTGGACGTCAACTAACTATCCATGCTCTGATTTGTGAACTAAGCTAGGGGGGCATAATTCCTTTACGCTTTCCTTGTTGGGTGTATAATATATTTGCAGCTGCATCAAACCAGCAGCCCCATGGAAGTATGTAGTATGCACATAAAGCTTGCTCAGAATTTGCTGTGGTAAACAAAAGTGCTCAGCATCTGAAGGTGTTTTGTATATATGAAATAAAAGGAAAAGAAAGAAACAGTGCTTTCAAGATTTATTGGGCAATAAACATATAATGCTATATTTAGTGGCATGGAGGGCATACCGGGTTCACTCATTCAGCTGTGAAAGTTTTAATACTAAATTCCGCTTTCTGTCTAAGAATGAATTAAGAATGAGTAGACTCTGCATAGGTTGTATGGTTTGAAATAACTTATGATTTATGTAGACTTTTTGATATATTGCAGGTTCTTCAGCAAAAGCACTTGTGAGCTTGAAAGGTAAGAAATTAATGTGTTGCTTGCTTGTATCCAACTTGACTTTCACATGTACTTTGTTTCTAGCTTCAGAAAGTTTAAAGTAATTGGAGATTTTTTTTTTTATTAAATATGATTTGGTTTATTATTATTTGTTATTTCTATAGACTAATAATCCTTGGTGGTTGAAACTGCACATGTTGTGGTGTATTCAGACACTGCTCTTAATTAAATTCCTGAAACGTGTTTTCTCCCGAAGTGCTGTCTTAAGCACCAGGTTCGATGAGAAGATTGAGGTAATCTTTCCTCCCTTGAGGATAAGATAGAAGAAGGGTTCTTAGAGACCTGTATGTGTGACGAAATTTGCATTGGGAAGGAATTTCACAAACTCATTCTATCAGTAAATTGTGAGCTAAATCAAAGATCTGTTTCTTATATCTATCTTTTAAATTGTCTTAATGAACATCTGTAGAAATTCTGAATATTTATAATCTGGCCAACAGTAGACTTGTTTTGTATATTATGAGACATCTATTACACAAGAAAGAAGACGTGGTCTGTTAATATGTTGTAATTAATACGGGTTCGTTTTGATAAAATTTGATTTATTTGTTTGTGTGCACCCACTTAATCCTTTTTCAATATAAAGAGTGTGGGCAGGTCCTGTAGGAGTTTTACCTTCTCTAGGTTTCACTTACAGCCTCAGATGTGCATCTGTCTGGCAGTGGAAGCAGCTGATTCCAGTAAAGGAGATGTAAAGAAATCTAAATGTCAGGAGTAAAAAAATGTTTTGTTCATGCTTTTCTTTGTACTGAAAGTATCTTTCAGTCTTTTAAAATTAGTGTTCAGAACAGCACAATAAAACTATTGTGGTTTAAAATCCAGTTACAGTCAAATCCAAATAAGATGTTGCATGTAACAATTCGGTATTGGTAGCTGATGATGCTATATTAGCTTTTGAATAGTAGTTTTGTTAAAAAGTACATATATTTATGTTAATGACATAATTTCATCACAACAGAGGGAAGTTTATCCAGTTCGTGGAATGAAAAGTATAATTCTATGCAGAAAACACCCATTTGGAAAAGCAAGAATGCTGGTTCTGCTGTGGAAATGGTAAGAAGTGTCGGTAAAATACAATAAATGAGTTGATAAAATTTAAGGATAAAAAAACTTATTTGATACTTAGTTTCCAATTGTTAAATGATGTCCTTCATAAGCAGTCTATACTGTTTGAATATGAGATGGAAACATATTTTAGAAATGAATAAACAAACTGCTGACCTTGTTCAAGATAACTTGTAACAATTTTCTCTATTTTTTGTAAAGCAAATACTGTGTGAAATGTTTGTACGGTATCTGCCACCTTGAACTTGGGAATCCTCATTTATGATCAACTTTGTTTTATCTCATGAAATATTTTACTTCTAATTATGGCTGAGAACTGATGTGTAAAGGAAAGGAAGGGAAAATGTCATAATGCACTTGCATTCTTATGCCTTCTGGGGGACAGATTTTAATGAAGTAATGTCAGTGGAAAAGTCGTGTAGTATTCTGATAGGTCACTTAGGTGAACTTACATTAAAGAACAACCTATGGGTGGGGGAATGAAAGATAATGACTAGCTTCCAAGGGCATAGGTTTGTTGTTTATGTTGACCATTTCCCTCCCTCTCTCTTAGAAATTCTCCATTGTTGTTCCTTTCCCCGTTATATCACATTAATATTTTTGTTGTTGTTGTTCTCAACCTCTTCTACCTTGTCAAAATATGTGATTTTTGGTTTGGTTTTGCCACCAGCTATATTGCACCCAATGCCTTGTTTGCTTCCATCTAGAATACTGTGTGGTCTTGTTACTACACCCTGTGGAGAACATATGAAATATGTTCTCCACAGGGTGTAGTATGTCTATGTCTCAATTGCCAGGCATATCTTTCTCCCACAGTCTTATGATACTGCCTTCAACAACAGTGGTGACCAACGTGCCAGTCACCTTTATATTATGATTTTTATTCAAATCATTATTTTTGTGAACAGCCTGTTTATTGGAAGGTAAACATTACTTGGAAACTGTCACGTTTGCCTGCTCTGCCCATAATCAAAATACCCAAGCAGCTTCCAGTAGTGCATAAGCAATGTGACTAACATCTGTCATCTGTAGTTTGTTCTGTGATCTCCCTGAGGGGAGAAACACACAGAATGTATTTATTTTGGTAGGATTTCCACAGATTTGATGAATCCTACAAAAAAAAATTAATTTCTATGTCAGATTATATATAGAGACATATACCTGTGTGCACATGTACTATGTGTTTGTGCTAGAGAACATAAGGCCTATAAAATGCAGCTTCAGGCAGTGACCAGAACATTCTGATGGCCCTTAGTTTCTCCAAGAGTTTGTGTTTTAATTTTTGAGCTGTTCCCTAGGAATGCTCATCTTCTCACAGAAACAAACCTTACCGGTAGCTTATAGGATTGTTCGTGCTAAAGACTTGAAGTCGCTAGCTGTAACATTTTAGGAAAAACTTTGTCTTTAGGCATGCTGGACATAGGTGATAAAATGAAGAGTCAAACTTTGAACATAGCTCAGTGTCCTGTAGAAAGCTGGGAGAAAGGTCAGAAGACAGTCTGATAGCGGTAGCCCATGTTGCTTAGATGTGATGTAGTCTTCTGTACTAGTCTGAGTTCCCTTTTCTCTCAAGGTTGGAAGTTTTGAAGGTATATTGTACTGTTGGCTGAAAAAGTCTTTCCAAAAATGCCTGACCTATTTAAATAATGTGGATGATACCTCTTTGCAACACTTGTTATTTTACTATCATGTGAGGCAATCCAGACTGATGAAACACTCTTACAATTTTGTGTAGTTCCTTGGAATAAAATTTGGCAGCTTCTGTTGAAGGTGCAAAACGGTTCTTCTGATCTGGATCACAACCTTAGCATAAGGTTGAAGGAACAATTAAGTTTGTCTAGATTGTTTTCATATTTGTGTTCCTATGTCAGCATGTGTTTTTCATCTGGTACAGCATCATATAATCAAGAACCACCATGTAGACACTTGGGAGAAAAATACTGTTCTAGAACCAGCATCTCAAATGTCAAAAGTAAAATATGATTGCAAATGTTTAAATGGAACAAGGCTTTTCATCCTGTGGGCAGTGTGCTGGGATTATGAAGTCCCGGAATCCTGTGATGTAAGAATTTTTATTCTTGAAACAGGATTATGGATTTGTTTTCTTTCTCAAAAATTAGAATCATTCTGACCTTTCTTTTTGGCATTGATAGTTTGTCAAGGGTGTCATAGATGTTACAGAATAACAAAGATATCATTGAAATTTAAGATTTTCTTATGGTTTAGTGAATTGGAAGATGTGAAGAAAAGAAGTTGATGTATCTAGGTGAGGTGAAGAGAGGAAAAATTACATCCACAGCAGTTAATATGATTAACTAATACCTGTGTTAATGTGAGCACGATTTGGCTATCTTGCCAATATGTAGCTCCTCTGTTTAGTGTGTGTGTCTTTCCTGGTTTGTAACATCTACAAGAAATGGATGGTTTCTTCTGTGTGATGAATGTTCTTAGGTGTCTAGCATATACAGGACACTGCTGTTGCTTGGATACACTTATGTAGTATTATTTACAAAATTATGCAATGTGGAGCAAGCAAGGCACCTTTTGCTGGGCAAGGTCCAGCTTTTCTCATAGTGTAGGACAGATGTTTTTTGCTACCATTCATTAATCAGTAGTATCTTTTCAAGCAGGAACTTGAATCAGTCACAAACCTAGTAAATGTCTGTCTTTTGTGTAAATCCTTATTAGTGAAGTTTTATTTCACTTTGATTTATTTTTGGTTGTGATTCCCATTAAGGGCTTATCTTTGTTATCAGTATTCTTTACATTGTGGGTGTTACAGATTTCATAGCCACATCACATTGTAGTACTTTGGCCATCTGTACTGAAAGAAGTGAAATCTGCATTTGTTCTGCCTTTACTCATCACCTTTGTGAATAGTTTGGAGTACAAGGAATGCTGCAAGGTACAGCCTTGAGGTTCTGTAGAGGAGGCACATTTCAGTTGTGGACGACTCCTGTGTTAGGCCACAAAGTCTTGATGGAAGAAAAAGCTGATTGCTCTCAGCACTGACAGCCAGTCATAGGTTACTCTTTTGTTCTCACTGAAAGCACAAGTTTTTTTGTCATAGGGTAAACATGGAGGAATAACTAGGTGGAAGTATTTTTATGGCACACATTTGCAATATGGATTCTTGTTTTCAATCAACTTCCTGATTCTTTCAGCTATAACATCTTCGCACACAAATAAAATTTAGCTAACGCAAGTTCTGGATTCTTTCTTTCCTGATATTTTCACATAACTTAAGTTTTAGTTCCTTCAGACTTCTTTGCATTTTGCAGTGTAAGCATTTTCAGTGAATTTAAAAAGAAAATAAAACAACAAACCCACAACACTTTAGACTCATAAGAAATCCTTTAAAAATTACTAAAAAAGTTAATATTTTTACTGAGAACATACCAAAGCAAATACACTGTTTGAATAAATGTTTTTTAACCCAAAATTCAGAACAAACTGTTTAACAGATGTGCTTATAACCAAAGCAAGGACTATTTTAAGCTTAGATACACAAGTGTTTAGACACCTAAGTCCTCTGGAAACAAATGGGAGTTAAGTTCTAAATACTTCCATGGAACTAGGCCAGCAGTATAGTAATGGTTTATAGTTAGCATAGCAAAGCCTGGAATCTGAACTTCCTTCTCTCACCCTTAGATCTCCAACTGCTAGGAGGCACTATTTACTGTGTAATATGTGCCTTAAAACCAACAGTTGCCAAGAGAAAAGGCATTTCTCTTCTGGTGATTTCTGTGCATGAACAGAGAAACTGGAAATTTTCTTGTAATTCATTCTTAATTTTGATACATGCAGCCCTTCAGAAATTCAAAACGGAGTCGACTCTTCTGTGAAGAAGATGACAGAGTAATAAACACAAGGTCACCCAAAAGAAATCAGACGGTTGCGTTGGTTCCACAGGTACATACATGTATATAGATATTTTCACAAAAAAAAGGGAACAAGCCTCTGTTAGCTGAAAGTTGGAATACATTTGCTTTGCAAGTTGCATTATCGGTTTATGAATATGCCTCTAAGGAAAGCTGTTGCTAGGAGTTAACCCAATTCAGATTTCCATTTTTCTTCCTCCATTGTTTACAGGAATACCTGTCCTTTTTCATCCTGGACATAAGCATACAGAGCTAGAAAGGATTCCAGACTAATTTACCATCTTGCTCCCACGAACAATCCTAACTTGTAGGCTGCATAAATTTATTCATCTTCAGTTAAAAACTGACTAGGTTTCTTGCACTGACTACATCACTTAAGGCTGCTATAGAATTTAATACATACCAAGTATGTACAAGTTAGGAGCTTGCTACTAAGACTTGTACTCTAAATGTATTCATACCCATTTATACTTTCTTCATCCTGTAATGATACTGTCCTCCAATTCAAGCAGCTTGTTTTTACACTCCTCCACTTGATACTCCTTGATACAGCAGGAAAGAGCAGTTGTATTGTATCTCTGTTTTTATTTGCTATGTTAGACAGGGAAACATCTCTTAAAGAACTGGCTCCCTAGTACCTTTATCAACTCAATCACTTCTCTGTACCATCACCTTATGAGCTTGAATTTGTCAAGAGTACTATTTGAATACTTGTCTTGTTTGCCTTCTGAACTGTACACTGTAGTGCCAAAGGGGGAAAGCTTAGCTGTTGCTGTTTTGCTGGGTCCATTTTGTCAGAGATTAAGTCCATGATGTTTCTCTCTTCATTACAGTGATTTTTTAACATTAGAATGGCCTGCATAATGTTCTAAGCTAAATACTTGGTTAAAAGTTAAAATACTAAAATAAAGCTTAAATACTTGGTTAGTATTTAAGTGTCTGATTCAGGAGATCCAGGGGTTGCTACGTAAGCATTTGTGAGGGAGTGCAGCTGCCATAGCTCACAGATCTTGCTGGCCTCCTCGGCTTTATTTCCTGGAATCCAGTAGGAGAAAATGGACCTGTACCTAGAAGGTAGTGGATTAAGTGGAGCAGGAGCCAGCAAGATGCGTTCCCTCAGCTTTATCTGGTTGCTACTGCTACTAAAGGTCAAAATACTTTTGAGCATTTGGGAAAGGATAACAACTGATAATGGCATGGAGGCCCAGTTAAACTAATATTCTCAAAAAGCTATTCTTTTTTGCAAATAAGCTTTTCTTTCAGTAACTTAAGACATCTGTTCACAGAACAACCTCATAGAATTACTTTTCTAGTCTTGTTTACGTTCAGGTATTATGCATGCAATCTAAGACAGTGTCTCTTCTGCAGCTTATGAAATAGCTTTCAAATGTAGTTAAAACCTGTTTGCTTATGTCCATATTAGCTACTCTTGCAGTTTTCTAAAAAGCAGGTGCTCTGCTCAAAGCTTTGGCTATATTATCAATCCTGTGGTAGCTTCATCCTCGATCTAAGAAGAGTTAGCAAGAGTAGAAGCACTAATGCAAATGGGACACTTGGTGTTGCTAGTATCTAAGCCACAGCATCACCTATGCTTACTTGAGATAATGTTTAGTGGTGCCTGAAACTTCTGAAGTCATGTTCATTAGTGCCATGCTGTTGTTACCAATGATGTAGTTCTCAGTGTTGAAAAATCTTCGTTAAAGAGCTTTGTGCAGAGATAATTTGTTGGATTGATCATACTAACATTTGCCATCTATTATGCTTGATTGCATTGCTGATAGAACAGAGTAAGGATTATTATGGATCTACAATGAAAAAATTGTCATGAAACGGTACATGGTATTAAAATGTAACAGTTATTAATGTGCAAACATTTATCAAGAAAATATAGTCTAAGTATTTGAATACTCAAAAATATTAGCCTGTGTTTAACCATATTCTTTATTTTACGATGTAGAAGTTTAATACAACAATGTCAACACCAGACAAGAAAGCATCACAGAAGATTGGTTTACGGCTTCGTAACCTGCTTAAACTTCCCAAAGCTCACAAGTGGTGCATATATGAATGGTTCTATTCAAATATAGATAAGTATGTTTGCTTTCTGTAATTCTTTCTTCTTTGTATAGAAACAACTAATTTTCTGAAATTGAGCTGTGGGTTTTTTGTTTTTGGGGGTTTTTGTATATTGGTTAGATATTCCAAATTTTATTCTTAAATCATTATTTTGTGAAAATTTTGTTGAAGGTTGGGTTTTTTGTGGGTTTTTTTTGGTTTCTCAAAAAATAAAAAAAAGAAATTTTGGTTTCTCATTTTCTTAATGAGAAACCAAATTGGGTAGGTCCCTGTGTAGTCTATGGAATGCTTTCCTTCACATAAATAGGTTTTTTCCTATCACCTTGTCCTCTATTGGATAGAAGATTTTATTCATAATATTTTTAGCGCTGTAAGCATGAAGTTACTGGGTTACACACTGGGGATGAGGAGGAGACTGCTTCTTCATAAGGTGTTGCTTACCTAAAAGGTGTGAATATTGATTTCAGATATTTCTTCCTCATCATTCTGTTCTTGTGATTGCTAATACAGTTCTTGGTTGTGACTCTTCAGCTGTTGTCTCGATATCAGTATCTTACTTGGATCTCCTAACCTATCTCCTAGACTGTTTCTGCAGTTTGTGCCTCAGAGTCTTTGATGCTTGTTCTCTTAATGCCACTAGCAAGGTGGTGCAAGTTGTTTAAAAGTTGTTTGTTGCTTTAATTTAGTCCCCAGTCTTGAAAATCTAAAAAATTTTTTAAAAGTAGAAAATGTTATTGATGAATGGAATCTTAAAATCTACACTGGTTGACTGATCAATGAAACACTAGTATTTAACATGTATTCTTTTTCAGAATTTATTCAGAACAAAATAATTACTGTTTTTCCTTCCTATTTTAATCATGATTGCTGTGGCTGTTTTTCTTAACTGAGAAGGCAGTCATAGCAACAGCAAAATATCTTAGTGTATGCTCATCACAAGTAGAAAAATTACATGTCCATTTTAGTTTCAAATTAATTATCTGTAGGATTTAATTCCTTTAAAATAAGTGATCTTAACATGACTGCCTTTTTCTCCTTTTTTTTTTTTTCTTTTCTCTCTTGAAAAAAGAAGCCAAACAAGGAATCCAAACCTTACTGGCTCCTAGTAGTAATTTAGTAAATTTAGATGTGACACTTTACAATTATGATTTTTTTCAAAACAGCCTGAGAACAAATAATTGTCTGTGGGACTTTAGGTCCTTTAGTAAACTAGAGCTGAAATTTAGCAGGTGATTCTGGAAAACTTTTGGATATGCCTGTAATGCTAGTAAGATAGAATCATGTTAAAATATTATAATGCAATTTCCTAAGAAAGTGCTTATCTTTGGAAGAAAAACTTTGTATGTTTTGAGTGATATGATCTAGACTTAGCTCTATGTCCTTAAGCATTTCATTTACTGTCAACTGACAAAATATGACTCACCTCAAGTCTCAACATGTTTTAATTGAATTGTCCCATCCAAAATTAAAATAATAAATTTAAATGCAATGTCTACTGTAAGTTTTTTAAATATAAGTTTTAAAAATATTTCCGTATCTACAACTATCTGTGGTTATGAGATTATTGAAGCTGCTTCAGATGGATTCTCTATATGCCACTGCAGAGGGTTGTTTTTTTTGTAAAATCCCACTGACTTCTGACACAGAGACTTCTAAAGAGCTACTTGATGCTACAGTGATCATAAGCCCTCAGAACCAGATGCAGCTATAAACAGTAAACCTGGATAAAATGATAAAGTGTAACTTCTACAATCTTCCTTGTCTGCTTCCTGACCCTCATTGATCATTCTCTCTGGTTTCCTTTTCCTTTCATGCCACAGCTGCAGATCCTTCTCCTGCAAAAGTATTCTCTTCTATTATTGCCTGAGGGTCCTTATCTCCATCCACCTTTCCTCTTTCCTGCTACCCCAGACACTCACTTGAAAGAGGTGTTTCTTCCAATATCCTCTTTGTTCTGCTCTTGGGGGTATTCCCCTCTAAACCCCAGCACCCTGCAGAGAGAGGAGAAAAATGGGTTTATCTAGGATGTAGTTATTCTTTTGTTCCCACCAGGTGAGATCTATTTCAGTTGCACATAGTCTTTAATGATTAACCTGCTATTAGACAGGCATTTCCATTGCTCCTTCCATGTCTCTTGAACCCAAGAAAGATGTGGTACTACAAAGCAAAAGGCAGTTGTAAAACAGAGATACAGACAAGTTATAGCATCAAAGAAAAATTCCTAAGTTGTGTAGGTAGGTTCTCTGAACTGTCACTTGTGTAACATGGATCCTGCGCTTCACCATGGAGTCATTGTATAAAGCAGTAAAAGTCATACCTGTAGAGAATGACAGGGTGGCTCAATTGTCTGTGTTTTGAACCTCAGAATCTGGGTTATAATTGAATTTATGAAAAAGGTACTGCCTTTCTATTTCTCAGTGTCATGTTGTCCTTTCCTTTATGTTCAATACCTTGCCATGTCTTTATGGTTTCCTTCAGTGTGTTGCAGTATCCTCATGAACCGCACTGGTTTTGCCAGGGTTTCATTTGATGCCTTTATATACATCGCAAAGTGGGGTGAATCCATATCTGTCACTGTAGTCATAAGAGAAACTAATGTTTTTAAACATCACTGTTATTAAGGCTGAAATAGGATAATAGTAATGAACACTTTCTGTCTTTGTTTTCAGCTGAATTATTTCAGGTTAAGTTTTCCCTTTGAATAGGAATGTCTTGCTTACATGGCTAATACATTTTATTTTCAATGTATTCATTAAGGATGTTTTTGTTGAATCTTGTGACTGAAGTTTCCTAAGTTAACAGAGAACCAATTATGTTTCAACAGACCACTCTTTGAAGGAGATAATGACTTCTGCATATGTCTGAAAGAATCTTTTCCAAATTTGAAAACCAGAAAACTGACAAGAGTAGAATGGGGGAAAATCAGACGATTAATGGGAAAACCACGGAGGTAACTCCCCCCCACCCTTTCATTCTTTTAAACCAATAACTGCATGTAGTCTTGATTTTACTGGAATTGTTCACTCTAAAATAATTCCACATACAGATAGTGAAGCAAAATAATACTTGAGAGTAGAAAACCTTTTATTGGAAAGGTGTTCTGTAAGCACATACACAGCTCCCACCACCATCCTGTTCCTTATATGTATGTGTCCAGTCCATGTAGTTCTCATGAGCCTATACTTGGAATGCTCTCTCCCCACTTGAGATAACTGAGTGTCCAAGGTAGGACATAAAACTATTGTGGTATGTTCTTTCTGCAGTGCTTCTTGGAATGGAAGATGGGGAATTTTTCACTGTTTGCTGTTTGGTTTTGGGTTCTTTTGCCTGGCTATAACTAGCTTATCAAGGGGAAAACAATTGCATATTTTCAACTAATTTTCCTATTTTTTTGAAATCACTTTATAGATCCTCACCTTTTTCCTGGCTTGGCTGCCAAAAAAAGGAGGAGAAAGTTACCCATAAAATACTGTACGTTATCCAGCAGAAGCCAGAATTTAATGAAGGGTGTAGGTTTTTGTTTTTCGTCTAAATTAGAGTTCTTAATTTTTAAATCCACTGATTCAGTTCAGCCTTTCCACAGAACCTGTACAATTTAGCCTAGAGAAGAGAAGGTTCAGGGAGAATCTTATATCTTTGTATAAATATCTAAAGGGAAGAGAGTATGAGACCGTACTTCTTTCAGTGTCCTCTAGAGGTAGGGCAAGAGGCAGTGGGTGGGCATAAACTCAAACATCCGAGGTTCAGTTTTAACATAAGGAAATACTTCTTTTTACTCTGAGGATGACTGAGCACTGATACGTGCTCAGTCACCCTCAGAGGTGGTAGATTCTCCAACCTTAGAGATACTTAAAGGCCCACTAGATGTGGCACTCAGCAGCCTCCTGTAGGTGACTCTTCTGGAGAGGTTGGAGTAGGTGACCTCTGGAGGTCCCTCCCAAACTCAACCATCTTCCTGTGTAAGATCAGAAGAAAAATGTGTAAATGGTCTTGCAGAAATAATACTGGGTTTATTTCCCAAAATACAAACAGTAAAGCACTGAATCAATTTCATAGATCACTGTACTGAGTCAGGTTATATTTTGTCTGTTGGAGGCTGTGTCATCTCCTGAATCTATAAACAACTTTTCCTTTGGCTGAAAAGTTTTAGATCAGCATACAGCAGAGCCAACTTAAAAATAGTTCCTTTTGGAAAAATGCTCATATCTTTTGAGCTTAACTGAGATAGTTTTTTGTTTCTCTCTGTTGTGATGCTTCTTCCCACTAAGAGGTTAAATCATCACTTATCATTTGACTTTGGCAAAAAGCAGGTACCACTATGAAAGATCAGCTCACTTTATTCAACAGTCTGTTACACCATTGATAAACATTTCTGCCTTTTTTTTTTCTTTTTGAGTGGTTGGGAGGAGTGTTGTTGGATTTTATTTTTTTTTTAAGCTATCATACATCTCTTTTCAAAGAGAGACTCATGCCTAAGGAACCACAGGACTAAATAGACAGTCAGTTATTTAATCTGAATTCCAAAGATCAAGTATTTGGATATAATCTTGTTTATTAACCAAAACTTTTGAGTTCTTGCTTTTTACCAACATAAAATAATGTTTGCTTTTCACTTTTTTAATAATTAAAAAAAAAAAGCACACCAACCTAAAACCTAACATTTCTTGATAGTCTTTCAAGATGACCAGAGTGGGTTTTGGCCTTAGTTCTAAAAGATTTTTAATTATTATAAGTCATTTGAATGCTTTCAAGATCACTGTCATCTACCTCTAAAGCAAAGGTGTCTTACATTACTGTTCTGTTAGAAATTTCTTCTGTCTGTCCTCATCATATGCAAATAAGCTAAATACCATGTCAATACTGACACCTCCCGACGAGGGAAGGAAAAAATGGGACATTTTTCATCCACAGCATTGATGGTAGAGGATAATAGTATCTGTGTGGTAGCTGTGCACGTGCTCGTCATCATTTTCAAAATTCTTTCAAATATGTTGTAACATTTTTCTTGTGTCTACTGCTACTTTAAATGTCCTATCACACCATCAACACTGTGGTGGATTGACACAACAGTATTCTTCATTGGAACCTGCAAAGCTTGTAAGATTCCAGTAGACTGTGAGGAAAGGTATGCTCCAAGAAAAGGAAGAGGTAATAGTTAGTCTCGTGTGCTTTTGTATAAACTTAATTGGCATTGTGAAATAGCAATGGATACAAATTAAGCTCAGGTATGCTTGTCCTGCCACTCTGTGATGGCAGTGATTCCTTGTTAGCTCAAATTCTCATGACTGAGGTAGAAACCGAGAAGAATGTTCAACCTCTTAAAAACAAGAGGTTGCAGTGTGATCTGTACCATAGTTTTAATCTTCAGTTTTCATGGGAATGGCACAAATATGAGAGAACCTTTATTAAATACATTTGGGAAACATGGGGTTGGAGATTTCATGTAACAGAACCCATGCAAGTTGCATATCTGTGACCTACAGCATTGAGAACAGAAACGTAAGAACATCTGAGCTAGCCATAAAAAAATAATTACTGTTGTAAGGACATCAAAGGTCACCGATTAGTATATCGGCATCTGTATTTCTAAGAGCATCAGTGGTATCTAGTGTTCCTGATGCGAGACCCTGGACATGTTTAGAAGGACTAATACTAGTCATATGTCTTTTCTAAAAAAATATTTCTTTTTCCATTTTTTTGTCTTGCTGGGATTAGTCACACTGTTCTCATCAGTGGAAATGAAAAAACTCTGACCTGAATTTTGTACTTCATATTCACAGCCCATAGCAAGCATTACTTTGCACAACTTTTCCTCCCCAGTAGTAAATATGAAGGAAAGAGCATCTTAAATGAGAATATCCAAATAAGCTTTGTGTAAATCTCCCAACCACCATCACACTCTGCCATATCCCTTTCCAGATGTTTTGAATGAGGATCGCTAGACAATACACAACTCCAAGTAAACACATTCTATACTTCAGTGGTAAACTGGTGAGTGGAACACACCTACAGTGGTTCTATCTACAGTAGTTTCTAGACTACACAAAAAATAGTGACAACTTTTGCCGTGACAGTGATGGGAAAGCCTAGTAAAGTAACCTCAGTGCAGTGCATTACTGCATGTACCAGACAGAAGTACATCACCGCTTTAGTTCATTCATGTTCATTTTTTATGTCTTAATTAGGACTAAGATCTCATTTTGATCACACTGATCGCATTTAGGTAAAACAGCTGGTGTCTGCCTGATATAACTTAGAAATCATACGTCATTTGCCTTTTATCTTATGCATACATATAGAGAAGCGTGAAACTGCTGGTTAGTATGAAAGAAAGGGGTCTCAGCATTCTAGCAGCTTTGATCTTAGGATCTTCTTGTTCATGTTGCATGAAAGGGAAATTTTGGAGAATAGTTACATGGCTTTGTAGAAGTCTTTGAGTGAACGGTATACTGAAGAAAGTGTAAGAATGTTTATTTTGGCTTATTACAAGAGAGTAGTAGAAGCAGACTGAAAAATAGAAACTGACTGCTCAGTACTGAGTGAGAGAAAAATAGCAGAGTAAGATGTTGAGGGGATTTCAAATAGTATGCAATTTGTGGTGTGGAAGGGGGAACTACTGGAGGAGTTGTCAATGTCTTGTAAAATAGGACTTTTTATACATCAGTGATCAATGGATAACTGTGTGAGTTCCCCAGAAAATGTTTAAACTGCACTAAAGTAATTGACAAAGGTAGAAAATTATTTTGTAAGTAACTGCTTCTGCAATCAGATGTACAGTAACAGACGTACTCCTTTATTATTTTTCATTGACACAAAAATGATAAAACATTTTTTAATAAGGAATGAGAGGATTGAGTCCTTAATGTTTTTGTGCTTTCAGTATCTCATGTGCCTATTCAATAGGTTAAAAGTGAAATTAGGTAAACCAAGTACGGGCCTTGGGAATAAACTTTCCATCTTTTTAGATTACATTTTAAGACACACACCCCTAGAAATGGGGGAGAGGACTGGACTGCTAGAGATTATCTGATTTTATACAATAGCTCAAGTACAGACGTGTTTGTATTTTGACTATGATCAATCTCAGAACAATTAGCCTGCAAACTAGGGATTTTTGTGGTTAAGTTGTACTCTGCACAGAAGCAAGAAGTTGATAGAAGTGCCCTTTTATGTTCTGAGTCTGGTGTCCTTTTGTACTAAGTTGGCTTAATTGTGATAATAATGAGCATATCTGAAATGGGTTTACTATGTATTGGTAAATGATGGCAGCCAGGGGCCCCAGCAAGTCCTCCTTATGTGCATTGAACTGGTATTCAGAGTAGACTGGCTATGGTACCTGCTTTAGCTTTGTTGTGACACCAGGTGGACCCCTATAAGCAGAAAGTTTTGAAAAGCTGTACTCTTACAATATACTGATGCAGCACCTAACATTCCTAAGTGTTATTTTAAAATAAACTGTTGGTTCAGGAGTAGTAATTCTGGGGAGTAAGACTGTCTGAATCCTTTTTTCTTGAACACTTTGCTCCAAGCTCTTCCTTTTTCATTCACTGATTTGTAAACTGTCTTTATTGGATACATCTTTGCATACACGTTTTCAGCGCTGTACGTAAGTATAATGTTACCAAATTGTGTTATAGGTGTTCCTCTGCGTTTTTTGAGGAAGAGAGATCAGCGTTAAAACAGAAGCGGCAGAAAATCAGACTCTTGCAGCAGAGGAAGGTTGCAGATATTTCACAGTTCAAAGATCTTCCAGAAGAAATTCCATTACCACTTGTAATAGGAACAAAAGTAACAGGTAATTTCTTAAAAACAAAGAAGCAGCCAAATGTTTTGCCAAGATTTTACTAAACCATAATATACTTGGTGCACATAGTCAAAATAAATTTCAAACATCAACAAAACATACAGTTCTTGTTAGGTGCTTGTGTGGATTAGCTAGTATTATGGTTTTGAGGTATAAACTTAATATTGGTCATTACTTATCCTGTTCAAGTACTTATGCTTGGGGTTTTTTTGGTCTACTATATCCAACAAATGAGTGATATGCTTAAATGCGAAGAGCAGACTGCTGCCTGAAAGGTTAAAATCTAACCTAATATACAACTTCAGCTTTATTTTTCTGTAAATATAAAAATACCTGTGCTGTAACAGAAATTGATACTGTAGTGTAGTTGGACATGTGTACTAAACAAGACTTTGCCTAACTGAAAACACTGACACACAATTGAGGAATAAAGTTTTAAAACATTCCGCAAACTTTGTTCAGTTTTATAAAATCTCAAATTCCTCCATCCTGTCTGTATGTGATCCAGACACTTTTTACTTAAGTGTGGTATCTCCCATTCAGGCCAGTACCTGAAGTGCATTGCTTTTTGCGTTCTTCAGCGGCACTGCCCTTAATTCTTGCTGAACCACATGCACCACACTGCCTCTCCTCACTCTCCTAGAGCTGTATCCTTGAGCTGCATTGCTCATTGGCTTTTGCTAAATATGCTGTCATCAGTGGAAGTGATCAAAGAGAAATAATATGCAAAATTATCTGAATGTTTTTTGCCTGCCAGATCTGTCTGTCAGAAGGTATTGGGTATTAAATGGTATTTTATTTAGACATAAATGTAGTGTGCTAAGAATTAAATTTTGGCAATACCTGCCTTGCAAAGATAAACTTGACTACAATATGGCTAGTATTTCAGTTGCATACAATACTTTTTCTGGTTTTACTTTTTTTTTCCTTCACTTAAAAGTGTTAAGGGTTTAAATACATATCTAAAGGGTTACTTGCAAAATATGCGTTGAGTCTATTTTTTTCATCAGTATCAGAACATTCTAATTGGTTTCTTCATTGTTCTTTATAAGCACGCTTGCGAGGTGTCCATGATGGACTGTTCACTGGACAAATAGATGCTGTAGACACTCTTAACGCTACCTACAGAGTGACTTTTGACAGGGCAGGTCTTGGAACCCACACAGTCCCTGATTATGAAGTTCTTGTAAGTATTAATGTCACATTCTTAATATAGCTATAGTTTTAAAAACTATAATCATCTGCTTTAATTGCAAATAAAGAAATGAAATTAAAAATATTACCTCCAGTGGTACTGTGACGAAATAAAAAGTATGAAGGATGCATGGAAAATTCTAGGGGAGTGAGCTTCCACTGTTTGTGGTTTTATAGAACAGGATAACATGTATGATAAAAACATAATGCTCAGGGTGGAATAATTTACTAGACCTACTGTTACAGATTATTATAATATATACCTTATGTTATTATTATATATACAAGATTGTTTTAATAGCCTATGTTTAATATGAAGAACTATAATGCATAGTGCAAGACCACAAAGAAAATTCTGCTATGGGATCCTGGCAGTATTTGCAGAAAATGTTCAAGAAAACCTGGCCTTTATAATCTGCCAAAGTCTGGGAAAGCCTGTGATAGTTGCAAGAAAGTACTAGGAGTTGATTGAACCTAATTTTGAGACTCCTTATAATAATGAAGCTACCTGTGGGGATGTTTTTCTGGTGAAACAATTTGGGCATATTTTCTAGCTCTTAGGCTTTTGGTCAAATTGAGCTCCAGGAATTGTTCCTACCCAGCAGTCTGACCCGGACTGCAGCTTTTCAGAGGAACTCATGGGGTTTTTTTATGTGCAGTGCTGAATCTACTAAGGACCCATCATTTGTTGTGTTTTGTTGTGATCTGAGTTTAGAGCTTCTGCTAAACCACTGTTCAGTCATGATTTGTCTGCAGCTTGCCAGTAAAATTTTTAGAAATATTCTTGTAGGTTTTACTTGATGTGATGCCATAACACTTTGAAAACTCCAGCAAAGGAATAAGCTTTTGAAGCTCCTGCTTCTCTTGTCTAAAATCAAGACATCAGTCTTTTAATGTTGCTGGGTTGGGGGTGATGGATGATGGACATGGCAATTCCTAGTTCCAGAAATAAATTATGCATTCCAAAAGGTATGTAAACTTAATCTGACATCTGAAGTGTATATCCTTTTTTTCCTATCTTGCAGAGTAATGAGCCTCATGAAACCATGCCAATTGCTGCCTTTGGACAGAAACAACGGCCTTCAAGGTTCTTTATGACCCCTCCCCGATTGCATTATACTCCTTCACTCCAGTCTCCAATTACAGTAAGTTACTGTTTTCACGTAACATTAATCATAGATTTTTTTTTCTGATACATATTGAAGCTTTTAAACATTTTTTGAGATTGGTTTTCTGAGATTGTTCAGCAAGATAAAAAAATCTATCTTATTTCCAGAGAGATTTGCTGTGCTTTTTCTTCTACAGGACAGTGATCCTTTACTAGGACAATCTTCGTGGAAAAGCAAAATTTCAGGCACAGATAGTGAAACACTAGGAGGCTTTCCAGTAGAATTCCTCATTCAAGTGGTAAGTGTTAACTACAACTCTTAATTTTGTTGTGCATAGTCCTTTTGTGTTTATTATGCCAATTCTTCTGCAGTTATATGATCTTCTGTTAATTTGTGACAGATATCGTGATATCCAAGTTAACATTTGAAAGTATGTTAATAAATATTTTTATCCTCCTCCTTTAATTTTTCTCACTTGTTCATAAGCTTTGAAATAGGCCCCTCTTCCGGCCTCAAGAGGGGCTTATGTCTCCAAAAGTGTGTCTGCAACTTGGTCTGAAAAAAGATATCCCTTCTACCTGTGAACTTTTGTACAGTGTAAAAACTTCTCTTATTGAAAATCCACTTGTATTAGACAAAGAACACTTGCCCATGTGCATTATCACATATTGTATAATACTGTATTTTGTTATGCAATGCCCTGCACTCTTGGAGAAGACAAGGACTCTTTCCTGAAAGTCAATTTATGTATTATGAGAAAACTGTACTTTGTCCTCATCTTTTATGAAGTTATTCTTCAGTGGTTGTTGTATGCCAGTTCAGGAGAGCATAGACAGGTAGTGTTAGGTAACTGAGCTTCATTAAATATCAAAACTCATTGAAGCAAGTTACTCGTCAGGATGATGGAAGAATGTAATTGCTCATGTCAGCATAGTTTAAGATCTGTGAATTCTTTACCAATGAAAGCTGTTTTGAATGTGTTAAAGAAGATTAGAATGATCTGTGTTTTAAAATATTAAGAACTGAGAAATGTTGCTAAGTGCATCTCAAATTTTAAAGCTTCTGGAATTGGTGAAAAGGATCCAGTTGTGCTGGTAGCTTACAGGGGACACAAATATTTTGGACAGTCAACATAATTTTATTCGATTTTTATTTGATAAATTGATTTATACAGATTTATGTGATTATAACATAATTCAGATTTTAGGGAAACTTACTGTACAAAGCTAATTTTTAAAATGATGGCTTGACATCTAGCTGAACTATGAAAATTGAAACAGATGTAGTTGCATTATTTCTATTAAAAATTATATTAAAAATTGATATGTGCAAAAGGTACAGTCTTTGTTTATGCTGCTAAGCTACCTGTGGCTATCCTACTTGAGTTGCTGAGTAAGAGTGATGAAACTGGGTAACTAAGGTGTACTGAGCTTTTCAACTATTTAGGGTGCCAAACTGGTCTGTTTATTATATTGGTTCTGTATTTAAATCTGAAAAAGTATAACTTCATAGTCACGCTTAGTGGTATGTTATAAAGAAATCAGAGTTTTAAAAGCATAGGCCTTTTGCTTGTATTACAAATGGTGGCATTTTGTAAAGATACTGCAATAATACTTGTTTTTGCTTGAAGGTTGTTAAGATTTTTTTTAACAGATTTTTGGCATTTATTTGATCAGTTTAACACTTTACCTAGGTTTTTTGATAAGGAATTACGAGGCTTAAAAATTTAATAAGGGACTACATTATTTTCAAGCCTAGCATTTTTTTAGGTATTAACTTTTAATAAAAAAGTTTAAGGATGGTAATGACATCTCATGTTGTGAAATACATGAGACTGATGAATACTGATTGATTCTGCTGCATTCACCAGTTCAGATGTATTTTTATGTTAGCAGTGACTGTTAAAGGACTTCTAGCTGTTCTTATACACTGGTACAATAGATTCAAACATTTTCTGAATCGCCATTAATTCAGAACGAGCTGATTTTAAGATCTTCCTGGCAGCAGTTCCCCAGAAATTTTATCTATTTTATCATTAATAAACAACTTCATGGGAAAACTTTATTTGTAAAGTTTTGACCCCACCCCTTAGTTTCAGATTAATTTGTAACAAAAGTGTAGCCAAAATCATGTGCAGACACTGACAAGTAAATGTTAGGGATATTCTATTTACCTATAACTTGCAATTGTAAGCAAGCATTGGACTTGTAACAACAACTATTTTAATTATAGCTCTACACTGGTGATTCTTAGGTTTTCTAAATCTGTGTATTAATTTCTACATCTCTGTATTTTGGCATCAGAGACTGCTATCCTTTCAGGTTTTTACTGTTAGACAATTGTGTATATTGGGAGAAGAACAGCTTGAAAAGTAGCATTACGATACTAAGAATAAAGCCAACAATAAAAATATAAGATATTTTAAGGCCCGGTAGCTTATATTCTAGACTATATTAAAATAAACAGTTCTAGGACAAACGGAGATTGCTTGCAGGGCTGCTGCCTGTCCGGTAGAGGGAGGATGGTGATGGTCTTCGGGATTGCTGCAGAAAAAGGAGTGACTGGAACTTAAATGCAGGAGGAAGAAAAATCCCACAATCGATACTGGATTTTTGACTATTTTCTGGTTTTGAAAACTTTATTATGTACTAAGTTATTGCTTTGAAATGCTTGTGTTCTCATAAATGTTCTTTTGACCAAAAAATGAAAACTGAAGTACAAATCTAAACATATCATTTAGGTTGTGCCTTCATCTCCTGTAACGTGGAAAAGCATTGTACTGAAAATTCATTTCCAGTTTTATGAGAACTATGAATCATAACAGTAAATAGGATGAATTGTGTTGAAAATAAAGCTATAAGGCAAGACTTTGTTGAGGAGTCTAGGGTTGAACTGAGCTGAAATAATCAATGATTGTGTTGAAAATAAAGCTATAAGGCAAGACTTTGTTGAGGAGTCTAGGGTTGAACTGAGCTGAAATAATCAATGATGATACCAGCAAATGAAAATGGAAGTCTATTTAATGTACCAATGAAACAAAGTTGGAAGGCATCATAAATGATGTGAGAGGTCAAAAATTCTTGTAGAATCAGGTTATCTTGATCACTGGAGATGAATAAGCTCATGATCTGGAGAACTAGGGCCCTGCATCCTCAAATATGTCTGGACATTGAAGTAAAAGTGAAGCATCAAATACCTTGCAAGTTTTGGAGGCTGATAATGAGGTCTGCACATTCATCTGGGTGCTTACCAGGTTTGTGAAGTAGAAGGGCTTAGCCATGTTAGGCAGTTGCTGTGGAGGTGACAGCAGAGCTTGATGAACAACTTTTGGCAGCAGAGGCAGATGGTGGACAGGGCTTTCCTTCCTCCCAGGTGTTTTTTTGCCAACAGGAGCAGGTGTGGTGTGTTAGCAACTAGTCAGAAAGAAAGTTCAGCTCACAAGTAGCATTTTAAAACTTCTCTTTCTTCCAAATGTATTGTTTCATCATGATCATGAACCCAGTTCCCTGACTGGGTTCTTCATGTAGCTGCAAAAGTGCAAGTGCTGGCTTAGCATGGGCACTGGTGGATAGCACAAGGCCAGAAAGGAGCAGTTAGAACGATGACCTATGCAAGAGTGTCTCTACATGCCTGACCACAGCTTGCCATCAGTTCATAAGATGCATCTGGCAAAGCACTTGTGGTAGAAACAGATAAGTATCGATGCCAGCTTACAGATGTGTCCTTTGGAATACTGGTACAGGCTTCCAGATCCTCACATTCAGGAAAGATGGCAGCGAACAGAAGAAAAGCTACAGAAAGGGCCACAACAATTGATTCTTATGGGAGAGGAGAGTGGAAAGGCTTGGGTTGTGATTAGTCTAGCAATAGAACTGTGGAGAAGAGATGCTCCTGCAGTCCCTGAATAACCAAGGATAAATACAAGCAAGGAGAGCCTTTATTTAGCTGAGAAACAGAACAAATTACTAATTACTATAAGTTACTATTACAACTGTTAAGTGAACAAGAAGATTCATAATTAGCTAGGGGAGGTCCTGGAATAATTTTCCATTAGAATTTTTAAGGACAAGGACCCTGGTTCTGTTAAGACTAAACTTGAAAATTAACAAAGGGGATGGGCACAGGTATATCTTGAACTAAAAGTTCCTATTTCTCCCAGACCTGTGTTCCACTGCTAGGATGCAGTTAACCCATTTGAAATTTATAACACTTGAATTCCTGGCTTTGTTTACATCAGTAACAAAACTGTTGCTGGTTGTAGTGGAGCTAGGATTTCTCTAGAGGCCCTAGCACACATGAATACTTTTAGGAATGGTATGTGTATAGAGAGGACTATGATTTCCACTTCAGCCTGCTAGGTCCCGAGAGCAGCAGAAGCAGTATTCCCATTATGAAAGAGGGAAATGGAAAGCGAAGAGTTGCTCTCTATAAAATAGATCCAATCTTTATACCAGGCTTTACTGTAGGAGTGTACACAAAGGTGCTGATGCTCTGTTAAGAGTACAGCTGAGAATTGTGGGGGGGGGAAAAGTATGGTAAGGTGAGTCATATTAATTATAGTACATGATGATAACACCCTTTACTTCAAGCTGCAGAAAGGAAGATTCTGGATTCCTCACTCTCTAACTGGCCATAAACTGTATTAATCTTCATATAGGGAATTCTGGCTGATGGATTTTAGCATTCTTCACTCTAGAGGACTTTAAAATGCTTTAACAATCTCTGGAAAAGTCATCATTTTATTTTGATTGTTTTATTTCTGTATCTTAATGAACAACTGAGAAATTATGAAAGAAACACACATTTTATCTCAAATTTCTAAGGCATTTCAAGACTGCTTAAGGACCTATTAATTCTAAAAATAGTTCCTTTGTTTTAGACCAGGTTATCAAAAATCCTTATGATCAAGAAGGAGCACATCAAACAATTGAGAGAGATGAATACGGAAGCAGAAAAGCTGGTGAGAATGTTCTCTTTTCAATTCTTAGTACAGGACACGCTTTAACAGCTGATGCAAATAATACAGTTAGAGTATAAATGAAAGCTGCATTTTCTTGCTTTCCACAATGTGAAAGTTTTTTTTACCACTTTTTAAGGACAAGTCAGAAAGGTCACTTGTTTCAAATATGATTCTCCTTTGAAAGCATTATGCTTTGGAAACCAATTAATGTTACCATTGGAATAGCCAGTGTTGACACTTAAGGAAAGGAAATGCTATACTTTGAGAATCTTATGGCAAGATGTTCGTCATCATTTTATTGTGTAGATAGTAGGTAATTATTCATCTAGCTTTCTGGCTAAAACAATTAACTCAGTTCTGTTTTTCTGTATAAAGCTCTGAGTGCCCTTGACCGACATTTAAAATTACAATACCAGAGCAGCTACAGCATAATTAGCAGCAGCAGAATATATATATTTTTTTTGTGCTAGGCTTTATCATATCAGTCAGTAAACCAAAATTATAAGAATGCCTCTCCTACCAGTTATGGCTATCAATCAGTTTGAAAGTGGAAAGCTATTAGTCTCAACCTTCTGCTAGCATCCATTCAGGCAGCTGTCCTTACAGTGCGCAAACAGAAGCGTGAAGGTTTGTGGAGATGAAGAGGAATCCTTTATATTTCTCAAAACCAAAAGGTTGAATTCTGTGATCATGTGCACATGAGTTCTGTTCTGCTTCCTCCTGCCGCACCCCTCACTGTAATTTTGTTGTTTCATGCTGTGATGTTGCTCTTCAAAACACTCTTATTGTTTCAGTTGCTACGTTTTTTCCTTTGTGTCAAATGCTTGGTCTTTTAATTTTTTCGTATCAACAATTACAAGATGCAAAAAGAAGTAAAATTAAAACATACCATTGCAGCCTTTAAATCTGATGCCGTTAAATAACCAACTCTTCTTAAAACAAACTAGAAAAATCTTGGTTTTACTGAGATATTAATACCTCTGCATAAAGAAATCCACAGGATTGACAATAGCCTTCCTCTGACAAGAATCCAGATTTTAACATGTCCCTCATAAAGAAAAATAATACATGACTTTGCTTATTATTGTCATTACACAAAATGGAAAGAAAAAAGAAGAAACAGGAAAGAGGATCTAGAAATAAACATTAAATTTGTTATGTTTTGGCTCAGTTGTAGTCTAGGTAAGAACTTTGAGATACTTTTGAAATTCTTCCCTTGCACTGTTTTCTTTGTAAACCAGTAATCATAAAACAACCTCTGTTACTATTCAAGGCTGACCTGATAAAAATAGCATATGTGATACCTTTCTATTGGGCCATATTCTTAGCCTGTCTTCTAATTCACAGAGGTGACCAAGGCCATATTTTCCTATACTGTTCCCCTACTGGCAGGGTAGTTTTCTGTTCACAGAGTAGAGAGAAGCCATATCCAGCTACAGGAGAAATAAGCAGGTCAGACCTCATTTACAACCACAGGTTATTGTAGCACTTTATGAAGAGAATAAAAACATTGTAGTTACGCCAGCTGTCACTTGGAGTTTTAAATAGTGATACTACGTTTTAATGTTTAAATCTTAACATTCTTCTATTAAACATAGGGATTTCAAATATCTCACTATTATTTTGAAGTGGAATTTTCATTTTGGTGAATGCAGAGTCTTGCACTAACTTTAATTTGCATTCTTTTCCACAGAAATCCTATTCTATGCCAATAGGCATCGAGTTTCAGAGGAGATACGCAACTATTGTTTTGGATCTAGAACAGCTAAACAAAGACTTGAATAAAGTTTTACATAAAGTTCAACAGTATTGTTATGAGGTAAGATGTTGCTGGAATCTGTGTGTACTTGTTGGCCTTGCTTAACCTAAGTTTTAAAAACAAAAAAATACCTAATTTCCTGGGAATGGAGTACAGGTGGAGGTCACTTTGAAATGAAACTGGTATTCCGTGTATTGGATTCCTTCTTACTGCCTTTGTCAGTCTCTAGTTCTTTGGCCAGAATGTGGACACTTTTGCTGATACAGTATGTGGCCAGTTTGAAATAGATGTTACATGTATGTAAATAAAGCAAAAATGCTGTCTACTGTATATACACCTGTGAGCTCTCTTTGAAATCATTTGTCGTTTCACACATACACCAAATGAAAAGGAGATCTTTAATTTCTTTGCCTTATATCTACACAGCTTGCTCCTGACCAAGGCCTCCAGCCTGCCGACCAGCCAACAGATCTGAGGCGTAGGTGTGAAGAGGAGGCTCAGGAGATTGTTAGGCAAGCAAATTCTTCGACAACAGGACAGCTTTGTGTTGAGAGTGAAAATCTAACGGATCTGATCTCTAGGCTTACGGCAATATTACTGCAAATTAAGGTAAAATGTTTGCCAAAAATAGTTTCTTCCATGAAACAGTTAGTGTTAAAACTGTTGGTTTCTTTGTGCCCAACTATGAGAAGTTTTTTTTGTTTTCTTCTAGTGTCTAGCAGAAGGAGGTGATCTGAATTCCTTTGAATTTAAATCACTAACAGATTCATTAAATGACATTAAGAATTCAATAGACTCCTCAAATATCAGGTATTACTTTTTTTTAATTCTTAATTATGCATTTTGTGCCAGCAAGCAATTCTTACTGTATTTTAGAGGTGAACACTGAATACAATAAAGGGATTTAATCTGGTAACTTTAGTTACAGGAATGTGCTCATTTAAAAGCTGTGGGAGTGTGAGAATAGCAGTATTCTGTTTAAACCTATCAGTGAAGTGAATTAAATTTATTTTAAAAAGTGCTAAATTGATGCAGCAACAATTAGAATTTCTTGTTCTTCAGTCATTTATAATCAATGACTGATTATTTCTTTTTTTAGAACACTGTCAGACTTTGAAAATCCCTGTAGTAAATACATTATAGAATGTATAAACCATGCTTCAAACTTCAGTATTCTTCTTTCACTGTACTTACTTTGGGTTTTTTAGTGTCTCTTAATAATATTATTTCACTAACTCCGGCTGTGTTAAAGCAGTTGGTTTTATGCAACTGTTACGTGAAAATAGCCTTTATACAATGTCTGTCAAGTATAGTTGCATTAGTCCATCTGATTCATCTGAAGTTTTGTACTGGCAATGGTTTTACCTTAACTTTCACTACAGAAACACTCAGAGGCAACTCTTGAATGTGGGGTTTAACGCATTGTTTTGTTTCCTTCTTTCTGTAGTTGTTTTCAGAATAACGTTGAGATCCATGTTGCACATATTCAGAGTGGTCTGAGCCAGATGGGAAATTTACATGCTTTTGCAGCTAATAACACCAACAGAGACTGAAAAATTCTTGTCCTTTGTACAGCAAGTAGTTCTGGAAAATCCCCTTCCTTTATATAGGCTTCACCAAATATCCTAACTGCCAGAAGATAAGGGAAAAGAAAACCTCTCAGAAAAGATCCTTTTAGATATTTGTATCTGCTTCTTCAAAAAACCAGCATTACTGGCCAGCGTTATGTTAGATTTCTCCAGATGTTATTCACATACAGTAGTTTTGCTAACTGGTAATATCTTAGTAATTGCATTTATTATAATAAACTTGAAGACATACTTTCATGTAATTTGAACTTAAGTTTTATAGAAGTTCAGATGAATTCTGCACACCTCTCGCTGTTGGGCTCTCCTGGTACGTTAGAAGTGACGAAGAGGAAATGGCTCAAATTAGTAGCCCAGCGGCGGGTCTTTTGTTATGCTTCTGGGTAGGTACCGAGAGTTGCCACTTAAGCCCTCAGGTAGCCTGGTGACAGGGCGGGCCGAGCCCAGGGAGCAGCAGCAGGATATGGACAGCAAACAGAAGCTGTAAACTTGAGGATGTCGGGCAGGTCTATCGATCGGTCAGGTGTCTTGTTGGAACTTTTAATTTATCATAACTTATAGAAGGAGTCTAATGAAGGAATATACAAGTGTAACTGGCAACTTATCAGAAAGAGATTGGTTATGGCTTTTTCCCTTCATGTGGGGCAAAAGAAGGGATTTGTAGTTGGTATTTTATATAAATGACTGGTTAAACATATTGTTTTTCCAAATTTTTGTTTTGCACAACTGTTAAATTGGATGACTGGTTATCCAATGATACCCAACATATATAAATATGCAGATTTTTATAACTAGGGATAACCAGTGAAGTAAACTGAAAAATAAGTGACAACCTGCCTGTGAGTACATTTTGGAATGTTACTCTTGTAAAAAGTCTGTATTGGTTTGTTTAAATAGTCTTGTAAAGCTTCTGTGTAATGAATTGTTTCCAGATACAAATTTTCAGAGATAGCTGTAGAGATGGTTTTGATTCTTTTAGATGCCTCATTAAATGAGGTCTTTTATATGTTAATGTATAAAGAATATGTAAACAGGATTATTTTCAATTTCAAAATTTTGTATAGTTTAAAGATGCTTCTGTATTCTGTGTTGGTATTGTGCCACTGCAAAAGTTTAGTGCAGAGTTTATATTTAGCTAAACTTGTTCTGTTAATTAAGATAAATGCATAAATCTTTTATTCTCGATGAAATTTGTAACTCTGAATAAATTGACCTATGAGAGTTGATATATTTCACAAAAATGCAAACTTTGCAGATGGTCTTGGGTAATTTTTAAGAGATATTATTTTAAATGCTGTGAATTAAATGCTTTGACAAGGAGGAGTACTGGTTTCAGAAAGTATTTTGGAACTTTGCATGGCAAAAAGAAGAGAAAGGTACCAAAGCCTAATTGAAGGGCTGTAGGTTTAGTCAGATGGTGTCTAACATGAGCTGCAGCCAACTTGGGGACAAGGAACTGTCCCTTTGCTGTTTACTTACACCCACTAGTGTGAGCTCCTGTTCATCAGCACAGCTCCCAGAAAAGGCACCTTTTCTGTGAGCTTTCCCCCTGTGTAGCAAACCAAGCTTCCTCGCTGCCAGCTGACCTGGGCCCTGGTGCTAGCATAAGGGAAAGGACTGACTCTTCCTTGCTGGCTTCCTGCATGAACTTCTGTAATCCCTTACAGCTCTGTGGGGACTTTACTTACCTGTTAGCTTTTGCTGGATAGGACTTCCTGATAGGAAACTTGTGGCAGTCAGGGAAGCTGGCTTTGCCCTGTTGATAACAAGCACCCTAAACTGCAGGGAGAAAGCTGTAACTGCAGGGAGAAAGCTGTAGATGTTGACACCAAGACTGGTGTCTGGCAAAGAGGATTTGTGAACTAGCTTTCCAAACTCCTCCTTTACTGGGTGTAGAATACATTGTAATAACCATCAACACTCTGGTCTTAACTCTGATTCCATAGGTGTCTTCATTCTTAAGTGTACTCCGCAACATCTTGCGTGTTGAAGTGTGTTTTTTAATCGCTGTGGAGTAATGTAACATACCAGGAAGATATGTGGTTTGTGGTAAGAGTACCCCCCCTGTATTTTCATATGTTATTTGGCCAACATGCAGGCAATGTGAATATACTTGATGCTTCTCTTCAAGAGGCTGCATTTTCTCTCATTATTACATCTCTTATTACTGATATATTGGGTCAGAGTTAACATCATCGAGTTCTGGTGAAATACAGTAACAAATATGCCTGTTTCTGGTAGCTGCAGACCAAGTGTAGTATCTCAAGAACTTACAACTGTTTTAACTTAAACCTGCAAGAGTGCAACAAGTTAGTTTTGTTTCTTACAGTCAACAAGCTTGAATTCACCCTGCCCCCTGAAGAAATTAGAATAGTTTTCTGTCTCCACATATAAGTACTTTTATGGGGTCTTTACAACTGCAAATGTAATGGCTCCTTAGGCACCCTAGTCTGACTTTGGGTTTTGCTTGGGTTTGGGTTGGGGTTTGTTAGGGTTGGGTTTTTTTCTAAGGACAACTGTTTTTAGGAGGGAGAGTATTAGTTGGCAATCCTGCCATGCCACATAGCCTTAGAAGCTTGCAGTTCAACCACAGTTCAGCTGTCCTAGGATCTTGCAAGCACAGGTATGTTCTGAAGTGTCATGAAGGTATCTTGCCCATTGGTATCCTTATTCTGTGGGGAATGGTTCCTTGCATGGGGCGTTTTTGCCACCAGTACAGGGGTTGCTTTTTCTGTGCTTCCAAACCAGCAGAGCCCCATGGTATTCAGGTGCTTTCCCATAATTGGCGTTTTTCAGTGTCCCAGAGAAACCTGTAGTATAGCTTTGTTGGCAGGAAGAACTAGGCTTATCCTCAGAACATATATATACAATACATACTTCCTTAATAGCCTTACCCTCAGAATATGTAATATATCCTTCCTTAATAAATTGAATGATGTAAGAGGCTTCTTTTGCATTTCAGTGTTCAGTGGCAGAGCCTCTCAGTACCTGACAGATCATGGAAACAGCTTTTGCTAGTTCACAGTAGTCAAATTCACAGCAAAAGCAAAAATGCTCCTGCTCTCCCGTAGCTTAACATTAACTGTGGCAGCGCTGAGGCTTGGTCTGAGCAAGTCAATGGTGTGAGGGCTTTAGCTTTATAGTGCTTAGGTCTTTAATTTGCACTTATCCCCTTCAGGAGTGGGGGGTGGTTGTTCAGAGCAGATCTAAACGAAAAACTGTTAGGGAGGGTTTAAGGCTTAAGGGGTCTTTTCCAGCCTTAACAATTCTATGATTCTATGAAGGCAGTTTTTGTAACCTGTCCTTCAGGTTCCTGAGGTCTGCTCACACCTGAGCAGTGTCAGTGGCTTGCCAGGACCTGGGATGGGAAACCTGCAGCCGGGTTTTCTACCACCTCTGTTCTCTACTCTGCGTCGGTCAAGGTAAGAACCTCTGTCCCTGGTACACGTACAAGTAGAGCAAAAATGTGAAGTTGTATTTATTTTTTTTTCTCTGTCAAAAAATCCTGACAGCCCATCCCCCTCTTGTGAGTTTCCAAGACCAGCGCCCATCCCCACAACACAGTGGATTTGGTTAGCTTTTCGGCACAAGAAGGGTAAAGGGGGAGACAAAACATACAAACTTTAAATACAGCGTAAAGAGGTGCCATAAGCTGATGGCGCTGACCCGCATCTGCCTTAAATAAATAGGTACAATCAGTTACTACCGGATAAAGTGCAACAGGCGCGGAGCGGGGGTGAGGTAGCGCGGGACGTGTGTGCTCCCAGCGTCAGAGGCTGCGGAAGGCGCCCAGGGCCGTTTCCTCCCACTCCGAGCCCGACTCCGAGTAGCCGCTGGTGTCCTCGGCGTCCGACACGGGCGAATACTGCCCGCAGAAGCCGCGGCCCGGGGCGTAGGGCATGGCCGGCGGCGGCCCTGCGAAAGCGGCCGCTTCGGCCCCGCCCGGGTGGCTGGGCGGGAAGCCCTCGAAGCTGGGGCCTGGCGGGAAGGCGGCGGCCGGCGCCCAGTCGTAGGAGACCGACCCTTCCTCCTTGACCGGGACGATCTGCGCCACGGAGACGGCGTAGTGGGGCCGCTCCGGGGCGCGCAGAGCGGCGAAGCGGGGCGGCTCGGCGGCGCTGGGGCGGGGCGCTCCACGCTGCCGGCGGGACTTGGCGCGCCGGTTCTGGAACCAGACCTGGGAGGGGAGGGGGGAGAGAGCGGCGACGGTCAGCGCGGCCAGAGCCAGGCGCGGTGCGGTACGGTACGGCCGGCGCCCCTCACCTGGATGCGGGACTCGGGGATTTGCGTGGCGTCGGCCAGCTTCTCCCGCAGGTAGATGTCGGGGTACATGGTGTCCTGGAAGACCAGCTCCAGTGTCTCCAGCTGCGCCGCCGTGAAGCTGGTCCGCTTCCGACGCTGTGACGCCGCCGGCGTCCCCTCCGACGGCTCCGCCGCCCCCACGGGCCCGCTCGGCGGC
>VXBZ01012272.1:284241-330863 GCA_013399135.1 Heliornis fulica
GGCGCCGGCCGGTCCCGCTCTGCCGGGGGAAGCGCCCTGAGGGCGGGCGAAGCCGGGCCGGGCCCGCCGCCCCCAGCCCATCTGCCTGCGGGGAAGGACGGCGGTTCCACCGGCGCCTCCCCGAAGCGCATCGCAGCCATGGCAGAGAGCGAAGAGGGGTCCTGGGCCGTCCCGCCGCCCTTTATAGCCAGGGAGGGGGCTCGGCGGGGGCGGGGGTACGAAGGGGGCCGGTACGGCCTCGTGGGGAAGGTGGGCGCGGAGGTACGGGCACCCCGTCGAGCCGCCCGGACCCAACCGGGGCTTGTCCGTGGGGTGCCCATCTGCATCCCCCACCACCACACACACCTCCGCCCGGCTTTGCTTAGCCTGGGGGCATCGGCGCTGCAGCCCCACGCGTGCCCGGCGAGGGGGCGGGTGATGGCTGGCAACCTGCCACCCCTTGCCCTGCCCACGGGTGGCAAAGGGGAGAGAGGGTAGGGGTTTACACCCCTGGTCCGCGGGCAGAGCAGCTCGGCGTTGGGAGGCTGGCAGCCCGGGCAGGGTCCGGCCCTACGGCTGGGCTGTGAGGCAGTGTGGTCACGGCTGGGTTCCTCCGTGTGTGGGTTTCCAGCAGCTGTGTGCTTTGTCGGGTGAGGGTTCTGAACCCACGGTGTGAGACTCAAAGTCAACAGAAGTTAAACTTTCCCTGGGCGGGGGCTGCTGTGGGGCTGTGGGTGGGCTCCTGCTGTGCCTGCTGCCAAAACATCTTCTGTTGTAATATGCGAGTTAAATGGCGGTGGAGAGCCGGGCAGACAGATGTCACCACCTCATCCACCCGTTTGGTAGTGCCTCCGTGGCCTGGCTACCGCTCGCACAACCCAGGCGCTTCTGCAAGGCGTTTCCTAACTAGAGGTAACCCACTGAACATTGGCCACGTGTTCCAACAGGCCACATCAGACCGTCACCAAGGAGCTTTACAAAAGGGTTTGCCCTCGTTTTGCCTTATAGGATTATCTCCTGTGAAAAGTGACTTTGCATGAAAGAATGATGTTTTGGTTATCAGTAGCCATTTTTGTTTTATTTGTAAAGAATTTGTACCTTTTGTGCCATTGCTTTCACTTGTAGCTTCTGAGTTGCCCCTCAAATTGTGGCTTTTAACCTGTGAGCAGCAGTCAGTCTGAAGCGCCAGGTTCCTACAGCATTCTTTGTTAGCAGTGTAATGAGAGGGCACAGTGGTGGGAGAGGTTACGCCTGAGTGGTGACCCAGACAGCATCAACAGCTGTGTTTGCATATTCCCTGCAGACACTGTGAAGATTTAAATGATGCCACAGGTGGCACCTGAAGGTATTTGCCCCTTATTACATTCCTGTGATTAATATTTTCTTCTATTTTATACCAAATAACTTTTGATGAAAAGAAATAAACTGAGATTTCTTTCCTGTATGATACAGAATAGAGATGTGATGTCATTTGGGTTTCCTGCTTTGAAATATGCCTTTATTTTCTAGGATTTGGCTATGGTGGATTTAGTATGCCAGGTGGAGAGCAGCTTTTTCAGGAAAATGTGTTTTTTCATTCACATACGTGTGGTTTTCTCGCAGGAGCAGCAGCCCAGGCTCACGCAGCTGCCCCAGTTCACCTGCATCCTGCTGCTTTCCCTTTAGGTGAGTGGGTTGCTAAGCCATGTGTGAGTCCACGCTGTGTGATCAGGGAACTAATCCCGGTTAAATAACCGCACAGTAACTACAGTTGTTTGGGATTTTTTTATCCATCTAGATTCCCTATCTGTGGGTCACCAGCAGCTCACGGGACTGCTGTACAAGTGAGAAGGCGCTGCCAAGTACAGCAGGAGGGAATGAGTGGGTCACATCTGTGGGTGCTTCTAGGACTGTTGATGCCTGCGTCTGGTGTGGAGCTAGAAGAGGATGAAGCTGAGATGGGCTGCCAAGGAGCGTGCTGGTTTTCAGTGTCAGACTTCCCATTAAAGCAGCTACTTTGGCAATGTATACTGAATGCCTACTCCGGGAAGAGCGAGCACTGGGAGCTAATAGACCTATTCCCGACTCATAAACCTGGAAATGGGCTGGCTCTTTGATCTCTGGCTGCTGTGACATCCTTCGGGCCAACGGCCTTCTCAGCTCCCTTGCACTTCACTGTTCTGGAGGTGTTCCAGTAATTACCGTGTAACAGGACATGTGCTTCCCTTAATGGGGAAGTGGCTGGGGATGCTTCCTAGGCCTGAAAGCTTTCTTTTTCTGCTGTAGGCAGGCCTGGCCACATCCAGCTGCACACCTCTGGTCCTGACCTCTGCTTGCTTCCACTCCCCCTGCCCCAGTTCCGTCTTCTGAGCAGGCTGGCTAAGAGCAGCACATTGATAGACAGCAGTGGTAAGCCCTCTTCTGTGTACCAGCAGTACGTTCTGGATGTGAAAGCAGAGCAGAGCCCAGGAATTGTGTTTCCCTGTCGCATAACTCAAAGCATCACACACTCGTTTCCTCTCTGGGATCCTGGTGGCCACCCCTCCATTTTGGGCTGGTTTGAAAACATCTAAGAACGAAGAAAAGCAAGGATGACGGTGCTCTGAACGCAGGAGTGTGGTGTTAGGTGGGCAGGGGGCTTTTGCTGATGCCTAGGCAAGCAGGATGGCATGAAAGACTGCTCTTTGCTGTCTTCGGCCAGTTCTTTTCCCCTCCCAGCACTGGCACACCTCTCCAGAGTTCCCAGAGCGTCATCTCACCCATGTGCTAAACGCTGTGTCTGTGAGGTACTGCAGCGTGCCTCCTGCAGCAAGAAGCAGCATGCAGTCTGTGTTCAGTGGAGTTCCCTTTCCCTGACCAGCGGTTCTGAATCCTGCTGTGCCCCTCTGAAGAGGTTCCCAATGCCTTGTAGGAGCCAGCATCTGCATGAACCTGTACCTAGGTATGGGTTGTCAGTATTTAGGAAGACATTCAGACTTCCATCCCTCGCCATTCTGCATACTTGCTTTTGTTTGTAGGCACTAAGGGGATTTTACTTCTTCCCTGCAGGTGTGGAAGCTCTTGTCTAAGTCCAGAAGTGGCTTGCTTTTTGTCATTAACATGTTGATTAACAAGTTGAGCTAACAAGAGCAGATGTGGGCTTTTGCTACTTTGTCCAGGTAACAGATCTTACAGTCTGCTCCAGCAGCCTTATGTTCATCCTCACTGCATCTTCAAGATGTCCATGCTGGGCACACCTCTGCCCTGAGATGCCTGTGCTGAGGGGACTCGCAATATGAAACGTGCCTGTGCCTGCAGTGAGAAGAGTTTTAAACTTCAGGTGGAGAATGCGCTCTTGAGTCGCTATTGCCAGCTTGAAGCATCCAGTGAGGGTAAGACAGGCCATGGAGCACCAAGGTTTTGGAGGAGGAAGGGGAGATGGGCCCCACACAGGTTTGCTGGCTTTTCAGCTATTCGCATGTCAGGCTGGTGAGGTTCTCTCCGGCTGTTGAGGACCACAAAGTCAGCTTTTAAACGTGCAGATTAAGATTCTGCCTTATGGGATTTGAGGAGCTGGGCCCTGGGAAGCATCCCAGAGCCATGTGGCAAGAGTAGGCAGCAGCGTGCCCTTCAGTTGCATCTTTGCAACAAACGCACCCCTTTAGGTAATTAACACAGACCAGTGGCTCTGCTGCTGGGTCTCGGAGGGGATGAGGCATGATGGGGTTTGCCATACAGTGGCTTGCAACCACAAGCATAGCCTCTGCTGCATTCAAACTCCTCTGGCTCATCACATCCCTTCCTTCCCTCTAGGTCACTGCAGGGAGACAGCTCTCGTACCACTGTTTTTCATTCCATGAAGGCTTATTATTTCATTTGTTTTTCTTCAACATAAATTCTCTGGTGTGTAAACATGGAGTGGAGCCTTTCAGTAGTGCAGATGTCTCTCATCTACCTGGCTAAACTTGCAAAGACTTGGTTTGGTATCTTGGAGATCTCAATTTCTAGGTCAGTTTTAACTGAAACTGACCAGTAGGTTCAAAAGCTTAAATAAAGCAGGGGACTGACCAAAAAAAAAAGCCCAGTGGTCACACAAACCTGATTTCATATCATTAGAGAAAGCTTAAGAATAAGTAAACCCACATTTTTGTTGTTAAAACATAGCTTACATTTAAGCTGCCTTGAAGAAGCAGTGCCTGTGTAATTACCTCAGAAATAAAATTAACTGTAGACCAGAGATTATTTTATGGCTGCACACATAACTACATTTGCTCCGGAGCTTCTGCCAGCATGAAAATGCCAGATAATTTCCAGCCTCTCCAGCCTCTCCCTGGTAGCAAAAATCATGAACGCATGCTAGGCTTAGGTTTTGAGGGGTTTTTCTTTCTGCCTAAGAGGAAATCTTTAGATGAATGCTTGATTTCCTCCTGGTTGCTTCTAGTCACTGTGACAGAGCTCTTTGCAACCTCTGAATGCTTTTAGAAGCTTACTGGGTATCCCCAACATACATACACCAAGATCTATATGTTACACAGGGCACATTCAGGCTTTTAGGTAGAGTTCTGAGATCTGTGATGTCGTCTTCATCATTCAGTTGAAGTTGTCGTTTTGGGGTGTTTGTGTTTCTAGCCCTCATGGCTGCAGTAAGGAAGAGCCCAAGAAGGTGGGCTGCATGTAGTCCTCACTTTGGCATAGTGTGCAGATGTCTTGAAGAGTGTTCCGGAGAGACCGGAGCTACCTGTCCATCGTGGATATCCAGCAGTGTCCCCACGAGCTTGACTTCAACAGGGCTCCAGAGGGGTGCTGAGAACTCCCTACTTGACTGGGGCTCCTCGCAGGACCCTCTGCTCCTAGAGGAGCCCCAGAACAGATCCCAGGCTCCCTGAAGACACAGAGAAGAGGGCCTTTCCTGGTCAGGTCTTGAAGCCTTACTGCTGTAGAGGTTCCTTCTGCCTCTCAGAAGGGTGGATGATGGCATGCTCATGCTTCAGGTTGAACCCCTTTCAAGGATCGCTACCTACAGTAAGAAATGCACAATGGAGCCCGTCACATTGCAGAACGAAACTGCTGTCAGAGCCTGGTGATAGCAGGACATTGCTCGGGCAGCTCAGCCCAGCTGTGGTGCCACCAGTTCTTCGAGACTGCACAGAGCCAGTCTTCCCCCACAGCTGTATGCGCACATCTGCCGTGGGGTTAAAACGAACGCGGCATGACAAGCAGTTGTGTCCTCTCTGGAGGGTGACTGTCTCGCTTGGCTGGGGTCTGATCACATGTGCATACGCACGACCTATTTTCCTTTGAAAATTAAACTACTGCTGGCCCTCTGGTTTTGGCTGCAAGGAACTAATAGTGTCTTGTGACTTTAGCCCTGTGCTTAGGAGGGGGATGTGACTTGGCGGGGTAAGCCATTTCCTGGGAGGTGTGAGACGTGACTTCAAGACCTGCTGGTGCCATTCGTGTATTCTGCTCTGAGGAGTTGATAAGAGCTTCAGACACACGGGAAGCCTTGAAGAGAGCATTGGTGGGGGAGGCGTAAGAACCTAGCAAATGCATATGAAAAGATCAAGGGGCTGCATTTGCTAAATCTCAACAGGAACAGATTTGGGGTGAGATGCTCAGGTTCAGAGGGGGAACCGGCTGGCTGTTGCAGAAGGGCAAGAGCCAAGAGCAGAGTGTGTCTGATGGCTGGCAGCTGGCTCCCTACCTTGGGAGGGAGAGGAAGATAAGGATTTGGGAGCGGGAGCAAGATAAGAGCAAATGGTGGGGGTGGGAAGAGGGAAAGGGCAATCCCAAGGCAGCTACCTCTGAGTTAGGAGAGGCTGGTTTAAAGGGCAGGAGATATTCAGAGTTGAATTTAGACTCTTAAACCTCAGCCTACTTTTGAGATAGGAAGGGTGCGTGTACCTGACTCTCACTGTTGCTCAGGCGGTGAGTGGCCAGTCCCACAACACTTGCTGTGGCAGCAAGACCTAGGCTCGAACACTTCCTCCTTGCAATTTATCTCCACAGCTTCTCTGAGCTGTACCTTGTGGTACTCTGAGAGAAGCTAAAGCTTCTGTTCAATAGAGCTCATCACGTTACTCGTACCCTGTTCTGAGAGATATTTCCCTTAATGAAGAATTTTATAACAAGTGTTGACTCAGGTATATATATAAAATTTCTGAGTTATCTCAGCTCCCATTAATGTTTCATTAATTCACTGTACAAGCAAAGGAAAAAACCTACCTCTGCAGATGAAAAAACACCCAAAACACAAAGAAGAAGATAAGAACAGGAGAAACTTAAGGAAAAAGAGAGGACATTATTTGGCTCCTTTTTGTACAGCACCTACTGAGAAGGAGCAGCTCTCCAGGGTGCAGCCAGAAGACACGCGTGCAGCAGGACTGGCAGAGTGGTATGTAGCAGGGAAGCCATGTCTTTTAATAGCACTGACCAACTGTCCTCCAGACAGTGTCGTCGTCGTCGTCCCCACCTTCCTTTTTCATGCTCCTTGGCCTCAGCAAGCAGTGGTAAGGCACCATTTTGTACCTCTTCCTGGTGGACTCCTAAATCGTTATCATCATCCCCTGCATCTGATGAGATCGTCCTTCTACCCCAGCTTAGCGTTTGACAGCCGTAAGGTTCTCTGTTTCTGTCTTGCAGTATTCAGCATCAGTCTGAGTGTGTGAGCTGCTGAAATTACTAGATTTGATGAGAATTTAACTATTTTATTTTGTGTGTGTGCATGTTAAAGCTTCTGTCTCATGGTTCTTGAGAAAAGCAAGGCAAATTTTGCTCCTATGGTTTAAAACCATAAGACAATACAAAGCACCAGAACTTTCTTGGTCAGGTTGGGTGCTTGTTACAACATGAACACAGATCCAGTGTCTTCCTCTGCTCATGGCTGCTCCTGTGCTATTAAACCCCACCAAGTCTTCTCTCCCTGAGAGGTATGACTGAAGATTTTTCCAGCTGGCTTCCCTGGGCTTCCCTGCTGCTGCTCAGGCATGTACCAAGGCTGGTTTCAGTCATAGTTTTCATTCTAGATGTTCCTCATCTTCTTTTCTAGCTAGCTTTGGAGCCAAGGGACTGTTTGCTTCGTGTGCACCACAGCATTTGCAACAAAACCACTGTGGTTTGTGCTCTAGCCTCTTTTTCTTTTTTTTTTTTTCCTGCAGTGTTTCATTTTGGAGGCATTCAGGCCTCTGTGCAGTTTGGGAGATTTTCAGCTCTAAGGTTGAGATGGGAGGTGGGAAGTTCCACCTGAGTCGAGGATGTGCAGCTGATCTTTAAATCAGCAGATTCGGGTGATTGTAGCTGGGAAGCGCAGCAGTTACTGTGCCATTTGATGAAGTAATTATTTTCCATGCAGGAATTGACTTACATTTCTTTGCTATTTAAAATCACACTGAAGCAAAGAAAGCAAATGCCATGCCATGAGCCCAGCAGATGTTATTTCTGTGGGTTATCCTGTTCTTTTCTAGATCCGCGACACGATTTTCTGGTGTCTGACTCACACGGAAGCTCCACACATTTGCATAGAAAACTATCTCCATCTTTGCCCCACCACTATCCCGTCCTCCTGCCTGGACCATCCCAGATAAGCCCTCTGATACCATCCTGCGTGTTGCCTCAATCCTCTCAGCACTCTCCAGGGTTTGTCCCTGCCCTCCATCAGGGGCCAGCGCTCGCCCTGGGCTGCTCTGTTTGAGCTCTTTTGCCCCAGACCTTTAAAATACTTTTTGTTCTCTCATCCCCATTTTATATAACAGCTGTTTTCTCCACCTGATATCCAAACTCAGCCCCTCTGCTTTTATTTCTGCCAGGGTTATTTTTCTATTTGACTTTGGCCCCCATTTGTCAAGGGCACGCCTTTGTCACCTCCTTAGTCTAATCCCCTCCTTTGTTGTCTAAAGGTCTTCCTCCCTATTGCTTGGGAGATTTAAAACTTTTCTCCTTGAGGGCCTTCCCCCGGCCCGCCCCCCCCACGGAAGTTTCTCCGTGCTGCTGCTAGACACATGCCAATGAGACAAACTGCAATCCAAGATCAAGAGTGACTCCACTATGCTGTCATATCTTCACATCTGGGGGCTTTGGGGTATGAGAAGGTATAAAGGTGAGATGAAAGTTTGCTGCTAGGCTGAGTGATCAAGGAAGGGTGCAGCCGTCTCATGGTGTAGGTTTCTATTTGCAGTTCCAATTCTGTCGTCTTTTGTCACCACCCTCGATCTCACTGTCAATGCCTGAAGCATGACTGTAGACAAAGTCTTTATGATGGTAGCTGGAAATTGCAAAACTGGGCACAGTGTCACGTCAATCACAGCATCACCTGGGTGCTGGACATCGCGTGTCTCTGCCATGGTTCCCGCGTAGCAACTGCCATGGTTTTCTAGCATCTCAGAAAGGCTGTATTGCTCTCAGACCTTGCCAGCATGGAAATAGTTTGGGTCTTCAAAGAGCAGAGGTGAGAAGATGAGGAGTTTCCTTTGATTAATCTCTCTTGGTTGAACTGCCCTTCCTCCATGTTCAGTATTTCTTATCAGACAAGGCGGCAGGAGTCCTGGCACATGCAGAGAGGCCCAGGAGAAACAGGGAACCTCCCGACACCAACAATCCTGATGGACCAAAGACTGGTCCTCCCTGTCCAAAAAGCTTGATTTTGCATCTCTTCAGACAAAATATGATCTTTCCACTGGCTGTATGAAGCAGGCTCCTGCTTGTGGGCCAGGGTAATTACTACCTCTGTCCTCATCCTAACAAGGTGTCCAGAACACGTGTGAACACCAGCCTCCTTCATCTCAAACAGGTCTTTGCATTTCAGGTGTCCACAGCAGCAAGTTGCCATTATGAGTGAGTAGCCAAGCCTGGGCTGTCCAAACAGAGGCATCCAATGCCACTATGACTCGACTGTGGCCCCACTGGTGAAGGAAGGTTCCTGGCAGAGACACACAGGGTTGTTCCTAGAAGTTCCCCCTTCCAGAGCAGAATCAGAGATTGCTTCCCACTCTCCAGGCCTTCCTCTAATCTTGCAGCAATGCACCTTCACCAGATTACTTTGGCTAATCAAAGTGGAAAAGCTGGTTTCAAGTGGGAATTTTACTCAGGACCATGCAAAAGGTGTATGCACAGAGAGCTGCAGAAGACAGGTCTGCCTGTCCTCTTTGCTCTATCCACATTTCCCAGGGTCAGTTCTCAAATTCTTGCCAGTGTTCTCAGCAGATGCAGAAACCACAGACTGCACTGCCCAGTAGGCAAGACTTACTCATCCTTTTCTGCACAGGGAGAGCAGAGCCGCCGCTATGGAATCCCCTCTGCGCCTGTCGGGACGGGTGGGTGGTGTTTTCTGGGTGGGCATGAAGAAACCATGTAAAAAAGGAATTGCAATGGGCTGTTTGGAGCACTTGCAGAATAGCCATAGTTCAGGTTAAGCGGTTGCCAGGTTCTTTTTCCTGGATGGAATTTGGGACATTTGGGAATTGACCATCGAACATGGTATCAACAGGGAGGGGAAAACTAAGAGGAACGTACATAAGCAATAGATGTACCTGCTTTGGCTGGTGCCTTTTGGGTTTTTTTGGTGCAGAAATACCTCTGTTAGACATTAGCAAAATACTCCTGGTGTGGCTATATAGCAAAGTGCTATTTTCCGCCTCCTTTCTGAATGGAGAAAAGGCAAAGCAGTGTGTGCTAAAGCAGAGGTTTGGCTGTTAGAGCCGTGTTTCTGTTCGAGCGCAGAAGAGCGGAGGGCAGCGCTGGTGACGTCTGCGGGGAGGCTGTCGGGCACCCCTCTCGGTTGCCCTGCACGAGGCATGCCTGGGCAAGGAGACGGCATGGCGCTCTGCGCGGCGCCTGGGGCAAGCACGGCACAGGCGGCAGCAGCACCCTTGGGGTGAGGCTGGAGAGGACTTCTGTGGTTGCCAGTGTTATGTGTTTGGGCAGAAATTAGTTTGATACTTTGGAAGGGGGAAGGCAGTGCTAGTCATGGCTGGCTGCTGCGCTGGGTATGTGCCAATGCACTGCAGTGATAATGCATTTTCTAGCATAGAGGAAGCTTGTTGTGTCCATGCAGTTTTGAGGTCACATTGTGCCGCCATCACACCTTCAGACAGTGGCAGACTGTGAAAGGGGCTATGCCAGGAACTCCTGCCCGTGACATTTTTGGCTCGCCATCCAGCCCACGCCCGGGGAAGGCACTCAGACTACGGTGATGCACCGTCTCCTCACAATTTCAGCCTTTCCTGGTGAAGGTAGGCTAGTCGTCCCTGTGTTTTGAACGGACTCCTCGCCAGGACGGTGAGGCCCTGCAAAGCAAAACAGGGCGGCTCAGGGAAAGAGTGAGGCACTGACATTTTCCTATGAGGTCTTTTAGATTCTTGGAAGAAAACACAGCTAAAAAACAAACCATCTTCAGTCACAGACTCAGACAGGAGGTGCATTGCATGCAGAGCTGAGAGAAGTACCTCAGGAAACTCATCCCATTCACTTGGAGCATGTCCATCAGAAAAGCAGTGTAGATACTCAGACACATGCAAGCACAGGAGGGATTTGGAAGTTTTGGAAGCTATACATCCTACAGTCATCGCTGGCAAAACCTCTGCGCTAACCCTTTATTCGGCAGCGTTTCAGCCTCCCCTTTTTTATTGTCCCCTAGTATGTGTGTCCTGTATCACATGGGCAGTCCCCTGAGCAGCACCCCAGAAAGAAATTGAACCAAAAGTGTCTTCTGAATATCCCACGTGGAAGAGAACCAGTTCCATACAGCAGTCAGAGCGTCTGCTCCTATTCTTGGGCCATCACATCTGTCTGTTGTCAGGCAACAGATGCGACGACAGAAAGAGAAAAGGGAGCCTGGAAGGAACCTGGATGACAGTTTAGATACTTTGGGGGAAAATGATTGGTATGTGTGGTTTCAGCTTCATAGGCTGGCATCGTTGCTAGCTGGACAGAAATGCCAGGTGGGCCCACGGAAGAGGCACATCATGTGTCTCATTGTGTATCTCTCTAGCAGGCAGGGGCAACACGTGGCTTATTGTGTGCTGTGGTGGGCCAGGTGAGGTCATGGAGTGTAGCAGTGCAGAGGGCTGTTGTACCCCAAAATCCTGCTGTACCCAAACTCCTTCCTTAGTCCCTAATGCCCTGGCATTAACAGGTTTCAGAGTACAGCAGGAGGTGCTCAGGATCCGTGTGATGAGTCCCCATCTTCAGGTTTATAGACCTGTTCATGTGATGCTCCTTGCTGATGGCTTTTACTGCTCAGCTACATTTACCCAGCTTCTGGAAGCATCAAGTGGCACCAGTGGTAACAAAGTGAAAGCTCTTAGACCCTTCTGGTCTGGACAGGCATCTGTGAGGCGCTAAATGAGCTCCCTGCTTGCTAGGACATGGCAGCTGTGGGTCACAGCTGACAGGGGCCAGATTTGAATGCTGGGTCCCAAGATGGGAGGTTTCACCCTGTCATTCTTCTCCAGAGGCCACGGCTCTTCCTGAAGTCTTGCAAGAGAATTTCTAATCGGTGCAGGAAAAAAAAGAAGAAAAGAGTTGCCCAGACTTCTACTTCCGTGGTGGCATTACGTTGCTTCCTGTGGCGCTCTCCACCCGGTAACGTGTGGCTTTAAGGTTGCATAGGCTGGGTGGAATTTAGAGCGAGACTCTATTTAGCCATGATGTCAACTGCAGCCAACTATAAAAAGCTCAGTAATGCTCTTTGAAAGTGTAACAGCTGCTGCTCTGCAGAGTCTCTGGTGTATTACCAGCCTGCCCTGTTCCGTGTGCACATAACCAAAATACAGAACCGAAGCACTCGTCTTATTTAGTTCAAGGAATTTGGGACACGAACTCCCCAGGAAGCAGGAAGAATTCAAGGTTAGACAGAGTGCATGATTTTATGCAGTTTGTTAACAGAAAGGCAGTTTTACTTGGCTTTGAGGTGTAGGCTGACTTTTACCTATGCCTTGACTGTGTGCGCTCGGCGACCCCTACGCTGTGACAGCAGAGCAGCAAACCTCCCTCACGGGCAGTTTTGCTGGGTGATGTTCACAGAGTTATAAACTCAGCCCTTGCACAGGGCAAGTCCAGCAATATCTCATCCAGCATATGAAGCCTATTTTTGTCCTTAGCTGGACGTGGCCATGTGTGTGTTTTCAAACACCAGCCAGGCCAGTGTTTCCCACAAAAGCAGGATGGTTTAGAGCAATGTGGTTTATTGACCTGAAGCAGAGAGAAGTGAATGACACTGGAACTGTGCTAGCACTACACCCCGTCACGGCACCGGAGTTGGGGTCATGGTTAAGCCCAGCCCTGAAACTGGGGATGCTCTAGTAAAGCCAATTCTTTTCTCAAACCTGATCGATTAGGAGTAATCCCTGCATTTCACTCTATGAACCTCCTTCCACTGAGGACCTCACTACGTCTTCCAGAGATGTGTGCCTGTTTTCTGTAAGGTTGAGCAACCTGCCCGCGGTCGGGTGAAAGCCCCAAGGGGAGCCTGGCTGTTCCGGTTCTGCCTTCGCCTCTCCCGTCCTCTCCTTTCAGGCACTGGGCCTGCTGTCTGCTGAGCTGATGTTACCAGTGGTCCATCCAATTCAATCTCCTGCGACCAAATGAGACAGCTCAACTAACACGAGTTCAGGAAGCGACCGCGACGTGAAAAGGAAAGGTTTCAGGGGAAAAAAAATTAAATCTCATGGGTGTCCATTTTGCTGTAGCGGTTGCTTGAAGTCCTGCTGGGCTGAGCCCTGACTCTGTGGGGTCCATTGTGGGGACCAGCCAGGCTGAGGGACAGCAGCCTCGTGCCTTGTGGAATGTACTGGCCTGAGCTCCAGGTCCCTTCTGCATCCTCCTCAAGACCCATCAGTGCGAAGTGACTGCAGTGCTGTAGGCAGGTCGATTTTGTTTGTTCTGTAGTGCGGATAGGGCCTTTGTAGTGTGGGTGAAGAACAGCCTGTTCCTAAGTGAGGTGTGAACTCCTCTGACCGAGGTTTGAAGCAGCGGTGAACTCACCAGTCTGCAAGGAAACAGTTAGCTGCCAAACATGGCTGTTACCAAAGGTGACAGGACAGTTAGAGAGTGTGAGCAACAATTTGGCATCCAAGCTGCTGGGATGGAAATGCGTGCGCTGCAGGATGGGCTCGGACGCGTCTCTGGGTATTAGCCGCACCCAGCTCCCCAGCAGGGATGTTTCATCCATGGGGAAACCTGAGGCACCCAGAAATGAAAGCAAGCACCCTCCAGTCTCGTGGGAAGCTTGGGAGAGGGCCAGGAGCAGTGTGGGTGTCCATGCACAGTGCTGCAGATGCCATCCCATCCTTCCCTGCCTCCAGGTGCCCCACTTTGCCAGGGTACTCAGCCGCTTGCTGTGCAGTGGGTATGAGCAGCACCAGCGGGATGAAGAGCTGGCTGGGGGAGTTAGTTTATTCTGTATACACATACATGTGTAAACACACACAGTATGGTTGTTTAAATAAAGCCATGCTGAAGAAAAATGACTTGTGTCAATAGACAGAGATGAATTCATATGCTACAGTGCGTAGCAACATGCTGCCAGGTAAGACCCAGCACATATTTTGTGTCCAGCCATGTATACATAATGGTGTCACCGGGGGAGCCAAGTTGCTGTGGAATTTAAGGTTGTGGGTTTTTTAATGGCACCTAGAAAACTGGATACTCGATATCCTTGAACATTCAGTAACTTCCCAGCCAGAGCCTTTATTTAAACTCTAATATCTGCAGATCGCTTAAGACTTTACTGCATCCCTCGATAAGTAGGAGCTCAGTTCTTTAGTTACTGAGCAGCCTCAACTCCAAATAAGGATGGCTGGGGCGTTTTGGAAAGCTTTTTTCCACCTTTGTCTGAGGCTTCGTGACAACTGCGTGGCTTCCACACTTCTAGAAGTGAGACCAGTAAATCATTGGCCACGAGCCTGTTTTCAATGAGGAAAAGAAAGTAGTGCTGCAGTCTGCACAGGTGACAAGATGAAGCTGTCTGTCTCGTACAATAGCCATAGAAGCCTCATGCTCCCGGTGTTCTGACTCCCTGGCTGTGATTTTTCCACAGTGACTAAGAAATTTATTTAATCCTTTCACCACCTCTTTGTAGAGTCTTAGAGCTTTAGGGTGTCAAAAGGAATCATCAAACCAACTCCTGAAAGACATTCAAAGGAAAGATCTTGCATTGAGTCACTGGGGAAAAAAAAAAACACCAAAAACACACAACTTTTTTTTTAAAGCAGATATTTTCCTGTCATATATTTTATGAGTTGAAGAAAACAAACTCTTTCCAAAAAAGAAAATTAATTGAAAACTTGGATCCTTTTGCAATGCACCTGATAATAAAACTGACATCTTGTTTCTTTCACCAGGGGTTAGAACAATTTTCTTCTTCAGACCTTGATGACTTTCCTGTCCTCCTGAAGGATTTTTCTTCTGACTCCTAAGTCACTGTTACAAAGATCAAAATTATTAGATACTTTGTAGTGTATTAAATTACCTACCTCTAAATTATTTTCATCAAACCAGCCATATTGGATACTCTTGGGATTCAGAAATCCTAATCTGAACCAACCCCTTCCCACCATGACCATGTAAGCCCAGGTACTGGATTATTCTGTTAAAAGTGATCAACAGTGACATAATTACATATTGCACACAAAATGTAGTAAAGGGGTAGGAAGAACACACCCCCCCCCACCCCGACCCAAACGTGACGTTTCACACCACAACAATTAGGTTCAACCAGCAAAGGTTGCTACTGCCCTCTTTTTGAATAGAGAGGATTAGCAAAACCCGTCTGTGTGTCAGGGCTCACCGGTTACCAGGAGGTGCTGGCACGCTACTAGTGAGGCTTGGGACTCCATCTAGCAAGGAATCTCCTTCCCCAGGTTTTCTTTCCAGACCTGGAAAGAAATTTCAGTTACTACTGTAAATATCAGAGCCCATCCTCTCGCTGGCAAATGTTTTCCTGTTATATAGAGGTCGCTCAACGATGACAGTGATGAGCATTCTCCAGTGGCCTGTATAAAAAGAGCAGTGCACAAAAGGACATACTATATTCACAGGGTTTGAGCTCAAGCCTTGCCTATAGAATAGATTTATTTTATTATTTTTGCTGTGAGCATCTCAGTGAGGTTCAAGGCGCTCTTTCTGCCAGGTCAGTGTAGCTACATCTAAACAAGGGCAGCAGCAGACCCAGCTCTTAACTCAGGTCAGGGCACTGGTAAGGCTCCGTCAGTGGAGGCCGGTTTACACAGAGTCTGTGGGTGTGAGGGAGAGAATCGGTCCTTTCATCACGATAGCGTTTCCCCTGGGGGGTAGCACTGACATTTTGAGTGCTGTTAACTGCTGTTATTTTAGGATGGCTGTGTAAGGAGCACATCACCACTGAATCGGGCATCGAGGTGCTTCCCTCCTGGGAATACGGTTCAGAAATCTGGCTGGTAAGGAGGAATCACCTTGGTTAAGATTTTCCTTTGAGAACTCCTGCCCTGGTTTTGAAACTCCCTCACATGCCAGTCATCCCAGAGCCCACTGGGGGGCTTTTTTTCAATAATGAGACACATGATAAGGTCCCAGTGGATGACTCCATCACTACTTTAAATTATATGTTGTTCCCTTCCTCATTCAAAAATTCCATTACTTTGCAGCAAAGCACATGGAAGGAAAAATATTCACATTTCAGAGGAAAAACATATGACCTGTTCAGCAGCAACTCCTCTCAAGCACCAGCAAGATAAGAACCAAAAAGTGTGTCGATAAGCTGTAGACATTTGAAGCTGAAGGTGCCAGGTCTGATTACAGATGCTATGCGTGCCAGTCCCGAGCTGCAGCCTGATGGGGAAAAAAAGAGGGTTTGGCAGCTTAAGGGCTTGCAGCCTGCAGCTCCCTTTGCCATCTCCCTTACATTCCTCTACTCGCAGCCCTTCACCCTGACAGTTGCACTGGCTCTGTTGTTTGTGGGGCTGGGCTGTGAACCACAGCTGGGAACAAAGTCAGGTTAAAAGCAGAGGGAGAGGGCGGGATAAAGGGAAGGAGGCTGCACTTAATATGCGCCAATATTGCCACTGATGTTCCGAGGTACCAAAACAGCCTTCTGTGGCGTTGGGGAGTCTCTCCAAGAGACTTTTGTAGCGAGATATGTTGCTGCTTACCTCCTCTGGGACAGCCCACTCACAGAGAAAGAGAGCCAGACTCATTAATTTTGTCCTGTGCTGTCCACTAGGAAACCAGAGTGAGGAGGTCTTAGCTCAAAGCTTCCACCTCTGTTGCCAGCCTCACGCACCATAATCTGCTCTGATTTTATTACCTTTGATGAGAAAGAAAAAACACAAGAAAACAATGTCAAAGCATTATTGCCAACCTCCTGATGGGACTCGTGTGATCCTCAGCACTTCTGCTGTGCAGTAGATGTCATCCTACAGTTGTTGCCTCTTTGAACAGCTTCTAAAGCCCACAAAGGCCAGTAGCTTTAGTCGGCTGTGCAGGGCCTGACTCTCTGCTAGCAATGGAGAGGAGGTTGAAATTTCCTGATGGAGCTCGATTCTACTCGCACAGAATAAGGGAAATGAAAATACACATCCTGTGCTGAAAATATGTTTGTTAGAGCAGAAGAGCATGAGTGTGGGAGCAAACTACCCAGTGATCTGGTGTTACTGCTGAGCTGATCAGCAAGCTGCTTGCTGCCCGCGTTTCCTTTTCTCGTTGCTTTCCTTATACTGCATCTAATGGCTGTGTGGCCACGGGCCGAAACCTCTCATCTGGCCGATTACAGCAGCAGACTAACTGTGCCATAAAAATGAGCAGTTTCCAGCCAGATCAGCCAGCTGAATCAACTCACCCTGAAGCAACCCCATCGCTAGATTCAGAGCAACGGAAAAGGGCAGGAGAACACAGATGGAAGCTGTGGTGGAGCACAACTGCTACTGTTCAGCATTAGCTCATGGCTCTAACTGCCCCCAAGAGGACAACCTGCTGCCATCCTCCCTTCCCCACTCCCAGCAGCACATTCCTGCTGCCACCCATGCTTTCCTGACCCCCCGGTGAACCAGACCAGCTCTCTAAGCTAGTGAACCAACCCAGCACCTAGGAAGTGAACAGTTTTCTGCCTGGTTGATAAAGTGAAGGGAATTGCTGGGAGCTCCAAGTACAAGTGTCTCCTTCTTTGGAGACATTCAAAACCCACCTGGATGCGTTCCTGTGTGATTTAATCTAGGTGATCCTGCTCTGGCAGAGGGTGTCGGCTAGACGATCTTTCAAGGTCCCTTCCAACTCCTAATGTTCTGTGATGCTGTGATTCTGTGATAAGAGCTGGCAACAAGGATGCTGACCAGAGTGTGTGGTGTGTGGCTGGGAGCAGACCAGGGCAGCTCCTTCTGAGGACAGCCTTTTCATGAACTTAACCTGAAGCAGGAAAAGACCCCAAACAACCCAAACACCACCATAACAAAGTGAGCCACAGCTCAGCAGGTGGGAACCAGCTGGGTCCTCTCCATCAGAAACCATGCATCTGATCATTAGATGAAGAGGGACGGGTCTAATGTGTTAGCCTCCTGTTTGCTGAATGGAAGGAGTGCACAAACAGTGCCACATGCAGTCTTGCTCTCCCCAAGAGGCAGGCAGGAGGGTCAGCAAACAGTTTTGCAAATAAATCCCCTCTCTGCCTATAGTTTCCCATGCCCTTGGGTAGCTTGGGGTCCTGGAGATAGATACAGGACATTTGCAAACAAAGCCCAAAGGGAAGGACCCAGGAGGGAAGAAGCTGTAATGTAGCATGACACAGAGGAGGCTACGGTTGGAATATCAGAGCTCGGGAGATCAATCTGCCACCTCTGTCCCTTTTGGGGACATGTGCTAGTTGGAGTCAGACCCTGGCCCAGAGGTATCGCTCCCTTCTGGAGGTGTTTTGAAAGAGCATCCAGAGGTGCTCTGAATTTACCTGGATGAAAATCATCCATTTGGCTGTTGATTTTCTGGGCAGATAGCCAAAAATGCAGTTGCTAATGGCATCAATTTCCATGTTCTCTCTTCTGTAAAATCACTTTGTTAGAGGAGCTGGTTAAATTCAGGAAATACTCAAATTCCGGGCCATACCTTGTTTAGCAAAGACTTCTTGATAACAGTGCTGTACTACTACTGTCAGCTCATGTGCCTGGAAAAGGTGTGATTATTTACTCAGTTACACTGCTGCAGATGTAATCATATCAGCACAAGATAATTAAACTGCTATCGCTTATTTTATTAGACCGACCTGTTCTTTTATGATCACCTGTAGCTGGTCTAACTGCATCCAAGCTATGGGATGTTTGCTGACAAAATGGGAATATTTAGTGACAATGGACTTTAGCACATGTATGTTTCCTCAGGAGTCGCTCTAGCACTCTGTCAATAAACCTGATCTCAGCAGTGTTTGCTGACACAGCTAAAAAGGTATCGCCAGACCTTACATCCAATTAACTGTTACACTGCACCTCATATAATCATTTAGGAAACTCAGTGTGAATGTCACCATAAATTACCACATAAATCCAAGGTGGTAGCCTAGGGAACGATGTTAGCTTCAAAGCAGAGACAACTACTATCCATCCCACTGCAGAGAGGTCCCTGAAGGGACTGCAAGCCATCTGCAAAATGGCAACTGTACTGCTGTCTTTCAGAGTTGTCCAACAGGATATGAAGCACACACGGCACTGTTTGCTCTCAGGTGCTAGGCAAGATTAGACCATGCTTTAAAGGAGACCTCTGAAAGGAAAAAGAAAATGGAATCCTGGTTATTTTCAGGCATCAACCCAAGTTGCATAGAGGTTTATATTGCAAAATTATCTTTTTTTTTTTTTTTTTTTCTGTCTCTGTTTCTGGAGCTCTCATTAGTTCTTAGAAAAAATGAAACTATTCAGTCCAGGGGAGACCATGATGAAGGTCTTGAGAAGTAGATTCAAAGTGCTCTCTGGCTTAACTGAAAAATCAAACCACAAAATCCTGAATTGACTTATTTTTCTCCAGACATAAGACATTTGAATAAGCAAGTGGTAATGAAAAAGGACATTTTTAAATGGCTCAAAGAGAGTTCTCTCTCAATTAATGCTGTGGTGCCATTATACACTTTGTTGTTCCAAATCTGCCAATCCCTGTAGGTCCAAACCTGTTCAAGACTCTGTTCAAGAGACCTATAAGGAAAAAACAAAAAAATATGTACATATACTCTTTAGTCTAGATTCTATCAGTCAGAGCAATACAGAGATATAGTTGGAAGTCCACTACACCGTAAGAGTGCCACCATGGGAGGTTTCACAGTGTAAGATCAGCTCCTAGTGAAACAGCTTGTGTCAGTCCTGGAAGGAAATGCAAAGAGCAATCCTGTAACTTAAAGAACTTGAATTCTGTCTTACTTATGGTCCTGGTCTGTTCCTGCCAGTATAACTCTCATGACTGCAAAACGAAGACAGTAAAAAGAGGAATGGAACTGTCATCTTCTGGACACAGGTAAACTCCTCACAAATGCATTTCAGTTGCCAAACCTTGGTGAATTTAATTATTCCATTAATCTGGTGACACCTCCCAGAGATACTTGTAGTGTTTCCTTCCAGGAAGTCCACTCTCCCCTCTCCCAGTTGCCAGAGCTCTGAGCTGTAAGAGAACACTAGGGCTGGGAGTGATGGTTTGTTAACATAGCCATTCCTGAGAAGCTGATAACAGTATTTCCACAGTGAGTGATTTGCATTTCAGGGCCCATAGCACAGCGCCAGATCCAGCTGCTTGGAGATGTTCATTGGAGATAATCAAATATTCAGCAGCCGTTGCTCTAGCCAACACCTTGTTAGGCCACATCTCACAACATGGGCCTTCTTCCTTCATCAGCTAGCACCATGCAAGTGGAAGTTCTCCAAAGGACACCCACCACCATGAAAGTGTAAGTTCTCCAAAGGACATCCCCTGCTGCAGGAAGCACATAGGTTTCAGCCCCGGAGGCTGGGAGCTGTAGCGCTGGTACCTGTGAACAGCAGAAGAGTAGAGCTATTCTCCTGAGACCAGTTCCCTGTGATCGTTTTAATGGTTCACTCTGTAACTGCAATGAGTAGGTTGGTGGTTTTAACTGTTAAACATTCACTAGCCTGAATTAAATAATTGATTTATTCTATATAAAGTTTCTAGGTCTACATTTCTTAGTGTGGGGCACTGTTGCTCAATTAGACTACCTCTCTGGGACTTGAATTTTGTCTGTGTTTCTTTTCCCATACAGAACCAGCTCTTATGGAAAATAAACAATTTACCAGCTGAATGTAGCATTTCATCTTATCTGTGAATTAAGCTAAGGGTTTTCTCAAATACATCAACTGTTGGGAACTCTTTGTCATACTCATTTGGGAAACACTTTGTTGATTCAGGGGAAATTCACTGAAAGTGTTAGAAGTCATACTGACTGCATGCCCAGGAACAGCCAGGGCCAGCTGCATCCCTGAGGGACGAGGAGTAAGGGGGCTGGGAATGTGAGCCAGCAGGTTGGGGTGAAGGTGAGGATCTGGGGGGCTTGTAGCAATACCTCAGGCAGGGGCCAAGGACAAGAGCATCAGCTGAAGCAGCTCCTGAGGGTCAGGGCTTGGTGCCAGCAGTGGCCTCCTGACCATGCTGCCCCAAAGTGCTCCCCATGGCCACGAGCAGGCCCAGAGCCCCGGCAGCCAGCCCTCCAGCACTGGGGAGGGTGTGCTCTCGGTCCCCTGGCTGCCTGGACACGCAGCTCTGGATAAATCTCTGTTTTACACCAGGTGAGCCAGGATTCTATGCTGTGGCAAAAATAGCCATCTCTGCAAATTCAAAATTTTCTTCTGGAAAAATCCTTTGTCATTTGTTATTACATGATCCCGGACCAGGACATACGCTCCTCTCAAAATTCAAACTTCAATTTTATTTCCTAATATATCTTCTTCCAGCTATTCCCCTTCCTATACCTGATCATACACTCAGCTTGTTCACCAGTTGCCGCTTAGGGCAGCTCAGCACTGCTTCTCTGAATGGAGGCAAACCAGGCTGCAGCGCAGTGCCTCGGCCATGCCTCAGTCCGACACAGCACTACCAGAGACATCTTGCTTCGACTCTCTGGCTGACATCTCTCCAAGGCACTACGCTGCACTTCGTACGGAAACAGCCCATGTGTATGTTGTATGGTATAACAAAGCTGTCACAAGAAGGGAGGAATAGTCTCATGTTTTGTAAACGTACCAAACATTTGCTACGGGAGAGAGCCTGTCGGGAGACAAATCAGTTTTCCCAAACTGATTTATTCCCAAAATCAGCTTGTCAAGCAAGATGTATGTGGAGTATCTTGGATTTAGCTTAGCCTCCAAACACATAGGCAAACTAAGGGCTGCCTGGTTTCAAGCCAGTCTCCTGCTATGATGGAGAAAAAAAAAGCCCTCTGGTATTGCTAGTGTATAACAGGAAGTAAATATTTCCTGCCATTTGAGTGAAGCATGCAAACCCAGTAGGGCTCACTCAGAATTTCAGTTTCTTTCACTCTATTTTAGGGTAAGGAATTTAGAGTTTCTTCAAGCAGAAACTTTGAAATTAATCTCTATAGATTAAACTGCAGAATTGTTGTAAGAAAATATGTATGAAGCACAAACTCTGCAAGCCAAGCAGGAAATGTTTCAGATCAAAACTTTGAAAACTGACATTTTCATACAAGTAATTTTATAAATGAACTAACAAATCTTAAAGTGAAGCTAGATCTGATGCTCAAATGAGACACTTGTAAAGCAGGATGCAGGCTTGTATAAGGAGATAAAATAATCTGTTCTGCTGGTAGTCTGGTCCATGAGATAGCACCAAGCAGCGAGTATGGAGAACTGTGTGCCCTGGAGAGCTCCAACTGTCAAAAGAGGACAATGGTACACCCTTGTTCTTTAGCCATTGGCAGGAATAAGCAAACAATATGGTGTTATGTTTGATCCTCAATCACCATAAAACCTAAAACCAAACCGAAAAGCCAGTGAAGAAGCTGCAAAAAATTTTCAATTGCTTGTAAAATTTCTTTTGAAGCTTAGATGAATCATCAGCTGAATCAACTCTGGCCCCTTTGTAGTAGGCTGCCCTGATCTAGTGAGGATGTCTCTGCTTACTGCAGGGGGCGTGTGGACCAGGTGGCCTTTGAAGGTCCTTTCCAACCTAACGTGTTCTGTGATTCTGTAACAGCATTATTGTAAACAGTGCTTCGTGGTCACAAGGGAGCAAGCTAAGTGCAGCCACAGCTCTAGGAGAAATAACTGCCTGGTTAATAACTGCCTCTTTTTCTTCTCTGGCTCACTCCTCGCCTTTCCCGCCCGAGGCCCGGACGTGCATCCTCAGAGCAGCCAGTGGCCGACTGGGCGCTATTGTCCAGACGGAGCAAACGGCTTGCTTCTCTCTGTGACACAAAGCTCCCGCAAAGTCAGTATGCCCTTCTACGGAGACACCCAGGAGCACACCGAGCGTGGAGCGGCGGTTCTCCCACGTACTCCCGTAACCCCCAGGGCCCCGGTGCTGCCCTCCCGGGGAGGGGAGCTGGCTACCACAGGCGGCTGTGACCCGTGCCGCAGGAGCCGAGCCCGCTGCCCCGGGGGGGACGGCAAGGCGGGAGGAGCGGGCTCCGCGGCACCTCTCGGGCTCCAGCGGGCACGGCCGCCAGGCGAGCGGGCTCTAGCGGGCACAGCCCTCGGTTGGGTCGGGGCGGGGAGGACAGACGGGCGCAGGGACCGCAGCCGGCCTGAGGCGAAAGGCGAGTCCCCGCCGCACTGGCGCAGGGCCACGGGAGAGAGGAGGGGGGCGGTGCGGAGCCGGAAGTTCCGGGTAGGAGGGAGCAGGAAGTCGGGACGTGGCCGCCTCAGCGGAGCGGGAGGCGGAGGAGAGGGGGAGGATGGCGACGGTGCTGGGCTCGGACCGGCTCGAGGTTTCGGTGGACGGGCTGACGCTGAGCCCCAACGCTGAGGAGCCGCTCCGCGACCCGTGCCAGGGGGAACTCGCGGCGGGGCGGAGCCGAGCGGGCCCCGGCTCCTCGGGCCAGGCGGAGGCCGGCGTCGAGGCGGCGGAGGAAGAGGAGGAGGAGGCGGCGGCGGCACTGAGCCCGGAGCGGCGCTGGGGCTTCGCGCTGGAGGAGCTGTACGGCCTGGCGCTGCGCTTCTTCAAAGGTGAGCCTCAATCCGACCTGGTTCGCACAGCTCTCGCCGGGACTGAGGCGGCGAGGCGGCAGCCGTGGCGTTCCGGGAAGCCCCGGGCGGCGGCACCACTCGCCTCCCCGCCGAGCCGGTGTGCAGGCGAAGCCCCGGATCCCCCGGGAGCCTAGCGGGGCGGTGGTGTAGGAACGAGCGGCCATGCCGGGCGCGGCGGCGAGCCGGGGCGAGCATCGCGTCACGGCGGTCGGTGAGAACCTGGGGAGATGCGCTTGTCCGGTGCGAGGCGAGAGCCGGGCAGCAGAAGAGGCCGAAGGCTGCCCCAGGCTATGGCCCGCTCCCCGGGACCGGGAAGGCGTATCCGAGGGTCTGCGCCACCTGACCTAAAAACGGAGGGGAAAAAAAAAAACCAAACCCCGAAATAATCCTCGCTGGTGGTACGGGAAGACAGACCTTGCAGGCGTAGGCGAAGAGCTTCTTCTCCGGCTGCTGTCGAGCCTGCTGCCAGCTCAGACGCTGGCGTGAGGTGCCGTGTGGCTTCCACCGGGTGCTGACTTCAGGTCTGCGCTGTGCCGCTCCGTGTGCCGCCGCGGGAGCCGCGAAGTACGCTGAGCGCAGGCCCGGAGCGTTTCTCTCGGGATCCCCCATAGCCGGGTTTGCTGCTGCGGGAATTCGGGGCCGCCTTGCCGCGCTTGATTTCCTCGAGAGGAGGAAATGGGCCGTGTGGGCCAGAGGACTCCGTGAGCTGGAGCGTTACGCTGCGGCCCTTGGGCACTTCGCAGCCGTGTGTTGCTTTGCAGGCTTTGGGGTGGCCGCTGTTTAGCGTGGGGCAGAGAGCCTGGTGACCTGCCTGTGCCAGGGGATGTGCCACCCTGGGCTTGGAAAGATCGGTCTTGTGGCAGGTTGTTGTTAGGGGACATACCCCTCTCCGCCAGGAAAGCTGCCTCTTCTGAGAGCAGGGATACTGGCAGATGGAAATTGTGCTGGCAGGACAAAGATGTCTTTTTCTCTCTGCTGTGTCAGACTTGCATCCTGAGAAACATTAGTGTGTGAGGATCTTAGCAGTTTTCCTGAGCCCTGGTTCTCTCATCCTGTTATGAAGTGCTGCTGCAAAGAAATTTCTTGTTAGCATTCATACAGAGATTTGGGTGGGCCTTGATTACCTACCCCAGTGCTGCAAGCTTCTGTGACTGGGTGTCAGGTTGGAAGCACTGACTCTACTCGTTCTGTGAAACAAGTGGCTTGAAAGGTTTGATTTAATGAATATTTGCGCTGTTTTAAAATACAGCGCAAAGGGAGAGATGTCTGCAGCAGCAAAGTCCTTGTCTCAGTCAGCCACGGTCTTATTTTGTATTTGGCTTAATACGTTGCTGGTACCAGTGTTAACAGTATAAACTTATTCAGAGTGTGTAATTTTTATCTACATTATTTATAACCTGCATCTATTACATCTCATGTTTTAATGAGATCTGTGTTCTGCATTTGTCTCCTTTTGGATGGTGAAAAGTGTTGCTCGTGTCTAGGTTCCAGTTTGTTCTGTCATCTCAACAGTGGGTTTGTTGTTGCCTGCCTTTTTAATAAAAGCTTAATTTCCACATGTTTCACTGTACTGCTGCTCTTTTTAACCTTCTGCAAGGTTAACCTTGTAACCATTTAACCTTGTAATATGTGGTCTTGCTCCTAAAATGAAAACTTTCCACACTGTATGGAGCTGTCAGACTTTTTCCAAATGAAGTCCTTATTCCTCCAGCCTTACAACTGGAATAAAAGTCATGTGAAGAGTGATTGCCTTTATTACCATGTGTAGTTTTTTGCTGAAAGTGATACAACATGAGGGGTTTTATTTATAGATGTAGTGGTGAGTTACAGGAGCTTGTAATGCTTGGATCGCTGATTCTGCCAGCTTGCTCTATGTCTGCATGGCTCTGAAAATAATTGGTCTTGTTTCCAAACGATTTTCATGCATCCACTGTCAAAACAAATGTGAGAATGGGCATGCTTGTTGTAGATGCCAAGGAACAAGTATAGTTGCCTCCTTTACTTCAAGGAGCAGCATACAAGGGCTCTGAAGGTTGACGCATATTAGTAGGTCAAGGCTGGCATATTGTTTCTGGTCACTCTTCTAAACTACACTGATTTGGAGTGGGGGGATGTCTGAAAATGTGTGTCTATCTTAAAGCCATGCCACAGTGAATATTAGCCACTCGCACAGCTACTGTAGAAAGAACAAGTGATTTGGGGAGGGGCTTGTTTGGGCAAATGATGAGATTGGGATTAACTGTCGTTATTGGGATGGTTGGGATGCTAGAAGAGTCCCTGGGTGAGGTCAGAGGGTAAGCAGCCATCACTAGTTAAGCAGCTTCTTTTCTGCTTCAGTGTGCAGACTGGGTTGTCTGGTTATAACTCATCATGTATTTTCTTCCTCAGAACTTTGGATCTGATCAGAACGTTTTGAATTTGCTGATTATGGCAACCACTAACAGTCGTCTGTGGTGGCATATTGCGTGTAATGGGATTGCCCAAAGACAAGACAGGGTGGGAGTGAGCATAAACAATGTGAAAATCACCGCCAAAACTAGGCTGGGATATTAAAAATATTGAAAAGCTACTCTGTTCTGTTTCTGATAAGGACAGAAGCAGATATAAAATGCTTGACCTGGGGTCACTTCAGCTGACAGGCCGTAGGCTGCGCAGGAGATGTGTGCTAGCTTTTTTTTAGCCTCTGTAATGGCTTGTGAAGAAGGCTTTTCAAAATAACAGGGGCGTAGAAAATAGATGGTTAATAGTGTTCCAGTCCGTTTTCTCTGAGAAACAAGAGTACTCCCTGAAATGCACATTCTTTCCCTTGCTGCTCTGTCAAGCAGGGTTCAGGGTGACCATCACTTTGGTGGCCAGTAAGAAGCTGCTTTGCTCCGCTGGATCCAGCTTACAGTGAAGAATGCAGCCATGTTACCGAAATGGATACGGCTCTTCATCCCTTGAACTGTCTGTAATTGTGTGCCACGGGGCGCTTGCAGGGTGGAAGTCTCTCCAACATACTTAGATTTTTGAGCTGCTACGAGCTGTGCTGGTGCAGGGAACTTGTTTAAGGTGTAAGCTCTGTCCTGGGATAAGATGGGGTGACTTGCATAGCTTTGCCAGCACTGCTTTTCCAGTATCAACCTGGCTTTATGTTTTTCCACATCCTGTGATTGAAATACCACTGCACCCAATCATCAATAAATAGACAGTGCACAAACACTTCAGGACTGTCAAGGTGATTGGCAGTGTAGCACATCTGGGTAGACAGTTTACAAACCATATCATTTTGCTACCTAAAACTCACCTGGTATGTAAAGTAATTTTGTTTGACTGCTGCAAGTTATTTCCCTTTATCCTAAAAAGATTGCATCTTCTTCCTCAGCATTACTTAATTCTAAATTAATTGTTTGACCTCATCTCTTTTTTTGATGCCTAATTTGATGGCATGATTTCCATGTGTAAGTGAAGTAGGCTCTTGTTTTCAAGAATATGAAACCCCTATAATGTGTCTATGTTTGATGTGAAGTTTAATTGGAAGGGCTGGTCAGTAAATCTTCTGTAGATGTAGAATATCTTGAGGAGAGGAGAACTGGAATGTAAGAACATAGTGGGATCTGAACGTAGTGATTTTTCTCGTGCTTCTTAGTTTTGGTCTTGCATGTTAAAACTTTGACAGTGAATAGCATTAACGTAGGTAACTTCTGCTTGTAAAAGCTATGAGGTGAATAATCACACTTCATAAACTTGTTTTGTATCCTCTAGATGACTCAGCTGAATGCAATCCCATGGGAATTAGGTCTTTGGAATGAGTGCAGTAGGTGAAGTCAGAGTGGAAGCTGCAGGATGTTGTACCATATTTTTTACAGGACAAAAAATAATCTGAAGTTACATGGGTGTAACAGTGTCTTGCATGATGTAGTCTCTTAAGTGTATTTCTTAAGCTCCTTGAATCTGAATTTGCAGTTTTAGACCAATTCATGTCATTCATACAGTGCTATGTAGTGACAGAAGTCTTCATTTCATGCTTTCAGTTATTAGGCATAGCTTCATCTTTGTGTTGTGCTTGTGTAACAACACAAACAGTGGTCTTCAAGCGTGTGTTTAATTACTCGTAACGCAAGGAAGGTCATTGCTGTTCTAAGTATTGGTTTTCTGGGTCTGAAGTATTGTCAGGGAAGAAGTCTCCTGATCTTCTGTAAGAAAGCTGAGCCTCATGTTGGCCCTCATAGGTCAGACATAGGGAGAGTTGTATAGTCGCTGTGCTACTGCTCTGCACGTCCTTTGGATTTCTCAGTGTTTTCCCTAGAGATCTTTGATGTTCTTAAGCTTTCTGACAGCTGTATTAGATATGTAGTTAATATCTACTTAAATGGTGTGTTCACAGATGTTTGAATAAATTTGGCACTTCTACTTGTCTGGACTCAGGAATGCCCTTTTTGGGGGCATATTTTACTCTGTAGGGTGGCTTCAGGTCCTCTGGTTTGGTTTAACAGCAACAATTCCAAATCTTTGGGTTAATGATACAGTGTGGTTCATACTGAAGAATTCAGCTGAAAAATTGCCTAGTACACAGCTTTGCTCTCCACTGGCTCCAAATACTTTGCAGAGAGTTTTCTTCTAATCTGCATTATCTACAAGTCACTGATTGTGTGTCTCATTTTTCTCATCTGACTGTTTTCCTCTTTTATTTAGCTTGTTTGTTCTTCTTCCATTGACGCACGGTTCTTTGTAAATGCAGATTTTGGGTTCTCTCGATAGTTAGGGCTTGAGGTTTGACTTCTCTGTTCTGTGAAAATGAGTGCATGCTGTGTGTAGCCTGGGAAATAATGGGTTTCTTTTCCCCACCCCCCACTCCCTGCTGCTTTAACCCTCCGTAGCAGTGTTTGAGCTCACTTCTGATGTTAGCTGGCTTAGGAAGCAGATTAGTGCAGGACATAGCTGTTGTTTTTGACAGACGTCTGTAGGTGTGTAGGTTGTGCAAGGTAAGCTGTGACATAGGGACCCCCTTTCTGAAGCCACCTTTGCTTAGAAGCCTGGCAAATTTTCAGTGTAGTGTCCCTGTCACCTGATGTGCATTTAAGCACGCTGCCCCAGCGTATGAAATATGCTTCCAAAATATGTGCCCTTTATTGAGGCTAAAAGCAGTGCTTACTACCTAAGAAGATTCAGATATAAATGTGCACTGTGAAGAATTGAGGAGAAGCCAAAGGAAAGGGCTTTTTGGGTGGCCTGAGAACAGAAGTCCTGAGACTCGGGGAGAGTGCTTACCAGAATGTGGATCTCTTAAGTATCACGGACTTGGGGTGGGAAGGGGCCACTGAGGATTGTCAAGTTCAGCCCTAGCTGTTCACAGCAGGCTTCTTGGGACTGTCCCCATTTGGGTTTTGAGTATCTCCAAGGATGGAGACTTCAGCGTGTCTCTGGGTAGCCTGATCACTCCTGCAGTAGAAAAACAAGTCACCCCTTGTGCTCAAGGGGAATTTCCTCTGTGTCTGCTTCCTCTTCTTCTTTCACTGGGAGGAAAGTGAGGAGACCCTAGTTGAGTCTTTACATCTCCTGTCTTCCACCCCACAAGGTATTTTTGGAAATAAGTTGGGGTTGGTTGGTTGGTTGGTTGGGTTTTTTTTTGTGTGTGAAGGCTGCTGCTCTTTGAAGGTGGAAGAGAGATTTGCTGGAAGGTTGTGTGACATGGGGACAACAAATACATGGGATTCTGGAATAGTGAAGTGGACCTCTAGGAATGCATAATAAGTAATGAAATGTTTACCTTTCCAGTTCTTTGATTCTGGCTTCAAAATGTGAGTATGTGAGTAAAGGTTTCTTATGATATCTTAACTGAGCAAGTCCAGTAGTATGCTGAACTTGATCAAAAGTATAGCTTCTCTTTGTTTTGAGATTTGCTTCTTTTCCTGTTAATAACTATTTATGAGCATCAACTGAGCAATTGTGCAAGATGTAAATGTCAGCCCTAAAATGTGAGTGTGAATTGGGCTGTTCAGTTTGGGGCTGTAAACAGCTTGCTCCAAAGTGACCTTTCCTGTGAAAGGAGAGCTGGGAACTGGTGGCAGCTCAGCCTGTGGCTCCTGACTACACGGAGAGCCATTAGTAGTATTTTCATGTGACATGTCTACTGTTTACATCCAGTAGAAAGCAGATGATGCCTATTTTATCTGTTTTCCTGTTCAACAAAAAGGTCTCTTCTTAATCAGCAGTGTAATTGCATATAGTAACGCCTGTTTCTTTGATTTGTTTGGACAGTTTAAATGTGCTAGGTCCTAGCTGAGTAATTAATATATAATTGAAACTCAGTGCAAATCTCTTCTTCCCGGTAAATGGGTGGTGGGATCTAACCAGGACTGCTTCTGCAGGTGTTGGTGGGGAGCCATTGGAATGCTGATTGTGCTGCCTTGGTCTTTAACAGCCAGAGCTCTCGTGTTGCTGCTGATGGACTCGCCTGTAAGACTTCACTGCGAAGGGTTATTCGGGCTGCCTTAGCAAAGTGCAGCAATCAAATTGCCTCAAGGAAAACTTTCCCTTAATTCTAATTTTACTCTGTGACTTTCCTTGCCTTAAACCTTGCTTGTTCTGCTTTCATAAATGTGAACATCGTGAAAGGAGAGCAATCTATAAAAGTTAACATCGTGCCTTTGCGGAAAATCCTTCCTACCCACACTACAATAGACTTGGCAGACACATTTGAAGTTGAGTTAACGTTTTTTAATATTTCAGAGATATAGATCCATATGGTATGATCAACTAATTAGCATAAATATTTATAAGATAGTAGCTGAGATTCAGTTGAGATGGTATGATGAGAAACACTTCATAATTGAGTTTCAGCGGTTGAAGTTTCACAGCAATGTTTCTTCTGCACAGATCTTTATTTGAGTAGAGATGGCTTAATTTGTCTAACCCTTTGTGACTTGGCTGTTCTTATAACCTTTTTTCATGGTGGAATCATGACAGTGGTTGTACAAAATGCTCTTTGTTGTCCTGTGCTTAACTAATCACAAAAGTGTTTGGATTCTTTTTTCTTTTACAGAAAAAGATGGCAAAGCCTTTCATCCAACGTATGAAGAAAAGCTCAAACTCGTAGCGCTGCACAAGCAGGTTCTACTGGGACCTTACAACCCTGACACTTGCCCTGAAGTTGGATTCTTTGATGTGCTGGGGAATGATAGAAGGTAAAAGGGCTGGTGCTCTACTTAGTCCTAACTCTGCTTTTCCTGCTTGAAGAAAACATCGTCCAGTTTCCGCAGTAAGAGGAACAGTATGTGGGCTGCATCAGTGTGTGTATGATAGTGGAAAGTGTGTGGCTTCTTTGAATACACCTTAGAAATCTGAGTCACAGTTCAGTAAAGGAGCTAACAGAAGATTATTGGGTTTTTAAAACCATACTGGGGAAAGTTTAAGACTCTGGTAGCTCTGTGTTAATGTGAAGGCCCACCCTTCATCCTTATGTCACACTAGGGTTGCAGATGGACAAGCCTTTTATTAATAGTAACAGTGTTCACTGTAGCTTTTGGTAATACTGAGGATAACTTCTGATATCAAATAACTTCAGCATTTGACTGCATCAGCTTTGTTGAGGTCTGGCAGTCCTCAGGCATGTCTATTGTATTGCTTGCCATTCAGGCAGTAGTTCTCATGTTCGTTGTTGCTGTTTCTAGGTGATGTGCAGTACAGGACTAGCCTCCTGGATCTGCTGCAAGTGGATGTAGCATTCATTTAAGATCATTGTATTCAACTAACAAAGCACTTTAACTGATGGTTCTTGCCATGTTTGTTCATATGGGAAAATGTATGCTTTTTTTCCCCTCAAACTAGAGTGGAAAAAGGGTAAAAAAAAAAAAATCCTGGGTTCATTTGTAGCTGGGAAGTTTTTTAGGCATAGTTCAGAATTTTAAGTGGGTCAGTAGTATGTGTGACACTTCTTCGTATAAGTACTCAGTTATGTCTGAAAGGGTTATTCTGATGTGGGCAGGAGAGCACTGAGACCCACGGGTTTAATGTCTGCCTTTGGAGAAAAAGATGTCAGTTCTCTGAAACTGTATAATGTAAAGTTTGGTCCCTGGTCTCCCAACTGTTCTCTTTCTTTCCTGGGTTCTCAAAAGTCACTACTGACTTGAAAAGAGTTGAGTCTTCTGTTATTTCAGCTGATTTTTCTCTCTCAGGAAGGAATGGGCTGCCCTTGGAAACATGTCAAAGCAAAAAGCTATGACAGAATTTGTTAAGCTCCTGAATAGGTGTTGCCACTTGTTTTCAACATATGTCACTTCCCACAAGATAGAGAAAGAAGAACAAGAAAAGAAAAGGTAATGTTTGATTCCTTTGCTGTTGAAGTATATCGAGCGTTTAACTCGACCTACGGATTGTGTCACAGCTAGCTTAGGTTGAGGTTGTCTTGGGAGGAGAAAAGCTTAAACTTTAGGTGACTGCGGTATCATTTGATTTCTTTAACCCTTTTTAATTTGCCATTAATTAATGGTTGTTTCTAAGGAGGACACATAGAACATAAGGAGGTTGTTTTTTTTAGAATTATGCTGATACTGACAGCTGTTGAAGAAATACATGCTTAACATCTGCCCTGATATGTCTGTGGACTGAACACGTACAGCACGTGAAATTGTCAGGTGCTTTAAACTCCTCTGCTAGTATGGATCAGCAACTTGACAAAGGCTGTCTTCTCCTATCTTTTACATATTGTGTGATTATTAAACTATGGTATTGATGTAGTTAATAATCATATGTTAAAGCTTGGAAGAAGTGTTAAAGGTTTCCAGGCAATTTTTTACTGCGAATGAGTATCGAATTATAGTATAGAATTTAACACTTGTCATATTGCACAGTGCAGTAAAACTACAGTAATATGTTTTCTTCTTGCATCAAATAAGACACTTCTTCTTCAAATTGAGTTGGGAAGAGATGGTATCAAACAGGTTACAGCATGTTGAAAATAACTCATCACAGGGTTGTAGGAATGCTGAAATAGCTTACTGAGTGGATGTTTCAGAAGAGAAGAGGAAGAACGAAGGCGGCGTGAAGAAGAGGAGCGTGAGCGTTTACAGAAAGAAGAAGAGAAACGTAGGCGAGAAGAGGAGGAAAGACTGAGAAGAGAAGAAGAAGAGAGGAGGAGAATAGAGGAGGAACGGCTTCGGATGGAACAACAGAAGTGAGTAGCTGAAACAACGCTTCAAAGAAAATAACTGCCTTGAACTTGAAGCACTTGTATTTCAATTTTTCAAAAGTTATGTTAAAACTGAGTACCTGTAGTTCAGAGCACTCAGGTCTGGCAGTGACATTTGCATCCTTCGTTGAGGGACTCAGTTTGCAGAGAATAATTATCCTAATGTGTTACTGTGTGCAGCCTTCTCACGTGAAAGTGCCAGAAAAGCTTTATTTAAAGAGAAGCTCTGGGTTTTTTTGGGTTCAGGGGCTGCACCTCAGAAACCCGTGGCTTGCTGCTTAAATGCTTAATGCTGCGCTCACTGAGCGGAGTTAAGTGTGCAGCTGGAAGTGCTTTTTGAACTGTGACTTGCAAGTTTCTATCCTTTCACAGAAGGTGGAGCCTTGAAAAAGGGTAACTGCAATTCAGTAGGGTGTTTTGAATGCATGGCTGAAATTTCCTAACTTAAAAGCCTAACACTACCTTGTTAAAGGTGCTCTCTTTCTAGGAAGTGTAAAGTCTCTGCAGATCTCGTTTGTACACTGCCAGTCACTGGATTGCAGAACCTTTTTAAAATGAGCCCAAAATTCATGTTCAAATGTACTTAATTTCTGTTCATAGCCTGAATTAAATTGTTTGCTTAGCATATGCAGCTCTAGTTATATTTCATTGTTCCCATCACTTCCAGATGCTGAAAACCTGGTTTTAGATTTGCACACATAACACTTAAGATAATAGTAAATCATCAAAGCTGTTCCACATCAGTCAGCAACCATTTTTGTAATAAAAATGTCTTTTCATGGAATAGGTCTGAAGCAGATCCTGCACTTGCTGCATAATGGTTTTGAGAAGGGAGCAAATAAACAGTAAAACTTGTGTCTGTATTTTATGCTCCTCTGACTCTCAGAGTGTTAATCCAATTAACAATTCTATGACAATTGAGTCATAGAATTGTCCTTGTTGGAGTGCACCCTTTAGATCATCAAGTCTTAGATCATCATCACCCTAACCTGCCATCCACCACTACTAACAGTGTTCCTCAGCACCACATCTAGATGTCTTTTAAATACTGCTGGGGATGGAGACTCCACCACCTTCCTGGCAGCCAGAGAATCCAATAGAAAAATGTTGCACAATGCTAAGTCACAAGGCGTGTAGTGTGCCTTGAAGCTGAGAGAACTTTTTTTTATGTGAATAGCAGTTGTGTGTTAGGTGGCTCTAACAGGTTACAGAGGTCTTTAGACAGAAAAGGAATGTGGGTGCATATATACAGGCAAAGCATATCTAAAGTCACAATTTTGTTGAAATGGTAAATCTTGTCCTTTAGGATACAAACCAGTCTCTATACAAACTGAAGCTTTTGGAGGAAGGAAGAAGGGCAGGGAGTGAACATAGGCTCCTGCATTTGCTTTGTACTTTATTCCTCTGAAGCATCACTGGATGGTCACTAATGGATATAATGCAAGACAAAACAAACTATGGATCTAATTGGGTTTTTGTGGGGCAGGATTTGTGTTTGCTTGTTGGGTTTTACTACTCTACAGCTTCTATTAGTCCTCTGGAGAGAGGTGGAAAACTGAGTTTGTTCATAAGTACCCCCATGTGTACCTTCTGAAGCTTCAGCAGTTTGAGACATAAATGCCCTATTTGGCAGCATTTGTTTTTCATTCCTGAATTAGGCCACAGTCATACTTTTCATATGTTTGCATAGTGTCCTGGGAAATTAAGATAGTAATGTAATGTGTTCTTACATTTACCAGAAGCCTTTGCTGTACCACAGCACGTCTGTTCTTACCGGTGCTTTTTAGAAGGGCTCATAGAAGTATATTCTCTGCATATTTGCTGGAGGAACCAAATACAGGTTTTTTTCTTGCTTGTTTGAGGAATTTAGTCATTCTAGCACTACCTCTTTATCAGACTACAGATTGAGAATTATGTAAGAGCTCTGCTTTTTTTAACGCGATATTTTCAGACATTGGGTGGAAGTTGTTGCTCCCTTCTGTATGTTCTCAGCAAATTTTTAGGCAAAAGTCACATTTACATTACCTCTGGGCTCTGCTCTATTATGTAGATTTGTTTTAATTGGTTTTTGAGGGAATGGAATTAACTGTCCTTGAGGCCACTTAAGTACATGGATTTCCCCAATCCCCTCAGCTCCTTGTAATCCTCATCCTCTCCTCCCACCAATCTAGGCAACAGATAATGGCAGCCCTGAACTCCCAGACTGCCATTCAGTTCCAGCAGTATGCAGCCCAGCAGTATCCAGGCAACTACGAACAGCAACAGATCCTAATCCGGCAGCTCCAGGAACAACATTATCAACAGTATATGCAGCAGTTGTATCAAGTCCAGCTTGCACAGCAACAGGTATGACTGAGAAACGCAGATGTTTGTGTCCCAGGCTGTCTCTGGGAGATGTTAACTTGTCTACCCGTATCCCCTTGAAAAGCTACGGCCACAAGGAGAGGGAGTTTCCTAGTGACTTATGCCACTTCAGATTCACACACCAAAGCCCTTTTATTGAATCTTTTTGAGTAGTTTTGTGAAGCAGGCACTGAGAAAATTCTAATCAGCCTTTACTATGTGCTTGGTTTGATATTATTCTTGGAGACCAAATGTGAAGTGCCCCAATTTTGTGTATAACTTAACAGAGGTACAGGCCAGTGCACCTGAGCATGAACAGACCCATTCAAGTGACCCATGTCAGTATCACACCTGAGGATCTGTGCAGAGCAGCAGGCTTTGGTCAGACATGCGCTTCCTCTGAAGGTGCGTGCAGCACTGTCGCATCACTGCTGGGTGTGAGATTACTCCTCCCTGTCAGCTTGAGTACTACAGACACAAAAGGAGGGAGCAGTCACTTCTGACATTAGTATCTAAGCTGCTTGCCTGCTCATGGTTTGGGTGGCAGGGCAGACTTCCTGGTAGCAATCAGTGGTGGTAGTATGTTACCTCTTTGCAGGAGTTTTGTGCCTGGGCTTGAAAGATGGCTGCTTCTTTGTGTAGGGGACTCTTGCATCTCTGGTAGATGTGCTGCAGTCGCGTCTCAAGCTAGTTTGAGGTTCAGGTTCATCTTTAACTTAAACAGGTGTCAGGCAGACTTCAGACACTAGTATGACTGACCGCTCTGGGCAGGGCCTGAATCTTAAATGACCTGTAACTGCCAGCCTGAGGTCTGTTGTTCTTGAGCTGAAGACTTAAAATTCAGTAACTGATTTCCTCTTAAGTCACTTGTATTTTGACGAGGCTGATACCCTCAAAGCACTGACCAAGGGAAGAAGCTGTGTGAGCCCATGTGGAGGAACCTGCTGGCCTGTGTTGAACCTCATGAAGCTCACCAAGGCCAAGTCCAAGGCTCAGCACCTGGGTCAGGGTAGATGGCATTCTCAGTACAAACTGGGGAATGAATGGATTGGGAGTGCCCTGAAGAGATGGTCTTGGGATACTGGATATGAGCTGGTAAGGGGCTCTTGCAGCCTGGAAAGCCAGCTGTATCCTGGGCTGCATAAAAATGTGGCCTAGTTAAAGGAAGGAGATGATTCTGCCCCTCTATTGTTCTTATGACACCCCACCTGGAGTCCTGTATCTGACTCTGGAGTGCCCAGCACAAGGAAAGGCATGGATCTGTTAGTGGGTCCAGAGGAGGCCATGAGGCTGATCAGAGTGCTGGAGCACCTCTCCTGCAAAGACAAGCTGAGAGAGTTGGGGCGCTTCAGCCTGGAGAAGAAAAGGCTCCAGGGAGACCTAAGGGTGGCTTTTTACCAGGGACTGTAGTGACAGAACAAGTGGCAACAATTTTAACCTGAGTGTAGGTCTAGATTGGATATAAGGAAGAACTTATTTATTCTTTTTTGCAACAACTGTGGTGAGGCCCTGGCACAGGCTGCCCAGAGAAGCTGTGGCTGCCCCCTCCCTGGCAGTGTTCAAGGTCAGGTTGGATGGGGCCTTGAGCAGCCTGGTCTAGTGGGAGGGTGCCCCTGCCCAGGGCCAGGGGGTTGCATATGGGCAGCACCTGTTCAGTTGCTCATACCTGAAATCTAATTAATGCTTGACTATATTGTCTTCTTACTACTTCAGGATACCTGTATTCGGTTCCTTTATTAAATCCATGTGCTTATTAGGTTATTATTTAAAGAAATGTGCTGTCAATTATACCTTTTTCCTGTCTCAACAAAGTAGTGTATGTAATACATACTAGTAGCATGAAAATAAGCCTTGAAGGTAAAGGGATAATGAATCCTGCTTAAATCCAAAAGAATGGCTGCTGCCTTGTTTAATCTTGATTTAGGTGTGCTTAATCCTTTGCACAGGGACAGCACAGGAAGTTCTGAAGAGTTTCAACGTACATAAGTCATGTTCTGAAAGCAGGACCTGTGAGCTTTAATAACTCTCCACTTGTAGTCCTTGTGACTCTTAAGCTTCCTGCTTTCATATTAAATAACTGTCTTTGGGTGTTGTGGATTTTTGAGAATCCTGTTGAGCAAATTAAGTAAAAAATTGTCATGTACTTAGTAGAGCTCCAGCTCTTTTTAGACCTGAATGAGCTTAGGCCCTTTAGCTTTAGCCCACTGGCTGAAATGCAGAACTTCTGTGGAATCATGGAATATCCTGAGTCAGAAGGGACCCATAAGGATCATTGAGTCCAACTCCTGGCTCCACACAGGACCAGCCAAGTCAGAGCATGGCACTGAGTGCAGCATCCAGGCGTTTCTTGAACTCAGTCGAGCTCAGTGCTGTGAACACTTCTCTGGGGAGCCTGTTCCAGTGCTCAACCACCCTCTCAGTAAAGAACCTCTTCCTAATGCCCAACCTAAACCTTTCCTGTCACAGCTTCATGCCCTTCCTTTGGATTCTATCACTGGTCACCAAAGGGAGGAGATTGGCACCTGCCCCTTTGCTCCCCCTCGTTAGGAAGCCATAGACTGCAGTGAGGTCTCCCCTCAGTCTCCTAGCTGAATAAACCAAGGGACTTGAGCATCTCCTTGTAAGACTTCCCCTCCAGATCCTTCCCTGTCCTTGTTGCACTCCCCTGGACACTCTCTGAGAGTTTTAGGTTAATAAGTTAGGTGTGAGAGTTTGTGTGCCCCTGATGAACTTGAGAGCTGAATCTTCCAGTTCAGGCTGCATCACAAGCCTAGAACAAAGTGACTCCACTTTCTCTGATACCAAGTGCATGAAATTCTCACCAGTTAACGTGTGCTGCTTCTGGTCTTTCCTGTCAAGTCTCCTTGTGGACTGGAAGGGGGAAGCTTTTTTAAGTATCTTGATACATTTATACAGAGGCTCTTGGGAGGTTTTGGGTTTACTTAACTTAATTTCTGTAATTTTAGGCAGCCTTACAGAAACAGCAGGAGGCGGTTGTGGCAGCAGCAGGGACACCTCTGTCTACTGTATCGAAGGTGAATGTGCCTGCCCCAGGGGACACCCCATCTATTAATGGGCAGGCCAGTGCACATGCAGACAGCCCTGAAAAAGAGCTGGATCTTGAAGCTTTGGAAGAAGCACTAGAGAATGGACCAAAAGGTAGGAGTAGCTAGATTTCTCAATTAAAAATAAATAGTGAGATCTTTTCTTAGGATTCAGGTGGCTTAAGCCACTCTTTGCTTGGCTTCATTGGGCTACGCAAGAATTAGGTTTGATTCCTGGGTCTACTTTCTCAAATGGGAGCTATATTAAACAGGGAAAACTCAGCTGTCAAAGGAGGGAAAGAGGAAGAAGTAAAAGCATGTCAGGCAAAGGGAATGGGATCCATAACCTCCTTTAACTCTTGACTTGAAGGAAGGGGATGTAAAAGTTCTAGCTGAAAGCTGTTCTTTGCAGAAATATGCTCAGTCTTATTTGAGCTCAGATCAAAATGGAGTGAAGTAACATTGCAAATGATAATAAATCTAGACCTGTCTTACTCTCTATAAATGCTGCCCTACTTGTGGCTTATCCCCAGACTGCTTTTTCCTCATGTTTCCCAACTTCCTCAGACAGTGTCTAGGAGGCTGTGGAAGTGGAGTGGGAAAAGTAGCCTCCCAGCAGCTCTTTCACCACTGGTATTTCTGGGTGTTGCCTGACAATTTGATCCACAATCAGTAGCTTTTAAAAGACTTACTTGGATCCCAGTGTGGAACCAGCACTAGCCTGCCCTTCCTGCATAGTGAGGCGTTCAGTTATTTTAGTCAGTATTTGATCATATCTGGAAAACCCCAGAACTTCTGGGTCTGCCACAGTAAAGATCCTTTCCATGAGGGGTTCTGTGCATTGTAACCCCGCCACCTGTGGCAGTACATCTGCCCCCTGAGTCTGGTTTGCTTAAGCACCGTTGGTTTAAATACGGTGGATAGGTGAACTGGTAGGATGTGCGTGCATAGTGTTACATCTAAGCTTGCACTGGAAATTTCATGCAAAGTTCAACTGTGAAAATGTTTCTTTGGTAAAAATAAAATAAAATTACTTGGAAGCAACTGTGATGCTTGCTGTCCTCAAGTATGCCCTAAGGCATACTGAAGTGTGCAGCGTAACTAACTGAAAGAAGCATAACCGGAGTGTTTCTTCCCTGCTCTCCAGATTCTGTGCCAGTGATAGCTGCCCCATCGATGTGGACACGACCCCAGATAAAAGACTTCAAGGAAAAAATCCGTCAGGATGCAGACTCTGTGATCACAGTGGGCCGAGGAGAAGTGGTTACAGTTAGAGTACCAACTCATGAAGAGGGGTCTTACCTCTTTTGGGAGTTTGCAACAGACAATTATGACATTGGTTTTGGGGTGTATTTTGAATGGACAGACTCCCCTAATACTGCAGTCAGTGTGCATGTCAGCGAATCCAGTGATGATGAGGATGAAGAGGAAGGTAAGTGTGCTTATTCATATAAACCTCTGGTCCTGCAGAGCCTGCCATGGGGGAAAACCTAACAGATTGCTTTGTGTAATCTCATAGTTCCTCCCGTTTCCATCTCTCTGGAATCTAGTCTTCAGTTTTGAATAGCATGTGCAATTCTGAAAGTACCTTCAGTCACCTCGTTTGATCACAGATAGGTTAAAGCAGTTGAGGGTGGGGAAATCCTTTCCCCAAGTTTTATTTGGTTTAATCCAGTTGAAGTTTTTTTCTTTCCAGAAAGCTAGAGTGAAACCCATGCCTTAGAAAGCATAGAGGATCTGCACACTAAAAACCTTAAGAAAAATCCTGATCTGCTGTTCATGATCTTTTGGGGAGGGGTTGGCAGTTTCCTTGAAGCTTCAGCAAGGCACCTGTAAAGAGCAATTCCCGATAAAGGCAGTGACCTGTGTCCTGGATGCTATCTTCAGTCTAGCATGCCATCGGAAACGAGCATGTGATTTGTCTAGGAAGTGCTCTGGCATAGGAAGCGGGGGCCTTCTGGATATTACTACCAAGTAATTAGTAGCATATATTAATCAGGAGCAGTCAGTTAATGCGGGGTAATGTCTTAGTGAAAGCTGGAGCTTGGTATCTCTGTGACCTGACCGGTCTGGGCTGGGGAGATGATGTGGTGAGTTTTAATACCAAACTGTGAAGTCCACGATAAAGTGAGCGTGTTTACTGCTCCTTCTGTGCTTTAGCCACCGCCTCGCTGTGAACCACTCTGCGCATCTGGACTCTAAACTAACACAGGGTGCCTTGTCTGCTACACATCACTCTGACTTTATCCTGGAGAGACTCCACCCATGTTAAGCAACACTTTTTTTTTTCCTTGCAGAAAATACTAGCAGTGAAGAAAAAGCCAAAAAGAATGCCAACAAGCCTCAGCTAGATGAAATAGTGCCTGTGTACAGACGAGACTGTCACGAAGAAGTGTATGCTGGCAGCCACCAGTACCCAGGGAGAGGAGTTTATCTCCTGAAATTTGACAACTCCTACTCTCTATGGAGGTCAAAAACAGTTTACTACAGAGTTTATTATACTAGATAAAGGTGTGTCTGAGGCTGGGCTGTGCAGAAGATGTCATTTTATTTGGGATTTTCTTCAAGCATAATGGATCCTTTTGACTCTCTGTTTTATCCTGTCTGTATCTGTATGGTTTGTGTGAACTTTAACAAGTAGACACTGGGATCTTCCTGCTCCGTGACACTAATGCATATTGCATTGGGCTTAACACAGGATCTCCCTAACCCTTCTGGCTATTGGAGTTAACCAGTGGAAGTCATTGGCTCCAGTGCTAAGGTCACATCAGTTGCGTTTGTTAAAGCCTCGTGAAAAAAGGGGGGAGGGAGTTGCTCTCTCACTGTCTGGATGATCTGATGTGTCCAGGTCTGGATGCTTTGAATAACTTGTTAACGGTTAATTTAAAGGTCCCATCAATAACTGGTAGATTTGGCTGCAGTTTGCTGTGTAGCAAGTTTCTCTTAACTGTAACTGAATGTCAGATTTTTACACCATTAAAACTTGAAACTTTAAGTTGATGCAGTTTAGAAACAAGTTGTCTCACTTCTGTCCTTATCGAAGAAGAAACTTTGAGTTCCTTAAACCAGTGGAGTGGCTAAGACAAGGGTGAACAGCATCCTGAAAGCACAGCAAGCAACCGCTTCTGAAGATGTTGACTGAGCGGCAATGGAAAGCATATGTAACAAGAACACCCTTAACATCACTGCCCTGCTGCTAACCCTAGAGCTAAAATAAAACGTGATTTCTTGAGGCAATTTACTTTGAACCAGGGCAGAAACAATTTCTGAGTTTCTTGGGTTTTTAATGGGATAGACTTAGACTAAATGCATAGACCAGAATCTATTTTCTGCACAATATCCTGGTTTGTTTTTGTAAAACCTGAATAAGTATGTTGTGCATCTGAAAAACAGTAAATCACTCTGATGAAGTGTAGGAGGAGTTAATGTTGCAGTAGTGATGGAGATTGCTGCCAGTCCATTTTAGTCTGAACTGGTGATACGTGGGTGCAGACTTTCTGTTACTGTCCACAGGAAGTGACCATGTGCATACGGATACTTAATGATGTGGCTTTAATCTCAATTTCACACGGATTGGTTGGGGCATTTCATATTTTGTGTAGTGGAAAAATGCAGGTGGCTGCTTGACTTGAGGCTGCAGTAAGAGTCGGCTCTCACTGGAGCCCCGCACCCCTGCCTTGCGATGGCGACTTCCGCAAGTGCTCTCTGCATGGGTAGTGCACTTTGTTACAAAACAAAATGGTTACTTTGGGGGTCTCAGATCAGTCCTTGCAGCAAGACTTCCATTGATTAGCTGCAGCATGTACAGTTCTACAGCAAGTAATGCTGAGTCTGCAGGATTTGTTTGCATCATCAGTTTGTACATACATGATTACTTTTCTCATACCAACCATGGAGATCCTTCTCCTAGAGTGCTTAACTTGTTGTCTTATGTTTGGTTCAGCAACACCGTACCAGCTTATAGCTAGTTAGTGCTGCTTTATCCAAAAACACTGTTCTTGTACAATGTTCTGCTCTTGTGTACATACAGTATATAAACCATAAATTTAGAAAGTACCTTGCTTTTAAAGAAAACTGTATTTAATGTAAAAAAAACAAACAAACAAACCCCGACTTTTAAAAAGGCAGGCACTAATATATTTCTTCTGGTCTTCAATTTAGGTTTCTTTTTTGTCCATACAAAAATGTTATGACTCTTTTCCTCCAAGAATATCTGTTCTTGGGAGTGGTGTTTGTCGCTTTAAATGGCAGCACTTACTGTCATGTGTTGGATGTTAGAACTTTTACGTTTTCAGACTTTTTTATTGCCTCTGGCTGTTGATTAGTACAGTACAAGTGCAATTTCAAGATACTTTGAGATAGTATTTAATCCTAATTAAAATACATTTATCTGTAATGCTGTTGGCTTTTTATTAATTTGGAAACCTTGGCATTGCTGTGTATGGCTATTCAGCAAAAGTTGGGCTTGTCATCTTCCCCCTTGTTTTTAAAAATTCAGTACCATGCTATCACTGTGGTTTTTGCAGCCCAATCATTCAGCTGAAGGCTCTGTGTTAGAAGCATTCCTAACTCACTGGATGAGGCCACCTACCACTGCTAGAAGAACCCAGCCTGAACAGTGTGATCACTTTGGGTTTTTCAGGTGATCTTCTGTAGCAGAAAAGGTTGGAGGAGGACAGCCAGAAGCTACAAGCCACTTTCTGCCCAGGATAAAGATGCATTTTCCCCTGAGGCTTAGTGAGCCCAGCCCCAAGGAGGGGCTGGCTTGCGTGGACCTGAAAAACCCATGGCCCGAAGGGCAGGATACAGGCAGGACTTAGCACTGTTTAGACTGATCAAGAAGAAAAGCATGAGCTTAGGTGCAAAATGGCAGGCTAGGCTAAGGTTTGTGTCAACCAGAATCACTTGTTGCTGCTTACCTGCTACTCCAGAGTAGCTTGTCTGGAGCTGACCCCAAAGCAGGTGTTGCACCGGTTTGATTTGTGGTCCAGGTCCCATCTGCCTCCAGAGCCAGCAGCCTCAAGCTGGTGCTTCCAGCTCTCATCTGAGAAGCAGAAGTCGATTCAGTGACAACAGAACACTTGTTAGAAGCAAGGTGCCAAGAAGTTCAATGTATGGTATAACACCCTGGGTATGCTACAGCCTGGTTTCACGTGAAACATGGTGGTCAGCTGAAAGCCACAGTAATTAGAGCAGCGAGCCTCCCCAACTGGCCCTGCTTCAACCCTGTTACACGTGTATAAATTCCCCTTTCTCCAATTAGAAGTTAAACACTACTCCTCATGGCTGACTTCAGGCAGCACTCTTCCACAGGAGAGTTTCTGTAAACACCTCCTGAAACAAACTGAGTCGCTGGCAGTAAATCCAGGTGATGCAACACAAACAGTCTGACCCCTGGGCTCCAAACACACGGGTCCTTTGAGAGAAGCCAAGTCCTCTGAAGGACAAACCGTTGGGAGAAATGCCGTTGTTTTCAGAAGCGCTATCAGTAGCAATGCAGCCTCTTCACTGAGGCGTGGGAGATATGGAGGTGAGGTTTTCCTTGACTGCTGTCCTGGGGTGGGGGGAATAAGCAGTGCTATTGAAACAGTTTGCCAGTTAAGCAGCTGGGGAGCTGTGTGCTGTTGTCCTTGGGTCCTCTGCTGTACTTCCCTACCCCTTGGCTTATAGCACTTTCTGCATTGTGTTACAAGGCCCAGATTAAGCGCTGTGTGATTTAGAGCTGCTGGGTGTAACCTTTGTGTTGCCTGTAGCAGTCATAAAATTAGTAGTTGGAGGTCAGGGGAGGTCTGAGGGCTAGTTTAGTTGTTGAACCTCCTCCTGTTTATGCAGTTGCTCTAGAATTTGCAAGGCTGCATAGACCTGTTGAAGTACAAAGGAGCAGTGTAGCCATCCTCCACCCAAGTGCTGGCTGCTTCCCTAGACTGCTCAGGACAGCGCTTAGCCTTACCTCAGCGAGCAAGGTGAGGGCTGCTGACAGCTACACGTTGCCATCTTTCTAGCAGAAGCCCTGCACACCCCATCCTCCTCTTTCCACCCTCTGCAATTTTTTGCAGTGAAAAGACTGCAAGGGGAAGCTGGCGAAAACCTGCTCGAGACCTGTAAATCCTCCCAGCCTGTCTGACTTCTATTAGCCTCTGCATTCAGGTCTCATAGCTCCTGCTCTCCCACCTCTGCCGTGTTGGGCTGCCACATCCCCACGCTTCAGGGACTGGGCCATCATGCTCCACACACACAGCGCTGCGCCAAGGTGCCAGATAGGGCATGAGCCTAGCTAAAAATCCTGTACACCTGGAGTTTGTGGAAATCAGTTTCCTCCTGACAAGCTGGTATTTCCTAGCTATATCTCCTCTGATTCCCTCTAATCCACCTGCAACAGCATAGTTCAGATCAGTAAGCCCCCAGCTCCTGCTGGCAGTTTATCTGTGGACCAAGTTCCAGTGCAAGAGCTTTCGGCTTCCGCTGCCAGCCGGCCTGTGCTCTCATTCCTGCTCACTGCACAGGGAAGCAGCATGCAAACAGGGAAGCTTTTGGGGTTGGGTCTCTGCTTTGTGGAAAGCAGAGTGAGACTTGTAGAGATGTGCACGTGTCTGCAGTAACAATGGTCCTATGCAACAGCAGCTTGTGCCATTTTAGCTCCATTGCTTAAGAAAGAAAACTGCCCTGCCCCCACAGCTGCAGCCAGCACTGTGTCCTGGAAGATCAAGCAAAGCATGGAACAATATCCCAATTCTTTCCCCAAACACCACTCGCCTGAGACCTGCCAGTTGCACACCGAAGGCCTTTGAAGGAGCAGGTTTGAGTGGCGCAGCAGCGTGAAGTGGTGGATGAGAAGTGTGTTTGGCTTAGTAGATGCAGCCATCGCAATGTGATAGAGTGATTGCGTGTACAGAGCTGTTGCTTGGTAGCCTAAAAATAACAGAATCACAGGGAATGAGGAAAAATGAGGTGTCGTGTGTTCTCTGCACCAAGTTCTGCCCCTGGCCACCCTTTTCATCTTGTACCAGCTTCATCATTAAGCTGCTGAGAAACCTGCTGCTGTTCATCAGGGCACTCAATGCTGGTGTGCTTCAATGGTGGTCAGATCAGGGAAGCGATCCCTTGTCTCAGCCTCCTCCTCAGCTTAGTGTTGTCCTCGGTGCTGGGCTCAGGTGTTGCACCCCTCCTTTTAAAGGAGCAGCTGCTCAATGATGGTCACTGCCTGGCCTGATGACTGATGTCTCTGGAGGCCCAGGAGGAGGTCTGGTGTTACCCTCAAAGCATGATGGAGCAACAAGACCCTTCTGCTGTACTCACCTGATGGAGTAGCTGATCTGAACGAAAAAAAGCCGATTCTTCTGGCCCACTAGTTCAGTGCTCGCATGGCAGTGCTGTGGGGCTGAGCACACACCACACTACACCCCTTGCCCCAGGCAATGGGCAGTGAAGGCTCCATTCCCTGGCCACACACTCCTGCCTGGCAGGGCTGGTCTCCCCTCAAGGCAAAGCCACTTCAGTTTGTGGGAGACAAACCCCCTTCCTTCTCATCACCATGTTTTTACATCAAATGAAGCAGCACAATCTTCGTGTCTGGGCTGGGGCTCTGTGAGTGCCCAGAGCCAAAGGGCAGCTCTACATCGAGGAAGGAAAAGCTGTCTTCAGGCTAATATAATTATAGACTCACAGACTGGTTTGGGTTGGAAGGGACCCCAAAGCCCATCTACCCCCAACCCCTGGCCATGGGCAGGGACACCTTCACTAGCCCAGGCTGCCCAAAGCCCCATCCAACCTGGCATTGAACACTGCCAGGGAGGGAGCAGCCACAGCTTCTCCGCGTAACCAGTGCCAGGGACACATCATCCTCACAGGGAAGAATTTCTTCCCAAATATGTGCACACAAGGTCCTTCTGCTCTTTGCAATGCAGTTGTAAATCACATCAGAGGGCTTCAGCCATCACTTACAGACTCAAATTGGCTTTCTCAGACTCTTACCTTCAACACATGCTGTGAAACCAGAGTTAGTTGCAGCCTGCACCCAGGTAGTCAAAGAAGATTGGAGCGCGAGAGCAGAGCAGCAGAGCCTTCTGACGCGTGTAATACTTGGTTCTGCTCTGCAGAGAGCAGAGGGATTTCCTGTTTGAGAAAGGATAGTTGTCATAAGCCTTGGCTTGCTCCATATGCCTGGGGAAGTGACGTCCAGCCAGGCCTTGCTGGGGGAACAAGGCGGGAAATGTTTCAGTGTGGATTTCGGCTGTGCCCATCTCCAACCCTGGCTGCCCCCAGCCAGGGCCCAGGAGCTGGGCTTTGCCTCGGCACAGCAGGGCACTGGGAGCACCTCCAACACCCTGGCACAGAAGCCACCAGTAGCTACACCCCCACAGGTGCCCACTTTGGGCTGGGCCTCCCTCGGAGTGGAGTGGCGACTCTCGAGCCTGCACCAAGCCAAGGCAGCACAAGCTGTGTGGCACCAAGGAAAGGCACCATCCTATTGCAGCACCTCACTACTGGCAGGAGGTGAGGCTGCACAGAACAAGTCCACACAGGTTGCTCAACCAGGCTTGGTTGTTCCCTGAGATGAGTAACACTGGTTTCCTAGCACCTGCTCACAGCATTTTTCCTTGGCAAAAGCTCTCTCTGGGCTGCTCCTGCCAAAACTGATTTTTACAGGTTGTTTTTTGTCACCAGCCTGTCAGCACTGGCTAAACAGGGGGCTGGGGTGACAAGGTCCATTTCTCCCCCTCCCCCCAGCAGAAGGGACCCCACTAAGAGCTGCTTAATGCATAGCTGAGGTTGGGTTGCAGGTATGATGGGGCTCACTCTCCCCATGGTGCGTGGTCTGGAGCCAAAGGGACGATGTCCTTTGATACCTGATGCTGATGCTGCCTCCCTCCCAGTGCCTGTGTGCCCACCAGAGCTCACCAAGACCCCCCAACCCCACCATCCTCATTCAGACTCAGCTGGCGTGAGGGTCTTGGGGACTGCGTAAATGGGACGTCAGGACAC